>JAVSBU010000074.1:5161892-5175705 GCA_033118015.1 Loricariichthys derbyi | reverse complement strand
ACACACACACACACACACACACACACACACACATACACACACACACACACACACACACAGCACTGATTAAACATAAGACAAATCTCTGATGTCATAACCTCGGTACAGGAAGCAGAGTCTGTGCCTGTGATGGAGAGCTTTGAGGACCATTTGGACGTCCCGTCCAGCACCGTCTGCTTTACCACCTTCATCTGCTGGGCGTGGCTGAGCTTGGAGACGCTGAAGACGGCACGGATGGCCTCGAAGATCTCGGGTTTGTTCCTCTCGCGGATCTTCATGCGGTCCTTCATGGCTGAGATGATGTGCTGGTTCCGATCTTCCGCTCCCGTCTTGCTGCTCTTCTCCGCTGCTCCTGCGAATAAAAGAGAGAAAGGGGGCTGTTGCAGTTTTGGGGGGTGGAGGTTCCTCTTGCGAGGTGCGAATGCTAGAAAATTAAACCTGCTATACCACCCTAGTGCCAAAGTTTCTGGTCAGAATTTGTTAGGTGAAAGTTCCATGCCCGTTACAGGACCCCGTAACCTCCCCACCCAAACCTTTGCTTGCGAGACCGGCTCGGGTTCGAATGGCAAAACGGCAGTTATGCTCTTACAATAAAACCTCTATCACACAGCGGCTCTCACTCTGCAGGCAGTCGGCGTTGAGCAGCTCCTGGCACTTCTCATGGCATTTGACGCCACACTCAGTGCACCTCATGCCCTGGCGTGCGATGCCCCACAGCAGCCCCTCACACTCGTAGCAGTAGGTGGGGGTGGTGGCCGTCCAGATCTCGAAGTTATGCGGCGTGGTGCAGGAGATGGGGTAGATCAGAGCCTGCAGTGCCTTCTTATACACGTGGTGCTTCTACAACATAAGAATCATGTGAATGTTGTTTAACGTTGTGTTAAAATTAACCTGTGAATCTTCACCATCCGATGAAAAATATCTCTCCGTTTTTCTGCTTCACCTGCTGCATAGCTAAGAATTCAACTTTAGGTGCTATTTGAGAGTCTGAATTATTTAGTTATCTGCTCTGATCATATAGAAGTTTGTTTTATATAGCCAGCTCATTAACAACTTTTAGTTTTTGAATCGTTGCTTCTTTCCCCTCGTTCACCGACCTTCAGTCAGTGAATTACTATTTGTACAAAAAAATTTAAAGATGTCCACAGTAATTAGATAATAAAGGATTTCTGATTCATTTGCTGGCAAAAAAACACTCAAATCAGTTTTATATATAAAAGCGTAATTTCTGAGTTGAAATAAATCATTTTTATATTTATGTGAAATTATGTTGTTTTGAGCTCTTTTTAATCGTTTCTCTCAGAGCATGTTATAGAGCTCCTAATAAACAGAGAAAAATGTTTTTCACCGGAGGGTGAGGATACAAAAGCTCGTTTATATTTTATACACAGAATAAATACGAACATTTGTATTTGTGTGTGTGTGTGTGTGTGTGTGTGTGTGTGTGTGTGTGTGTGTGTGTGTGTGTGTGTGTCTTACGAGCTCCTCGTCTTTGAGTGAGGGTCGGGATGCCAGTGAATATGAGATTGCAGCCTTTCTGGACTGAACCAGGGACTGAGAGAGAGAGAGAGAGAGAGAGAGAGAGAGAGAGAGAGGTGTGGAGGGAGGTGTGAGTTTATAATTTTAAAAATAGTCATTCTGCCATTAGAGAGATTAAAAGTGAAAAATCTACAAATCTGAGGTGATATTAAACCCGTGGACTGAGTAACGGCGTGTGTAAATGACTGAGTAACTCCGTTCAGACATGGTCCAAGTCCATCTGCGTGATGCTCAACCCAGCAAGAAGGCAGCACCGTGGCTCAAACCCAACTCGCAATTTGTATTTCTTCATTATTGTCAATTTTCTTCCAAGCATGACCCCTCCACTACAAATCACCAGTAGGGGGCGGATTTTTATGGTGAAAGCTAATCTGTAAGGAATTCCGTCCATCATTATGAGCTCCTGGAGGCTGCTCTCATTCCAAGGTCAGCAAGGTCAGGTTTTGCTCAGACTTTAGTTAAGTCTGGTCTCGATTTAAACATAATCTCCACTTGGACGTTCCTGTAGCATCACTTAAGAGATGAACGAGGCACATTCGTAGTTAATTAAACAAGCCGTCATTCATACGTCCATGCCACACCTGACATCCTTAAATGTTTCATAGGGATTGTGACAGAGTGAGGGTCTCATTTCTTCACCTACCATAGCCTGGAAAAAAAGAGAAAGACACGTTAGAAAAAGCTCAGCAGCACTGTGGTTTAATAAACGGTTAGTAAAGTGAGACCCGTACCACATCGCTAACCAGGGGAACGGGCTTCCTCCTGCGCAGATCAGGCATGCTGTCGATACCCAAGATCCCTCCTACACCCCCACTGTGGGGAGAGAGGCACTGGCCGTTAGGAGTTTATTACGTATAAATGCAGGACAGACAGATCAATCAATCAATCAATCAATCAATCAATTAATCAATAATACCCAGATTTGATCCACGGCTCTTGGCTCACACTTCCGTCGTTAACAGTCTGTGTGGGAAAGAAAACGTGAGAAGTGAAATTGCTCGTCGAGTTTTGGTTTGCTCAATAAACAGAAAGAGGGCATGCGGTTGGTTAATTGAGATTTTTTTAAAAAAAAGAAACACTAACGTCCCGACCAAAGGTTATGTATGTCTTATGCGGAGGTGCCCCCAGGTGGCATCGCTCAATAACCAGCCCCTTTTAAGCCAGGGCATCCGGAAACACACCAATTCTGGCATGACCCACATTGCACTGGTGCCAGGAGTCCAGGGACCAGATTTCCAAAAGTGCCCTAAGAAAGAAAATCTTAAAGGTAAAATTATTTTTTGTAACACTTTTCTTACGAACAATTCTAAAAACAAGTGATATACAGAGCGTTATGCTGTCACGTTTTCATAACCTTAAAGGTACCATTTACTGCTCATATCTACTTAAGCTGAATGGGTAGAGTCGAGTAAATAGTGTTGAATGCCGCTGAACGTTTTGCCAATTTGATTTTGTTTAACCTGTTAAAAGTGGGTAAATCCCGCTCAAAATCAAGTTGTCACGTAAATTACCGAATACAGCCGAAGATGAACATGCGACGTGACGTCACATGCTGGAGAAAAAAGATTCATACTGTAGCGACGCGGGGACAAGAAGGATTCTGCTTTGGTCTCGGATAAAGAGGATTCATCTCGTGTGGTGAACACAAATTGGTAAAAATCCTAGTGTGACCTATTACGCATGGAAAATCTGACCCATCGCGAATGCTACGTCACACACGGACCGATTTCCGATCTCATCAGCCTCTCAGCACAAATTCGGTGAGTGGTCTATTTTATTTCACTAAATACCATAAAATTGACTAGTTCAAGGGAGATTTTATTGCTGTAGCACTTAATTAACCCAATCAGATCGATAACTGACACCCCGATAAGACCACTCCATGGGACCTTTAAGACAGCCTCAGATTTATCTTAGGGTGTGACTATTTTCCAAGGAGGATTTTTCAAGGGTTCATGTATTCATATAAACAGTTTTACTTATTTTAATATTGCTTGCTTTAAGAGTAGCCAGCATGAGAGTGGGCGGGGCCTCTTGGTTTGAGCCTGTGATTAATTACTTTAAACCTTAGCTCTGGGTGTGTTTCCGGATGAGGTATCCCATGACGACGAGGGTGGGCGTGTCACTTGTTTTTAAGGTTTTAACTGAAAAGACTGAGTCATGAAGAAACAAAGGATTCACAGAGACACAACGAAATGCCGTCGAATTGTTTCCTGAATGACGTGGTTGCTCAAACACCAGCTGAATCTCCTCCCGACTTCCATCTGAAAACAAGCAGAAACACACAGTCAGCAACTGCGAAGCACGAACTGCACACACACAGTCAAACACATCTCTGTTCAGAATATGTGAATATATATCTGGAGTTCATATAAAAGTTACAGCCTGAATGTATTATTTAATCGTGGCGCTGATTAAGTCCTTCCTCCTGCTCGTTAGATCAGGCAGGATAATTAATCAGCCCTGGGCTTTATGCGTGCTGCATACGATAGTGTGATAAGATTACCAAACCAAAAATTAGCAGCACTGGTCCTGTCGATTTTAACCAGAAGAGCACAGTCTGGTAATGAAAACATATGGGATTGGTATAATATACAAAGAAAGTATAATTTGGGGTTTAGAAAGAAATAACGTAACAAATTGCCTCTTAAGCCACGTACAGATTCAGACTAAATGATGGGCGAGTAGAACTTCCAGACTGGCAGAATTTGGCAGGCAAGCCCATGCAAAGATGACCAGCGAGACTCAAACTCGTCCCAGAAAAACTGTACAGACAAGAAAACTCAACAGTGTCGGGAAATCCCTGGACTTTCTGTGTTGGCAGACTTCAGACTGTATCCTGATTTTTTCGACCAGCACTGGGAAATCTACTGACCAAGCCACTCAGGACTGATCCCTGCCTCTGGCAAAAGGAGGTCTGTAGGTAGCATGGTCCAGTCCAGGAGGTTCCCTGTCTTAAAGTACAGGTCGGGGAGATCCGTACAGTTTTTGGTCAGAGGGCAGAACGAATTTAAATTGTTTTAAAATACTTTTTCTGTACTGATCACACGTTTGGCATTCGTAATGTCCCAAAGACACCAAAAGTGCCATTAGACATGACTGCACTTTAACTAAAGTACACCCTAAATAATACATTTAAAAAATACAGAACAGGGCGGATCACTAGTGATTGGTCCACTACAGAAGGATCTGTTTTTTGGGGGGTTCTTGCTCCTCGATATCTTTTGTAAAATCAATACCATACCTGTATTGTCCCCGTCGGACAGAGTGAGCACGGTCGCTGACCCAAGCAGTCTTCTGCTCTCTCTCTTCTCCTTAAGAATCTGCTGGAAGCTCCTCAGGCACTTCAGCCTCCGGGCGTCCCTCTCACTGGAATGCTCTCCTCCTCTGTCTGCAGGATCCATTTCGGGTTCCTCACATGACGCTTCGTAAGCGCTCTGCACCTCTGGCTCCTTAGCACAGATGGACTTCAGCAGGGTGGCCCCGGGAGCAGGCAAGGTTGCATCACCGGAGAGCTTTAATGAACCATCGACGGACTCAGGAATGGGGTTGTACTGCTCTACTGGGTAGGAGACGCACCCATTTAGGTCCATGAGTGCACATTCGTCTCCATTGACCTTCTCAGCATGTGCTTCAATTTGACTCCGGTTCACCTTAGTACAGTTTGAAACAGGCAGATAAATGTCACTTGAGGTTGTGCCAGTTTCCTCCAACTTCTTTAGCGCCCCCTTTATTGCAGATTTAAAACCAAAACCCGCCTGTCCAAGTTTAAACCTGTTGGTGGTTTTGTCGATCCCTGGCTCTTGTTCTTGGACAGACCAACAAGTATCAGAGCCGGTTCTGGCCATGGCTTCTGGTTTCCTTTCGGTCAGGCATGTGCTGGCATTTGGAGAGTCTTCATTCAAAGTGAGGGGTGAAAAGACCTCATTGTCCCCTAAAGCAGGTACATCAGAACTTCTACCGCACACAGCAGCGAGAAAATCATAGCTCAGAGCTGACGAGATTTGCTCTGAATTGCAGAAATCCTCCTCAAAACTGCCAGGTCTGGAGTATAAACCGTCTTCGGCCCATCTCGTCCTCCTAGATAACTCCTCCTCACCAGGAATGACCACAACAACCAAAGGTCTTTCCTGTTCGGGATCGGACTTAGGACTCCGGCCTGAGGAGAACGTGCTGGTGCTAAGACAGTCCTGATCTTGTGGTTTAGGGTGGAATTCATTTTTCCCTGCATCTGGAAGGATGTCGGCCCTGTGATTAGACAGACAATCTGTCCCCCCAGCCACAGTGCCATCGATATCTCCACCACTGCTGCAAAGTTTGGCACAGCAGTGGACTCTGGAAGTCCCGGGCCACGTCTCAGATCCGGATTTGCCACCCAAGCACATGCCCTGAATCTCAGTTAGGACAGCATCCACGCAGCTTGACACCTCCTCCACGGACCCGCGTACAGAGGAGAGGTACTGCCTCAGGTCTGAAATCTCCTCCTGGATTTTATTGATGCCTCTTAGCTCCTTTACTATGTGTTCGATGACGGCACTTGACTCCTCCTCCTGTTCCAGTTCTTTGACCTGCGTGGTTGCACAGTGGCCAGGCAGGGGATTATCCTTGGGAACGGAAGCCCCAAAGTCAGCATGCCGTAGTGTACAGGGGATTCTGACTCCGCCCTCCCGGTTCAGCTCAACCTCACCTACGCAGCACACCCCAGTGTCGCCGTGCCCTTCCCCATTATGCACTCGAGGAAGGCTGGAGGCCTTTCCCCTCCCATAATGGTCCTGAATTTTGCCTGTGTCCTCCTGGTCATCGTCCTCCTCAATCCCAGAGTAGTAAAGTCCAGAGGCCTGAACGGCGTGATCGGCCGAGCCCTGCAGGAGGCGATGGATCTTCCCACGCAGAGCGACGGCCAGCCGTGGGTTTGGCAGCCGCCTCTTGTTTTTGGGGCGGCTGCACTTTGGGACACCTGTACCATCCTGGCCATTATACTGATTGCGGGAGAACATTTTTTATGGATGAAGCTCTGGCTTGAGCTTGCACATGCTTAATGTTTTAATAGCGTGGACACTGATCAGAGGGTTTGTGGAATGTATCCATGGCTATAGGAAATAAACAAGATAGGTTTATTATTTAACAAACATTTTTTGATGCTTCCGCTGTTGTTTTTTCAAAGGAACAAAGTTCCATGGTTTACATCAATCAGCAAAAATGTTAAGCCCGTAAATCTCCATATCGATGTTTAGGTTGGAGTTACAGCTCAACTTAACGTCATTCCTGGTGCCAGCACATCCAGAAGTAAACTTTACCCACATCACGAAAAGACCACACAAATGTCTTACTTTTCTCCCACATCCAACATGTCTACTACGAGAACAGATCGTTCGCTTACCATCTAACATATCCCAGAGTGTATTTATCATATACATTTTAATATTATTAGTTATTCAGACTGTTTGTGAGTTTAATTTTTGGCCTAATCTATGTATAAATGCTGTTTAACTAAAATACGAAGGTTGGAACAAATTCAAATTTGCTGTCTGGAGTTGTTTTTTTTTAATGTCTCCCTGACGACTAAGACAAACACTCTTGTTCTCTGTTCTTGGTTTGATCGAAGGACGCAGAGCCGTGAGCCCAGAAATGTTGCTCCAGACTCCATGGCAACACCAATGCAGTGTCGCTGGGGAGGGTGTGGTGAGGGGGTCTCTGGCAGCACAGGGTATAAGGGGTCAGGGCACCCTTATGGACCTGACCAATCATAACTGTGAGGCACAGCCTGGCTGTGGTGGAGCAGTAAACTGGAGCTACACCACACAAGCATCTGGTGTTTAGAAACGCTACAAACACGGAGTCACTCCGCTGCTTAATATCCCGATAAATTATGGGATGTGATCACAGTGTATTTATAAAAAGAGCTTTAACCCTGATTAAAATTCCTCTGCTCCAATAAAAAGTGATAAAAAAGGTTTTTTAATATAAAATGACAACACCGTATTCTTGTTAAGATCTCTACAGCCTTTGCATATATTTGTACAATACATAACCGTCCCCAATATTTCCCCGTCCTGTCGTTACTACAACAGCCTACGATCTCTGTAGCGAATTATTTGTTGTAACGTCTGTTTACATAATAAAATCGAAACAAAGACCAACAGGAACCACAAATCAGATATGAGAGTCTGGATAATTTATTCCTCCTGTATTCCTCCTAATCATTTATGACAGTATTTTATTTAAAAAAAAATAAATCAAACACAAGTTTGTGCTATTTATATTTTTTAAAGTGTACCATAGAAGAGCTGTTGAACAGCTTTAGCAAACTTCAAATCTTTTTTCCAGAAAAAATGAAATTCATTATTACCATATTTACACTCAAAGAAGTAATTAGAGCGTTATGAATGAGGCAGGACAAATTTGCGAGTTATGACAGGTTTCATGAAACGCTCATAGATTGGAAATACGAGGCTATGAAGCACTTATCCGCCAGAACGTTTTAAGGAAACCTGCCCCAGTTCATCAAGATGTAACAGCGACATTAAGGTGTTAAATCAATTTTATTCAGCAATTGGAGTGCAAACGCTCCTCCAGGTAATGGTGTTACGACTGGAACCATAAAGGATCAGAATTTAGAGTTCTTTTGCTTCATCTTCCACCACTAACGAGACTGAAGTGCCAGAGAAGGAACTTTACGGGTGCTAAAACTTCGTAGTGTGGATCTATTAATATAACACACAGGGCCACGTCGTGACAGAATAAAATCTGAGCGCAGCTCCATTTTCTTCCTCAACACATTCTCCGCCTGTCTTTCTGCAGCACTGTCCAATTTGCCAATGCCGTAGTAGACTTGGGAAGAGTCGCCATGGAAACCACAGGATACCTGGGAGCAGGTCCGCTTCAGCTTTATAGATATTTCCGTAAGCATGCCAGTTATAAACAGAAAACTCCTGGCTCTGTGCCAGTCCAGCACTGAGAACACATGTGGTGAGGTTGCGTTATGAGGACAATTGAGACTGTTTGGCACTGCTAAGGACAGCAGAGGTTCCTGTATGGACTGGTATACACACGTCTATTAACTATGCCACTGTCATCGCCTTTATTAAAGACTAAGCCATAACGTTGAATGTTTGACTTCTTTGGGTGGCACCGCAGTCTGATATGCCAGCCCACCACCTCCACCTCAGATTGTGTGGTGGCAGCGCCTTCTGAGCTGGGTATCACATGCTTACATGGCACTCTTACGCCGACACCCGGTGTTCCGCTTTTTTAGCGTACAGACTCCGTTCGAGCTGCATTTCAAAGCTATCAGCAGTGAGAGGCATGCTCTGATTTCTGGAGTGGATAGGATTTGTAGTTTTTAGTAACCTTGCGAATAAATATTGAAATTGTCGCATACAAATAAATGCACACATATTTTAACTGACACAAAACTCAAATCTCAACTGACAAAATTCAAATTTCAACAGACGCCGACAACATCACAACAAGCCCCTCAGTGTGCGAAAAATCTGATTTTCTGCTACACACACACACACACACACACACACACACACACACACACACACACACACACACATAGAGCCCCCTTCTCTCTGCCTCTCACTCCTGTTTGTCTGTACGCATATGTTTGGGCCTGTGGAGAACCTAAAAAAACTGGAATCAGAGCCCAGTCATTTTCTTGTCTAGGTCAAGGATCATGTTATATACATCATAAACAGGCTCATTAGAATAACTCCACCCCTCATATGAGTAACCCCACCCACAATACTGCCTGAAGACGGCAGATCAGAGCAGATATTTTATTTTAACGTTGCAGCTCCAGTCAGCAAAAACCTTAAAGTGTAACTAAAGCAGTCTGAGCTACGTTAACACACTATTTACATCAAACTTGTAAGTACTTAGGCTATTTTATGAACGCATCAGTAAACATTACATCCTTTACAATAAGGTCTTCAATTTCCATATACACCATTTAATGTCCGCATTACAATTAGTCTTCCATCTATAAAATGTTACCATGTTTTCAAGAATGCAATTCTCCTTTCTGCCAGCAGGTGTCGGAAGGGTTCATTTGTACTGGTTTTCTGTCAGACGTGAGAATCATACAATACATACAGGTAAGCGTCATTTAACAACCAGTCGATTAACTTCCTTTGCTTTAACATCAGAGGTCAAGGCCGAATAATTACATAGTAACAGCGATAATTGGTAATAAAATTTTTATTTTTTAAATGAGAAAGACAGAGTGCTTTTGTTATTATTAGTTTTATCGGACAGAAACGCAGACGTTTATCGGCACAGGCATGCACATAAGAAATTTTTATTTCCTATTATAATTTAAGACCTTGAACGTTAAAGCAAACTGTTGCTTACCTACACTCGAACCATTTCATGCTTCGACTCACAGAATCAAATGCGTACGATTCAGTCACGAGACGAGTTGACTCAGTGATTCAGAAAGCTCCATGACCTTTAAAATACGAGTCGATTCCACACTGGAACTGAATCACATCGCATTCAGGACGTACAATGAAGTTTAGACGGCAGTTTTAGCTCTATTGACCGCTAGAGATTTAACATGAATGCTAAAATTATCTTACTGTGACAAATAAATTAGCTTATAAATGTCGTTTAATGATTAAGGGAGCAATTTCAGACGCGTGAGTTTCATCATTTAAAGCAACAGCAGCTCAAAACGGATCGTTACAAAGCACTGTTAGACAGGCTTCTCTGGTGTTTGATTGGATTTCGACTCCAGGGAATGATGTTAATGCTTTCCTTATTTCTATATTTAATTATTTAAATACAGCCACGGTCAGTTTCTGTTTTAAGGAAACACTGACCCTGAGTTATACACTTAACATCTCGTCTATAATCTCTTTCTCTCCCAATCTGACAACCTGCAGCACATCACCAATAAAATCTAAGACTAAATGCCAGTGTGTGTGTGTGTGTGTGTGTGTGTGTGTGTGTGTGCCAATCATTAAACTCTCAGAGTGGAGGAAGGGAAATTAGATGGGTTGTGATGATGCCCAATTCGATTTCTCAATAAAACACCTTTGTTTTTCGCCACGTAATTTTTCACTGATCAGCAACTTTTCGAACCGCAGCTGAATGTATTTGAATTTAGACAGCCAGCTGTAATAATTAGACTCTCTCGGACTCTTGGCTACAGCTTTAAGTTGGAGAGTTTAGAGATTTAAAGTTGAAGAAAGCAGGACTCACCTCATATAGAGAACAAACCAAAGCAAAGTAAAAGCCAAACGTATCCGTTATAATAACTAAAGTAAGACAGCGATGCACGACGGCGTTCTCAGTCACGCTCTGATAATCCAACAGGTCGAGGATTTGCCGCTACGTGCTCGTCTCTCCACCCGAGGCTTGTTGCACAGAGAACGTCTGCTCTCTGAAACAAATACTCACTCTCACTCTCTCTCTTTCTCTCTCTCTCTATCTCCTTACACACTCCCTTCCTCTGCCATCTTCTATTTTATTCCCGCCTCTGTCTTGCCTCGCTTCTGTTCTCATTGAACACCCACTCGATGGCTGTCATAAACCGCTCACACCTGTACAGCCGCTGCCGGGACTTTTCCCTCCACAGCCTATAATCGATTAATTAACAGGCACAGGGAGGGACGGGTACGGGCTGCATCACCATCCCTCTAATACAAACCCCACACACACAACACATAGGCCTCTGCTCTGCTCTTCTAAAACCCACTTCTAGATTTGTTTGGTTTCTGAGGAACTTTCATTGATCTTCAGACCACCAACGGAGGAAAGATGACGTTCCATCCATCTACTACACAGACTTTAAAAAAATAATCCGCACCCACAAGGGTTCTGCAAACTTTCTTCAAACTGTTGGTGTTATCTCACCACATTTATGTCACATTTTGTTAAACTGGTCGCTGATAGAACCAGAGTAATGCAAAATACAAAAAAATGTCTTTTTGTGTCCGTAAGAAACAACATGTAAACACGCCACAAAATATGAATGACTTTTGTTTGACAGAAGCCAAAAAAATGCACAAGATATTACAAACCAAAGATGAATCAAAGATCAGCCAGATAAAACTGAAAGAGCGAAGGTGAACCAGTTTCTATAGTTATAGGTTCAGGTAAATTTAAGACAAACTGTTTAGACAAAATTAAGACTGCATTTGCATTAACAAAACGACAAATAAATGATATTATGTTTACAGATTTCACTGTAAAGGGCATTAAGGCTGATGTACACAGACACAACGTGAAAAAGTGACACAAATGCGAAATATTCAGACAAATTTTGTTGCCTGCTTCAAATTTTTTTGCAGCAAAAAAACGAGACAGTTGGAACAGGTATTAAATACCAAAGCTGTCAAAAAACTGGTATCATGTATCTGATGTCAAACTGCACGGCCATCTCGGCTGTCGCTAAGCCAACACCAGAAGTGACGGAGTTTCTGTCGTTGGTGATAGTTGCAAAAATCAAACAGAGGGTGAATAAAATAACACTGCATTTTCACTGTCCGAAAAATCCTGCCTGGAATATATTGTCATAGATATGGTGTGTTATGGTCTTGAGTGTGTAATTTAAGGCTGTTCAAGGATTCACAGACACCCTGTAGGTTAGAGAGAATATACAGTTAATGGGGTCACAAAATACAGTCGTACACCCCATTTACAGAATGCCATAAACACAAACGTGAGTAAGCTATTCAAAAGTCTCCAAACACATCAATCGAATTAGATACGGTTATTATCCTTCTAATTAAGGGTGACTAACCTAACAAAGATTAGCTGTAGTATGATCGTCACGGGCAACGTATGCTGGCTGAAAGGCAGTGACATATTGGAAAATTTTTTAACGAATGTTTACTGTATATTCAGTTTCTCAAAACAGCCCAACAGCAGTACCACACTTAAAACCAAGCAGGTAGCGCTGACATAGCCACTATTTGTTTTTCTTTTTAACATTGCCCCACTAAACTGTACTGTTTTCAAAAGTTCTTGCACGTTGTCTCATCTTCTTGGGGCATGAATATGAGATGGAAGCAAGAGGAGGAATCGGATTTTCATGATCTTATTCCTAGTGTAGAGATGATCCTTAGGGTTTGTTTACGTGCTCGAGCGCGATCCGTTAAAGATTTGGGGGAGGAGGGAAGAGAGGAGGCGAGCTCCATCGTGTGTTTCTCTGATCTCTTGGACCTGCTTTCCCCTCCTGGCACATAAAGGAGAGACTTTCTTACAGCATACAAACAAATTACGTATCTGAAGCCTTCAGCCTCACAGAAAAGCTTCCCTTTTATTCCTGGTTACAAGAGCTCTTTAAACAAATTTATACGTTATTTATCTTTCAGATGCTGCTGTTACTGTCGTGGGATTTGGTGCTGTTTCTGCTCAGACGTAGTTCTGTGTAATCTGGCTTTAGGTCTGCTCTTTGTGGTCCCTGCTTTTTTGGGTTCATCGCTCCCACCAGATGTACCGAACTCATCTTTGCATGAGCATTGTGTCCGTTCTGTAAAATCAAAACCCGTCTCATCGTTCGTACTGCCCAATGCCAAAACCAGTTCTAAGGATCCACCCACTCTTGACTATTATTGGCTTAATTGCACACTTGTCAGGTATAAGAGCGGAGCCTCTGATTGGTATGCCATTATGGTAATGATCACATCTCCAATGATAAATGATAACCAATGATAAATGGATTGCCACAGCCAGGTAGGGGTCGCTGTTTCAGTGCTGGGGGATGATACCTCCCATGATTCAAACTCTGAATGCCTCAAGCTTGCTTTTCTGATGCTCAGAGTTAGAAAATATATCAGCTGTACTCAAACCTGTTCCCACACCAGTCTTACAACGTAGGTCTGTACACTAAACCACCAGCTAAACGACTTAGCTGACTACACTGGCTGTATTTCAGCCAAAAGCGTGGCGAGGGGGTGCGTAATAACAAAACCATTAAAAGTCAGAAAAAGGCAAAAATACCGAGGTAATATGCTTCTCATGCCGAGTATTGTGTTTCCATAGTAATTGTGCTCTGTTGCCATGGCAGATCTGGTCTTATTATTGAAAATAGTTAAAACAGCTTCCATCCCATCCATGGCGCTTTGTTTTGGTGAAATGCCTTCCTGATCGTTATTTACATTATCGACAGCTGCTAACACACTGCTGACGCCATCTATTAATCTTCAGTCAGAACTGCCACACAGCTAAATCAAGCTGAGATATATATATTGTGTGTGTGTGTGTGTGTGTGTGTGTGTGTGTGTGTGTGTGTGTGTGTGTGTGTGTGTGTGTGTGTGTG
>JAVSBU010000074.1:5128714-5161792 GCA_033118015.1 Loricariichthys derbyi | reverse complement strand
AGTCTTCTACATGCTTTGCAAGTGGGAAAACCTTAAAAATCAGCAGTGTATCAAATACTTGTTCTCCCCACTGTATGATAATTACTCGAGGACTCAAATCGTGTTTCGGTTCATCCTGCATTTTGTCTGTCTGTGTCTTGTGTTTAAAAGGGCAGGGTAAAGGAACTTCCAGTCTGTCGGTCTTGTCATTTGGCCTGTTGTAATGCATACGTGTGTTGTGCTGAATGACAGTATGGCGTCATGACCGCATGTTGCTCTAGATAAAGTTGAGTCGAGTGTGTCCAACCATATAGACTGATAAGCAGAGTCTCTGCCCTCTGAACTTTTGTGTGTGTGTGTGAGAGAGACGTTGTATGCGGTAGACATCTCAGCTTAAAGCCTGCTCTCTCTCTCTCTCTCTCTCTCATGGTTGGTGTACATTGTAAAAATGGTCCGACTACAGGTTGTGATATTAATATTTAGACTGTGTTTGTGTGTGTGTTTATGCTGGTTTTAACGGCTGCATGTTCTAAGGAAAGGTCGCCTGACTTGTCTGTTTTTCCACAAACTCACCTCCAGCAGCAACAATCAGCATTTTCCCTTGAGTCACGCCATGCCAGCCGTTTGAAGCCTGATTCATGGAATCAGCTGTATTTCACCCCTTGTAGGTTTAAATCCCCAGAACTATTTACCTCCATGAGTATAAAATGCACACAAACGTCAT
Organism: Loricariichthys derbyi; assembly: GCA_033118015.1. Taxonomy (NCBI): domain Eukaryota; kingdom Metazoa; phylum Chordata; class Actinopteri; order Siluriformes; family Loricariidae; genus Loricariichthys; species Loricariichthys derbyi. The sequence continues at coordinate 5,161,089 of JAVSBU010000074.1, read as the reverse complement.
TAAAGTCAAGACGCCGTCCTGTGTGTTTTGTCTGACCGCCCCTGTTGATTTCCTCCCGTCAGGAAACCCATTAGAGGACTCCCAAGTGCCCAGTGTGGGTCAAATGATAAGGTTCTATTGGTTTTCAGATTGTGAGTGTTAAGCGAGCAGGAATAAGTTATCAAGATAAGTTATGTTTTCAAATAAGCAAGTATTTTAAGAGCTTTGATGAAATCAGCAGTGTCGGTGTGTTTGACCCTAGTAGGAGCAACAGGTAGCTTCTCGTTACTTAAACAACCACATATCTTTTTTTCAAATGCTGATGTGTTTCAGTTAAATTATTCCAGTTGCAAGCATAAAAGAGGCAAAACAATGACTGACTGGGATTGGTCTAAGAACTGTCCAACAGGTTATGAAAACCTGGGGGATAGTGGTTAACCCGCAAATTACATGTAAGAAATGTGTAGTCCAACAGTAAAAATGGACATTTGAACTTGCAGCCATGTTTAGTAGTGACAGTAAAGAGCATTTCCACACACACAGTGCCATGGGAACTGTGTTCATAAGAAAACCACTCGGCTCATCAGGTTTAAAAAAAAAAAAAAAAAGGTTGGCCTAAAGATTGGACTCTGGAGAAATGTTGAAAAGGTCATGTGGCCTGACAAGTCCAGATCAACCCCATTTCAGAGCAATGTGCTTGTTAGGGCAAGAAGGAAAGGGTATGAATTGATGCCCCTATCATGAATGGTGCCCACTGTGCCAGGCTGTGGAGGAAGTGTTATGATTTGGAGTTGCTGCAGTAGGTCAGGTCGAAGCTCAGCAAAGGGACTTCCAGGACCATGATGTCAAGGCTCCAGATGTGAAAGGATGATTTTGAGAGCATGAAGAATAATTTACATATGTGGTCCTGACATTAACCTTCTGTTTGGCATTAACAGCTCATCATCTTTGGAATGACGTGCTCAGGATGCAGCCCCCTAGCAAACTGTCAGCCACGGGAGCCCAGGAGGGACAAGATCGGCCACTGGCCTCATCTGGGTGGCATTTAAGCACAGACGGGACCCGTTCACTGGTTCCGTCAAGTCTTCGCTGACACTCTGCCCCTAGGTAGGTTAAACCAGCATGCAATTTTGAACTGGAGAATAATTTTTCTGTATATGAATCAGTGAGCCAAAACGTTATGACCATGGGGTCCTGATCTGTACATTCTATTTGTTTGTGTTTTTTTTTTGTTTTTTTTTTAAAAGGTGGGCACTGTTTAAATTTTGTTTCTGTCTGTCTCCAGGCCTTTGTTCTGTTCCTGAGTAGGAATGCTTTTGTCGCATGGAACGAGCACCGTTGGAGACGGCCAAACTCAGGAGTTGGGGTCAGAGTCAAAGGGCAAGGTGAAGACAAGATACGGCTGGACACAGATGAGCCTAAATATAGCCAGAACGGAGAACAAACGTGTGAGAACCATATCTCTCTCGCCTTCAGAGCCTTATCACTGTCTTCCTTAGATCGTGGTGACTCCTTGCTCGTTGCCTCAAGACATAACTGTTTGCAGAGTCTCTGAGCTTTCAAAGCGTCTCCGCCTCCCCGATCAGACGTGTGGGTGAAAAATGCATGGCACGCTCCCCTCGTACCAGACTGAGATTCAAGTCATCCTACCTGAGGAACAAGTTTATTCCTGCATATTTCTTGCATGTTTATTCCAGGAGAGCATTTGCAATAACAGTAACAGGCCAGGCAGTTTAAATGAACACCCATAGGACCGGCTCGAAGTGGGGTTGTAGAGATTTACGAGCATAAATGTGGTTGTTGCCCATTTAAAGAATTTAACTGAGGCAAAGACTGAGTTGAAAAACTTTTTCCCCTCATGAGATCGCCATCTCGTGCCCAACCCACTCTTGAGTGACTCAATGTGTTTAACCCTAGTTGGAGCAACTTTAATTAGTTGTATACATTCATTAGGGTGGTGAAATCAGAAATACTTTATTGATCCCAAAGGGAAATTCCACTTGTTAGATGGGGAACCGGGAACCCCCCCCCCACACACACACACACACACACACACACGAATTAAGTGTCCAATAATTTAAAGAGCAGTTTACAATATTTGCACCAATCTCCCACAAACACAACAAAAAGCAGTAACAGTAAACATGAAACATACCAAACAAATCAGTTCAAATTATTACTGCCACTTGGAGTTTGATGGCCATAGGCAGAAATGACCTCCTGTGGTGCTCCGTGGTATGATGAGTCTTGTAATAAATATGCTCCTGTGTCTCATGACCGTGTCCTAGTGGGTGAGAGCCGTTGTCCATAATAGTATGTGACTTTGTCTCTGTGATTTACAACTCGTAAGTCTTACAAGCTGGCATGTTCACAGTTCTTAATATTATCGGATAAATGCTGTGTATATAAATTCGTGACTCAAATCAGGTAAGTGATTCGGAATCATTCAGCCCAAATGTGTATCCTATGGACCTAAAGATTTGTAAAATCAGAGAATTGTTACAGAATGACTAGCTGATTCCCTGAACCAGACAGGCTTGGAGGTTAATGAACTATTTACCTATTCAAACACTGATTCTCTTTAGGATATAATATAGGATAGAATGAGCTCAAGTGAATCACAACTCCTTTGAATCATTGATTCAAACAGACTAGAATAAGTAGAGGTGTGAAATCGAACGTTTTCGAAACCCAGCCAATCACGCCCTTGACTCTTCACTACATGAGTATTAATCCTGGCTTGGCTTGTCTGGATGGATTTCCTCCATTTCAAAGGTCTAATGTGTCATGGCGCTTATGCCCTGCGATGGCTTGGTGACGTCTCCTGTCCTGAGTTGGAGGAGTCCCAGTGTGGCGCTGACCCGGAAGAGTAAGGTCAGAAGTGTTTGTGTAAAATTGTACCCCTGACACGTAGTAACCTATATTTCTCTTTTTAGGTGATGTGCTGCATGGCATTATGGGAAACGTAATGCACCAGTCCTAGCTTGGACCTTTAGGATCTGAAAGTTGGAAATATCACGGTGTTGAACTTCAAAGAACATTCTAGGACTTATTATTTACAGATCAATATAGAAATAAGTTATTTAAAAACAAACAAAAAAAAAAGTCCCTGCAATGCGACACATCAACATGGACCTGGTTCGGAAGGAGGCTCAGGTTGGAGACCTGCCACCCTCCAGCAGCCCGCAGATGACCCTTGAAGCCCAGCGTGCTGTGCCACGACCACTGAACCAGGACGAGCTGCGGCGGCAGAAGGTTTATCAACTGTCCATCTTTTCTCGGAGAGGGGGGTTCAGAGGGGGTGCCAAACGGGGCATAGAGGAAGAACCGGGCACCATTGCCCCCAAACGCCCCCTGCAGGATGACGACCTGGATGTGAGAGAGGACGATGACAATGAAGAAATGCAAGGCGAGATGCTGTGTGGAAGCGGGTCCCAACCCCTGTTTGCCCCACGACTGCCCCCTCGTCCCGTTAAAAATGCCTTTGCCCCACTGTCCCCAAAATCACCCCCGATACCAGACCATCCCACATCTCTGCACTCCCCTTTAACCTCTTCCGAGTGGGAGGCAGGCGTAGAAAAGACTCCACCGCCTCCAGAACGACCACCTCGTCCACCCTCACCCCCTTCCTGCTCTAACGGCATGGGGATGTCGCACCAGTCTTGCGAGCTTAAAAAGAAGAAGCTACTCTCGTTTAGCGACATGGACTCCTCAGAGGACGAAGGTCCATCGACGTCCAAACGCAGCCGCCTGGCACTGACGCCGGGGATTGGGCTGGCGCCGGGGCGCAGCACGGACTCCAAGGGTGCCCCCTATTGGACACACCTTCTGCCCACAGCCAAAGAGCAAGGCAAGGTGAGAAAACACAAAGACACTTTCACGCTGAAGTCCTGGAAAGGCACTACATTACCCATAACCCCCCAACCCTCTTGTGAAATCCACGAAGATGCTTATTACTTGATAATGGAGTTATGGTATCTGTGGAGCATTTTGGTTCTTGATCAGGTTTTTCAGATGGTAACGTGATGTACTTTGTTCCATGCAGGGTTCTGCTGAATGTTCTCGATCGGCACGGAGATTAAAGGCCAGCACTCGCCTCAAATCGTAAGTTTGATTCAAGCTCCATCAGATAAATGGCTATAAAGAATAGCGCTTTAATGTGTGCGTGTGGGTGTGTGTGTGCGTGTGGGTGTGTGTGTAGTCGACAGTTGCGCAGTGGCAGAAGGACCGACACTAGCCGCACGTCTGGCTCGTCATTAGCTGTTAGCAGGTCTCTACTCGGAAATTTTGAGGTAGGTTTATAATAGAATAGATAAACCGGGGAAAATTAACTAATGATTGACAAAAAAGATTCATAGCCTCTGTCTGTCTGGCTATTGGTCTGTCTGCAAATAGGAGTCAATCCTGAAGGGGCGGTTTTCTCCGTCGGGTCGGATCGAGGGCTTTACGGCTGAGATCGGGGCAAGTGGCTCATACTGCCCCAAGCACGCCACTCTACCCGTACAAGTGACCTACTACGACACATCGGAGCACAGTGCCCCCTCTCCCTTCTTGGTAACCAATATCCCATTATTCACTGCACCCCTTTCCCACCAACATGGAATTGGTACCTAACCTGGCACCAGTTCTACATGTAACAAAGTTCTGCAACCAAGGACTGGTGACGTCGTTATTATGCCATCGCCATGATGACTCCGTACAGGATTAGGTTAAAGGCTGGTTCATCAGTACCATATTGGTTCCATGTTGGTGGAGACAGTGGAGCGTCTGAACTTCTAAAGACTCGTGTTTAGATTAATTTAATCTTCTGTCATGTTTTTGTGTGTGTGCTCACGTACGCGTGCCTGTATTAGGGTGTGATCTCCCTCGAGCCCTTAGGAAAGAAAGGATATAGCGTACCCAAAGCAGGGACCATTCAAGTGGTGAGTCATAACCTGACTGAGTCACATGAATGTTTGAATATTAATTGATTAATTAAGGTGTTAATTGGTTCTTCTTTTTTGGGGGGTACAGACCTTATTTAATCCCAATAAGACTGTGGTGAAGATGTTCCTGGTGACCTACAACTTCGGGGACATGCCCGTCAATCACATGACCTTCCTGCGCCATCGCATTTTCCTGGTGCCTGTAGAAGAAGGGGTGGAGTCGAAGGCAGGATCGGAAAGCTCTGCCCCTGACAGGAAGAAGATTCTATGCTACCTGATACACCTTAGGTATGTTCTCTCATTTAAATGTATGGGAGTGGTTTGTGTATAGAGGCCACACCTCCTTTACTAGAACATAGTTGCCACCCCTCTTTCAGTGGGACTGACTTGTAGCAGCCACACCTTCCTCCCTGGAACTGATGATTGACTGGACTGAGTTGTATAGAGGCCACACCCCCTTTACCAAGACTTAAGTACAGAGGCCACACCTCTTGTACTAGGACTGACCTATACTGAGGCCACGCCATTCACTAATGATCACTGTCTTTCTTTCAGATTCCAGAGCTCCAAATCTGGAAAGATCTACTTGCACAACGATATCCGGCTGCTATTCTCCCGCAAATCCATAGAGGTGGATGCCGGGATCCCTTACGAGCTCAAGTCCTTCACCGAGGTGCCAAGAAACCCCAAATACTCCCTGAGAATGTGACTCAAAACGAGCTGCAGATGGCTTGTTCTTGGACAGCAGAACCACACACGCGCAACGGACAATTAATGGACCCTCCGATAATTAGCATTGTAAAGCAAGTCTGTTCCTCTACTGAACAGTAAGAAGCTCTACTCGATCCCTCCCACTGGAAACTGTTATCCAATTGCGAGGAAGCGCTCCAGCCTGGTTACTCAGACTGGATGTTCAGGAGAGGAGGAAGGACTATGGATTGAGATAAGGGACTGATTTTTGGGGGAAAACTGTTGTACAATTTTTGGCGTCTGAATGCGAAGGGAACATTGGAAGAACGTTCCAGAAAGAAAACACACTGCAGGGACTGCAGATCATCAGACTGGATGGAGGGAAATATCTAGACTAATTTTCCTACAGTTAATAACCTACTTGGGAGCAGAAAATGTTACAAACCTGGACTCCCAAATGGGAATCACCACCTACAGGGTGTCTTTAGTACTGCAACAAATTAGTGTAGTGCAATTGGTTCGTTATAATTTTTCTACTTTGGACTTTGCACGCTAACTTTTTTTTTATTTCGGCTACGAAACAGTTTGTGTGGAATCACTGCCCACTATAGGCCAGAAATAGTACTGTAACACGAGCGGCAAAGACTCTTTGCAACAGCTATAACATTAAATGTGTAAATTGTAACAGATTAGCTACGGATTAAATTAAATAATTCAAAGAGAGTTGGTGAAAGACATTGTAGCTCTTTCCTATTGGAATTTAACTAGCTAAATTTGCAAATTGGTTACAATTACAAAATACTAAAATGTCAATTTCAGACCCGCACTACCAGATAATGGTCTGCAATTAGTAACAATAGCGGTGCATAAATGGACGAATTCAAAACAAACTAGCTAACTCTTAGTTGTTTATTTTTACTAACCAAGTGTAACTACTTTGGTTTCAGTGATTCTCTTATTGTAGTGCATAAATTCTTAGTCAAGTTCCATTGGACTCTACAGGCTAGCTTTAATACTGTAACATCTACAACAATAAAGGGCTTAACTATAACAGTGGTGAAATTTTGGTAAATGTGGTGTCCTTTTATTAACAAAATTTGTGAATTCACCACCGATTTCTTGCCGAATTTTCCTTTCTCTGACCACATCCAGTTAGCGTTCCAGACTGAGGTTTTGCTAGCTAAGCGACAGTTTTCACGATCCAAAGTACTTCTCTCTAAAGGCTGGGATTAATACTGAAACGCTAATGACAAAAGCCTCTGACTCGTAAGGGCAAGAACAAAAAATCTTTTGAGACATGTTTTGACTACGTTAATGCTACATTATCTGTAAACCTGATGTCTATCAAAAACTACTCCCCCCCCCCCCCCTTATTAGCTAGTTGGTATAAAATTGGCTACTATTTGCATACACTCGCATTGAAACAAGAACCACTAGCTGGCTTTTAATACTGGAGAACCAACCATGAAAAAATTTGAATATTAATAACACTGTGAACATGTTTGATTGCTGACAGTTGTTGAACTGTTCATATTTATTTACATATTTTTTGAGCCTTTCTTGGCTACTTGGTGATAAATCATAGTTAGGAATCAGGAATTACTGCCCTCTACAGGCCTAGTACTGTAACATCAATAATGGAGAGATTTAAAAGAGCAGTATTATGTAAAAGTGCATCTTGGATGTCCTCCAAGAGTCTAAGGTTGTTAGACTTCCTCATGGAAGCTCAAGATCATTAACTATCATTACGCTCCAGTGGTGAGCCCGAGTCCAGGATTTTGTAGTGTTTTGTGCCCCTACTGGAACCAAGCAGTAGTGTTTCATTTGCTTATGTAAATGTCTTAACTAAGGAGTAACCGCTGCACAACTAGATGACTGTGTGATTGATTATTTTTCGAGGGACGGAGTGTGGACAAAGTGGGAGGGGAGGTTTTGGGGTATTTAAAATAAAATAGTGTATATTTTAAAGTAAAAAACAATAAAGTCTGTGGCTTGCAAGTACAATTGGTGGTGTGTGTGTGTGTGTGTGTGTGTGTGTGTGTGTGTGTGTAACACCATTGAACATCATGAGCTTGATTTAAGTTTAGTCCTAATCCCACTTGGGTAGGATAATGGTGTGATAGTAAACCACTGAACTGAGATGGGTTTTAGTCCTGGCAATGCCTTCAAGCTGGGTTAGGTGCCACATATAGGCCTGACTTCAAGAACAAACCCTACTCAGCCCTGCGATGGAAGATCAACAAACACTGTTAACTACACAGTCATGGACTATGGGCCAGAAGGTCCAATTTTGGGTCCTTGAGCAAGGCCTTTAACCCACAATTGTTTGGACTGTAAGTAAGTTGTTCTGGATAAGGGTGTCTACATAATAAAAGTAATGTTGATATAAATATCTGCACATTTACACCAACTAGCCATAATATTACGCCCTACTGAAGAAAAAAAAAACATCCTAGCCAAGCAGGCTGGTTTTAGCTGGTTACCCTCCTAAACAGTCTGGTTTTAGAGGGGTTGTGGACACAGCCTAACACCACTAGTCCACACTGGCCACTAATAGCAGCCTTACAATTGCATTTACCTTTATGGTATTTAGCAGATGCCCTTATCCAGAGAGACTTACAGTTGATACAGTCTTACATCCAAGCACTTGTGGGTTAAAGCCCTTGCTCCAGGACCCAACAGTGGCAGCGGATCCATGGACCTTCTAGTCCATAGTCCAGCACCTTACCCGCTATGCTAGCACCTTACCTTAACCATCCATGCTTAAAAAAACCCATCCGAAACCAGTTTAAAATTGGTTGCTGGTTTGAGATTGTTTATGGCTGGTCTGTAGCTGGACCAACTGGTGTGTCCGAAACTCCTCTAAAACCAGCCTGTTGGACTAGAATGGTTTTTTTAAGCAGAGAAAGCACTGATGGGATACATTAATATGACTTTCTCTGTCTTTAAGTGGCCCCATAAGTCCTGGATGGGGTTTAGGTCGGGTGACTGAAGGAAATTTCTTGTTTTTTAATTTGGTTTGAAATGTATCCATAGTAGTGTAACTTGTTTGTGAAATATCAGGACTTTAGTCGATGTTATGCTTTCAGTTACAGATATCGGTACTTTGCAGAATACGAGTTACTTATCGGTTTATTGTTGAAACGCGGTATATTTTGATATTTCTACGTAGTTCGTTAGCTTGAGAGGCAGGAGGTGACGTCATTGTGCGACTGCCCCTCTCCGGTTAGTCGCGCGGGAAGGGACGCTTGTTGTGTGTGAGAGTTCGGTGTGCGCGCGCGTGTGTGTGTGAGAGAGAGAGGGAGAGAGAGATTAGTTGTGTGAGGACTAAAGGAAGCTGAACATTACCGTAACTCCTTCAGTTCTCATCCACCCACCGGCGGCATGGCAGATACAAAGGTGAGAGTTGGCATGCACGCGCCAGTTTTCCCTCCTTCACGCGCTTTGTAAGTCTTTTATGGCTGCGCTGCTTCACCAGGCGATGCGCGTGTGTTTTATATCAAGCTGGGGTGCGGTTTAAATTTGAATTTTTAACGGCCTTTCTCCGAAGGCGTTAAACAACGGCTTTTCCTCTTTATAGCAGAGTCCGAGTGTTAGCATTAGCACGCAACTTTGTCACTCTTCCGCATGTAAAAAAATAATCAATCCTCTTTTTGAGACTTTCGTGTAAACATGGTGTTAATTAACAACTTTTGGCATCAATCACTGTTAACTTCTGTGTTTTACGAGTCTTTAAAGTAACAGGATTTAGCTCATCAGCTGGCAAACTTGGCATCCTTCGCCAGACTCGAGCTCATTTTCTTAATTAAAATATATTAAATAAATGGAGATGAATGAACCGATAAATTAGCTCCCCTAATTTCTCGCTTCCAAACTAGTTTAAAGTAGGCCTAAGCTGCTAAACTGCTAGCACTCGCTCATTAGCATCCATGCGCTAGGCTTTTACTCAATGTTATTAACGTTAAATTGGGTAAACTCTTCGGTAGCAGCCAAGGCTTAGACTGAATCTTTAGACTGTTCAGTCGTTGTTTTGCAACCTTTACTAATTCTGCGAAACGGTGGGTAAATCCAAGACATCTACTAGCGTGTAGCTTAGCTTAGCATAGCGCGGTTAGCCTGGCGCAGGCCGGATGCTGCACGTGTGCTTCAGATTCCTGAGCTGAAATGAAACACATTTAAACAGCAGAACTGAAGATGCAGGGTTAGTGTGGACTCAGGCTACTGTTAAAAGTTGTTCCCAAGGTTTGGGTTCAAAAACAGGCCCGGTTTTTGCCAAACTATTCAACCCAGTTTAGCTAGAAGTGAGAGTTCAGTGTGATGCTCTGGATGCCTGAGAGAAACTCCTCCTTTCCAGGCTTTCCACACGCCTGGAAAACTAATGTAATAGCCATTCCACTCCCTGTTAACGGTTTATAATGAGTTTTTGGAGAAAATGGGGATTATCCTCTCCAAACACCAGAATATCAATGTTTTTAGCTTAATGACGTCCTGGTCTGTTTTGTTCCTAATTCTGGTTTCCTACACAGTCCTAGATCATTCACAAAAAGTTTCTCCCCAGTTTAACCATTGTTCTTAAATCCTGATGTGCTATAATTTACAGGCACAGATTTAATGTTTTGTTACACTTAAGTCATTTATCAGATGCTCTTATCCAGAAGGATTTAAAGCTGGTTCCACAGTGTTATCTTGGCAGTTTGGGATTTGAACCCTGGTACATAGTCAAGTACTTTACTGTAAGCCTCCACAGTCCTTGTTCTTGAGGTGACCCTGAAACAGTCATACTGCTTGACATGTTTATGGTTTTACAGTATTATATAAACACGCCTTCTGGCAACTAGCACTCTCCAGGAACTCCCACTCTACCCCAAATTTAATGAGCTGTCAGGTTTTCTACAAGCATCTAGCCTGAGTGCGTTCAAAGTAACCTCATAACTCCCAAAAATTAGAAGCTACAATTGTTCCACCCATGCGGCTGGTATGCCATTAGGAATCCACAAACAGTATATTTAATGTGTCAGGTAACAAGTTTTTCATTGCTGGCCATTTCCTCAAGGAAAATTCCTAAAGGGACAGTTTGTAATGTGTTGCTTTGATTTGCTGTGTTTAATCTTACAAATGGAAGCAGTCCAATTTATGCTCTTTCAACCAAAGACCTTGACCTTTCTAATTTTTGTTAAATTTTCCACTTCAAAACACATTGCATTGTTCAGGGGGTTGGCCATTTTGTAGCCGTGTCCCTATTCAGTGGACAATTGAATTCAGAGGAAAACTGTTCAGAAATGGTGGCTGTCTTTCAGTTGGTTTGTTTATTGATGATAAAGGAATCTCAGCAAAGATATTTGGTTATCCGTAGTCAAATCTTTTCTGATTGCACTCCATATTCAGTATTTCGTCTCTAGGTAATTAATTTAAAGCCACTCTAGAGACAGGTGTTTTAATGACATTGGAGCATTGATGCTGTTCGGTCGCTGTGCACCGAGTCTGGTTGCTGTATTAAATCACACAATAGAACAAAGCAAACGAAATCCCTGCTTCCTTTGGTTCTGCTCTGATGAACAGATAAAGCTTGGAGCCTCTTGCCCCAGCACGAACCCGTCCTCAGTAAAAGCACAACCATGACCTCTCCCCCTCTGTCCCTAGGATACACAGGACGAACATGAGACTTCCACAGACAATGTTGACGACGCAAATCACGACCCCCATTACGAGCCCATCGTATCTCTGCCAGAGCGTGAGGTCAAAACTCTGGAGGAGGATGAGGAGGAGCTCTTCAAAATGTGAGTGCATGACAACTGGCTGGAAATTAAACAGGTCTAAAGTGAAGCGTGCTTAGGTTTGGTTAGGTTGCAGGGTTTTTTTTTTTTTTTTTTTTTGGGGGGGGTTAATAAAAGAACTGATGTTTTTTTTATTGTGTGTGTGAAGGAGGGCAAAGCTGTACCGCTTCGCGAGCGAGAATGACCCGCCGGAGTGGAAGGAGCGTGGCACCGGAGACGTTAAGCTGCTACGTCACAAAGAGAAGGGTTCGATTCGCCTGCTCATGAGGAGAGACCGCACGCTCAAAATCTGCGCAAACCACCACAGTGAGTGAGAGACGGCGAGACCCCAGGTGTTAGATTCTGAGATACCGAAAAACCAAACATTGTCACCTGTGCTTGCGTTTCTGAATTTCCTTTCAACCATGCAAGTGCTGTATGGTGGACCAAGTGTGATAGAGACCTTTGGGTGCTTATAAGTTACCCCGGGTTCCTCTGTTAGTTGACTGCTCCTGCAGAGGGGAACAGCGTTCTTGAATCTCCTGTTAGTTCGCATTCTGTCTGACTGTGGATTGGCGGAAACTCTTTGGAGATGCTAGGAAAAGAGGAGATGGGAGATTCCCATGTTTTTCTTAATCACATCCTCTGCTATTTAAACCTCTTGTCATAAGTAGTTAAATAAATGTAGGGGTTTCGGTTCATGTCCACTTAGTTTTACGATTCATTGATGGAGTTTGTTCGCGTGTGTGTGTGTGTGTGTGTGTGTGTGTGTGTGTGTGTGTGTGTGTGTGTGTGTGTGTGTGTCAGTCATGCCACTGATGGAGCTGAAGCCGAACGCAGGTAGTGATCGGGCCTGGGTCTGGAACACGCATGCTGATTTCGCAGATGAAGAGCCCAAACCAGAGCTGCTGGCTATCCGCTTCCTCAATGCAGAGAGTGAGTATTAGTCGATGCTCCTCTGCCCAATTTTTAATCAGTGTTTTTTTCTTGTGACAAACAATTAAAGCTCTGCAATTTCATGGTGATTTGTTTCCGTAGACGCACAGAAGTTCAAGCTGAAGTTCGACGAATGCAAAGAGGAAGTTAAAAAGTCACTCGAAGGTGAGGCGCCCCCTCCAACACCCCTTTATTACCCACCCACTGCAGACTCACTCTGTTTGGGGTCGCCTCCTCCGGCCTCTGACTTTTTCAGTCTGCCACAGCGAGGAGCGGGAACGCCATACGCTAGCTCTGCTTGGTGTTCAGTCTGGGCGGAGCTTCCAGGTGTCCCGCTACAACGTTATCTGGGGGGTAATCCCAAAATGGATAGGTGTTTAGGGGGTGCTACTTGCAGCCTTTTTTAATTGTTTCATGCACTTCGACCGAAAATAAATGAGTTAGTAACCCGAAAAATTAATTCCCAGCTCATTTCAGGTTTAGCGCGAACCATAACGACATTCTAGGGCTTATTCCAGCCCATGAGTTAGAAACTTAAGTTGGTCTGGGGCGTAATGTGCATTAAAAAGGGTGGCTACTAAGGTAAACTTCTTTTACTAGACACCCCACCCCCACCCCGAATTTCAAACAGTAATTCTATAAATGCCACAAAACCCAAAAGAGGAACTAGGGACTAAGCATATTATATTATTTTATTACTGTATTTTATAACTCTATGGGTGTGACTTCAGACTGAGCGTCTCGGTGCTGCTGTTCCAGTGATAAGATTTATGGAAACTGCGTTCGGCTTTTTCGCTTATCATTTTTTTACTTTCCTTTGTTTTATTAAGTCGATGGAACGATATATCGGAGGTTTTGAAGAAATCTTATCATTAATAGTTGGTTCGTGGTGGGCTAATTTTTTTATCACTTTAATTTTTTCACTATTTACTTGCTGCTGTTTGGTTGAGTTGTGCCGTCTCCGCTGTTGATGGTTATGATCCAAACCGGTGTAACCATGAGCCAGTGCGCTGAACAGCACTGAACTTCTACAAATCCCAGAGGAAACCACAATTAATTTGGCTGAACATTGGGTCGCCTTGGGGTCTTGAGTAGATGTCTACAACATGCTTTGGATTCCACAAGGAATCAACCACCATTTCTAAACAACACTTTTAACTACGGCCGGTTTCTAGCACCTGTTGTGTTAAATGATAGTCAGTCTAAAAATCGTTCCTTAGTCATTAATCACAAGCGTAATTATTATATTAAGATAATTTAAATATTATCTTTGATTTCTGTCCTCTTTGAATGCGAGGCAATTCAGGTCCTGTGTGTGTGTTTGTAATTTACTCCGTATTTTAAGGTTGACTCTTAGTTCCCAGGACCTGAATCATTTGGTTCTTTTTGAGTCATGATTGAATCATTTGGTTCTTTGAATTAAGCGTAAACGACGGCTCAAATAAAGACAATCCATAGACATTAAAAATAAAGGGTGTAGTGTTTACAGTACTACTTAACGATTACGTTCAAAAGTGTAGAGGTAAGATATCTTGGCTCTTTTTTTCTTTCTGTCTTTCTTTCTTTCCCTGACCAGAGCTGCGAAATCAAATCAAACTTTAGATCGTCTGTCGATCAGACTCTGAGGGTCGATGTCGTGTGGGTGAAGTTACTCAGATTAAGCTTTTCTTGAATCCCACTTTTTGGACTGTGCTTTGAATCCCAAATAAATAATCAGGGTCAGAGTTCAGATTGGAGATTGGTAGGTTCTCCAGAGGCCCTGAAAAGCTTATAACATCTTAGGGTGTTCAGATTGTAACGTTTTGCTTGGTTGTGGCAGGAGGTGGAGACAAAGTGGTGGAGAAACTGGAGGAGCTCTCCATCAAAGACGAGAAGACAAAGAGCACAGAGGAGAAGAAAGAGGACAAGGCCGAGAAGAAGGAGGAGGAGAAATGATCGTCGCTCCACCGCCCCACCGTACTCTTTCTCTCTTTTTCCAGCACGGACTCTGAACATGACATTCGGACAGTTGGTCTTTGTTTTGGGTTCAGCGCTCTTCGTTTATTTTTATTCGGCCGCGTCGGAGACCTCGGCGCCGCTGCTCACTGTCCATTCCTCACGCGATCCGTGCTGTCTGGATTCGCTGTGTACCGACCACTCTCGACATGACCAGTCCCACACGGGGTGTTCCCTAATCGCTAGGTTTGTTTTTTTTATTATTTTTTTTTTTTTACTCAAAGCAGAGCGAGCAATGGATGGAGGGAGGGGAGGGAAGGAGGCTGATCAGGTGTTTGTAGAGTTATGTTTGGATGGTTTTTGCGTCTCGTATCAGTTTAACTAACACGAGGTCTGCTGCTTTATCTGCTTCAATAAAATGGAGGAAATAAAGAAAAGTTTACTCTGTACCCTTACTGTCATAAAGACATCCATCTGATGGTGTTACTGCATTTTGGAGGGAATGTGCTGCGACAGCTACAGTGGAGGACGAGCTGAATATAGACCATTTAAAACAGTCATTATATATTGGATAAAGTTTGAACAGCTGCTTTAATTATTGTAGACATGCTTAAGTGTAGCCTATTGAAAATTAGCATTAAGGAAACTTGCTCATGGTATAAAGTGCTGTAATAATCACTACATAATTATATACCAGTATGTAATTACTGTATGTGATTTGGTGTAAATTTAAGAACGGGGACTTGTGTTCCATTAGGACTCTTTCAGTAACCTCTATAAAAGCATCACATAGGTAAGTCAGATGGAGGCAGTGGTGAAGGAGATAAAAATAAGCTGCTCTACATGCTCAATAAATCCTTTATGATAAACTTCTCACAGTGATCAAACACTTGATATGTAAAATCATCCCGTTCGATTCATAAACTCCTAATCTAAGAGCTCTTTGTTTATATGATGTCTTGATTTCTGTAGCCTCCTCTTCAACTGTTGCAACTTCTACAAGGTATTGATATGCTTTTACTCGCTGGTATTTCATTGGCCTGTGGTATCTATAACACCTGTTAGTCTGCCATGTCCTCATGTCCATATAGGTTTTCTCTGGGTACTCTGGTTTCCTCCCACATTCCAAAGATGTGTTAGGTTAATTGGTGTTTCCAAAGTGTGAGAGAACATAACATAGGATTAAAGGCAATGAATTAATCATTTAATTTTATGTATGATCACTGATCTTCATATGGAGTTTGGTCATTAAAAAAAAAAGATTTAAAAGTTTTATCTGCTTTACCTACACACACACCAGTGAGCCAAAACATTAAAGCAACCCATTCTACAAAGTAGTTAGTGACTCCAGTTAAAGTCCAAATGAAGCGCCATCGTTCTCCAGCAGAACCTTACACAGAGAATCTAGTTAATGATGTCCAGGTACCCAACTGTCCTAAAGAAAACGACTCATTGGACCAAACCCCTGTTTTCTACTGACCGGTCTGTGGCTAAACACCTCCCTATAGTCAGCAGGCAGCGATGCACTGTGTGCTGACACATTACTCCCATAATCAGCATCAAACAGTGTTAAAATTATAGTTCTTCAGACCCTTGGGTGGCAACACTATATATGAGGTTGGTGGTTTGTTGCTCTTGATGCTCACCAAGGCTGAGCTGGAGTGACCCAGTCATCTGGTCATTCAACAACACATCTATGAGAACAGACTGCTTACTGTACTTAATGTACGTTGTTACAACAATATATAATTGTTGGAAAAAAATATGTTGAACTATTTAAGGATTTAACTGCGATCATAGGATATTGGGCGGTTTAAGTAACATCTATGAAGCCAAAGAGTTAATATTCTACAGTAGGAACCTTCGTTCCGTTGAGTGACGTTTCAGCCCGGATGCTTGATCAGTCCGGAATCTAAACAGCCACGTAGCTTGAGCACTGAGGGGAGCGGCGAGCAGGTTTGTGATTTAAGTCTCTATTTTTGTTTTATACTTGATTTTAAAGGTATGAAACAGTATTATGGTTGTTTGGCGCCTTTCTTAGTTATAGGATAGCACCTTTGGCTCTGAGTGTTAGTGTCATTTGTGTTAGGATTTGTTTCTCTGTGCTATCGCTATCAGCGAGCCTGCGAGTCGCGTCCTGATTGCAGTTCCAGTTCCTGTAGTACACTAGGTAGGGTTTAAGGGGCTGTGACGTCGTACAGGGCGTGTGTAGTGCACTTGGGTAGGATGCGTGAAGCAATTTGGGACGCAGCGCAGTAAACTCCTGTAGTGAAACTCGGTTTGATTTTCCGTGTTTATTTAGTTACTAGCTGAACCGAACGAAACGTCTTATGGTAAGATCACGGTGTTACCTACATTGTGCAGTGTACACTTTTTGGCGTGTAATGTCCGAAAAGGTCTAAAATCTCCTAAATCTCTTGACTGTATCAGTTGTAAGTGAGTGGCAGTGGATGACGTTGTCTGTAAAATGATGTAAATATAGATGTATTAAGGTTGTTTTCTAGGACCTTTCCTTATCTCAGCATTTCCTGTTCTATTGTTTTATTCCCAAATTAGGTGATAGCTTCTAGAGCTTAATAAATCTAACATGTCTTTAACAGCCTGATAATGAGCAGGAGGAGCTTTTTAAACTGTTTTTGGTCATTAAGGTATAACACTGGGTCTGTGGGTGAATGCTTTGGGGGGTTTGTTGACCTTATCCTGGTTAGGGAGGGTCTGGAGTCCCCCGGGTGCAGGAATTCCAAAAATGAGCTGTCTCCTGTAGGACCGGTTGTTCCAGACTGCTGCAGATCCAGCACCCACAAGTGGTCTGACCGTTTCTGGAAAGAATTGGAGACTGATTAAGAAAGCGAGAGTTCAAAGGCCGTTTGGAGACTTTGGTCAGGTGTGTTTACGTTTTTCCTCTGCAGGTTGGTCACATGATTCTGTAAATAAAACCCCCTGGACATGCAGTGACAGAGTCCTTGCAGAGACGTCACTCTTGTCCATGGATGTCAGAGTTTGGAATACAAAACGTCTCAACGATGGAAAATGGAAACGCAGACGCAGCGCCGGTAGCCGCAACTTCGCGGCCGAATGGAGACTTGAAACTGGAAGCGTCACAAAACTCTGAGAAAATTCCCAACGGTGAGTGACTGGATTAAGAAAGGGCTTTCTGTTGGGGGTTACCCCAAATGTAACTTTACGTCAGTACACGGTGAGTACAAAGATTTGAACACCTTTACAATTCCACTGGTGTTTTTTATTTTATTTTAAGGTAAGAAATTTATTGCTGCATTTTTACAAGATGTAACTGATAAAAGTCTCAGTCGACCAATGTTTCCGTTAAATCCTACCAAACCGATAAACCTATGCAAACGCCTGAGTGAATGCTGTTCGAACTCGCTGTTTGATTGTAGCTGCAGACATACATTTCCAGCTTGTACTCCACTGCCTCAGCACCTGCTTGAACTCAATGTTTCTCCGCAGGTTACGTCGAATTGGAGTCGCTGCAGAATGGCGGGGGTCTGGAGGATGCAGGGGAGGCCTCGCCTCCTGCGTCGCTGCCTGCCTCAGGTGTGGCTTCTTTCCCTGACAGCCTAGAGAAGCCTGAGGGCTCGGCGTTGCAGTCGCTCAGAATAAGTATTCCAATGCAAGAGACAGAACTGTGTAAGCGCTGCCCCGGTTTTACGTCCTCCTCCTGCACCACCCTGCCCCGCCTCCCTGTCCCTGCGTTTAACCCTGAGTTTGACCCCTTTGCTTTATGCTGATCCCGGATAGTTCCGCTGTGGTTGTTTGTGCTTCGTGCCTCCTATTCTCAACAAATCTGTAATGTATCAAATTATTGGCTGCTCATTTCTGCTCATCCGATTTCTGCTATAATGTTTAACCACAACCGGATTTCACCAGATTCTATCGGTTCCTCCCTCCCTTGCATGGGATCCGGCTGACTGAAATCTACTCTTGGCTGCATTCAGTCAAACAGACGTTTGGATGAACACGGCCATCACATGGCGGCGCTAAATATAGCTAACTCTGACTCAGACCCCGCCCTTCTGCATGCTTTGATGTGATGAATCAAGCGGGCACCTCTTCAACTAACGCCTCTGGGGTATTTGTTTAGGGTTTGGCTTTGGGTACTGGGTTAATGTTCTCTAAGGGGTTGAGTGAGAGATTTCTGGGTTTTGGTTAGCATTCGTTTAGAGTCTCTGAGTTTTGTGTATGTCGAGCTTAGGTTAAATCTCAGGGTTTGTGTTTGGATCTTAATGGGATGAGGTTTGGTTTAGGGTTTGGCTTTGGATCTTTTTGGGTTTGGTCTATGGGCTAAAGTTTGGATCTTTTTTATATTTGGGTTTAGGTTTGGGATCTTTTTTGGGGGGTTTTTACAGGATAAAGGTTCAGGATTTTGATTTGCGTTAGGGTCTTAACTGGTCAGGATTGAAGTCTGTGTGGTTTAAAGATTGGGGTTTGTGTTTGGATCTCTATGGATTTGGGTCTGCAATGAGGTTTTGATTAAAGTTTGGCTCTTTTTATCTTTGGATTGTGGTCTGTTTGGATCTATGTGGGCTGGGGCTTAAGCTAAGTTTGGGTCTGTGTGTATGAGGTTGGAGCTCTGTGGGTTCTGGGGGTTTCTGCTGGTCTTGGCTTGAGTCTGTTTGGGTTAAAGCTTGGGGCTTTCATTTGTATCTCTATAGGTTTGGCTCTGGGATTAGGGATTGGGATCATTGTGGGTTTGGTCTATGGGTTAAAGTTTCAGTCTTTTTTATCTTTGGTTTAGAGTTCATGCTGAGGTTAGTTAGGGTTTGATTCCATATGAGCTAGAGCTTAAGTTAATGGCTTAGAGTTTTTACAGGCTAAGACTTAGGTCTGTAGGATGAACGTTCAGGATTTGAGTTTGTGTTTGGGTCTTTTTGTCTATGGTTAGGGTCTCAATGGGATTGGGTGTAGGACTACATTAGGATTTCTCGGGTCTGTGTGGGTTAAAAGCTTTTTGTCTTGGTGGTCTGTATGGGCTTCGGTTAGGGATTCTATGGGCTAAGACCTTAGGTTACTAGGAATGAGGATTAAGATTCACTGTTTGGGTTTGTTTCGATTAACATCGTGGTTTATGTTTGGACCTCTGTGGGTTTGGGTCTATGGGATTGAATTTGCTTTGGGGTCTGTGTGGATTTGGGTTATGCTTAGGGTTTCTGTGGGGTTGGCTTTTTGATGAAAGGTTATAGTGGGTCTTTTTATCTTTGAGTTTGACTTTGGTCTGTTTGGGTTAAGGATAAATTGGGGTTTCTGTAGGTA
Organism: Loricariichthys derbyi; assembly: GCA_033118015.1. Classification (NCBI taxonomy): domain Eukaryota; kingdom Metazoa; phylum Chordata; class Actinopteri; order Siluriformes; family Loricariidae; genus Loricariichthys; species Loricariichthys derbyi. Next base: position 5,141,600 of record JAVSBU010000074.1, on the reverse strand, counting down.
TCTCGATTCGGGTGATCAGTATTTCTATTTCACTGTTAGGCTTTGGGTTTTTTAAGGTTAGGGTTTCTGTGACCCAGGATATGGGTCTCCAGGATAGACGGTCCATACAGTATTTGGGTTTGGGTCTGTGTTGGGATCTTTGGGTTTCTGCTCTTACTGTGTAGATATTAGGCATGGATCCTTCTAGATTTGGAGTTAGATTAGGGTTGGACCTTATAGGGGTTAGGATTAGGTGACTAATCCATGGTGACTTGACTTAGGATTTGCTCTGGGCTTGTACAGGGTTCTGACTATGGGATACGGTTTGCATTTGGGTCCATATGGGCCTGGACTTGTTCAGTATTTGGTATTGGTCTATGGCGGGGTTTAAACTGCGGTCTATTGATTTGGGGTCCTTATGGCATAGGGATCTTTTTCTGTATGGGTTTGGATCTGGGTTTGGGGTTATGTAAGCTCAGATGTGATGTCTTTTAACCCGATTGTGTGAGTCTTTGGTGGTCTTGTGATGTTGAGATTTTGGAGACGTTCAGATGTGTGATTAAAAGCACATGTGTATGTTGGGCAGCGATTGAGCCGTCCCTGGAGATGGAGAACGAAGAGAAAATCCGACTGGAGGCGAGGAGGCGTCTGGAGGAGCAGCTCAAGCAGTACCGTGTGCAGAGGCACAAGGAGAGGGTGAGTCACTGGCAAACAGTTTGGGGCAGGGTACAAACCAAGTCACGACTGCTTTTGTTTTTCTGTTGGAGGCGGCTTTTCAATTTTGCATGTGTCATGAGAGAGAAGAGTCGGCGTTATTTATAGAGCTGTCATGTCACATCAGTAACTGTCGTCTTATCACAGAACAAAACATGGAAAATTTTTCATGGATTGTCCGAAAAAGAAATGCAAAATTGTGCTAGTAACAAATAAATTATAATTAAACCTCTTTCTTTCTCAGTCCTCCCCTAAATCCCGTTTGTGCAGCACCCTCGACCCAGAGCTGATGCTCCACCCGGACACTCTACCGCGAGCCTCCGCCGTGGCCATGACCACAGAGTATTCGTTCCTGCGCACCAGTGTCCCACGCGGACCCAAACTGGGCAGCCTGGGCATCCCAGCTTCCAAGGAAAGAAAGTCAAAGACCTCGCGGTCTGGGAAGATCCACTCTCTTGCCGACTATAGGACCTCAGAACCGGGCGGGGTTGAGTCCAGTGCCTCAACTACGTCAGAGACTGGTCAGAGTTCCTCCTCAGTGCTGTCGGAGATCACTGTGAGCTCGGTGTCCGTCGTCTCGGAAAGCTGTGAGCCGCCGGCAGGGAAAAACTTGGAAGTGGGGCAGTTCCCGCCGCTCCGGGAGGTGCTGCGGGCAGCCAACGAGGAGCTGGAGCAGGAGCAGGAGAAGGAAGCAGAAGCTTTGCTCCGAGCAGAGAATGATGAGCTGGAGAGCGAGCCGCGTAGCCGCCGGGACAGTTTCTCCAGCACGTAAGTGAAACCCCCCCCCCATACACAAGCACAGGCATTTCGTTTTCATCTACCAACACACCTATGTGTGGGTGTGTGTAGGGTGTCATATGGGAGCTCCGTCATGGGGACTCATGACGAGCTGCTGCAAGTACTGAAGGACAAGATGAGGTTGGAGGGTCAGTTGGAGTCTCTCTCGTCTGAAGCCAATCAGGTGAGGTTATACTGCCAAAGATTTTACATGCACGTCTGTTTTTTGGTTTTGTTTTGTTCAATATATGTTGCCCCCTGCAGGCTCTGAAGGAAAAGACAGAGCTGCAGGCAGAGCTGGCTGCCCTGGAGGCCCACCTCTGTGCCCAGCGAGAGGAGACCCGGGCCAGCGAAGAGCGGCAGGCGTCCCTGGCATCGGAGGTGTCGTCGCTGCGCTCGGAGCGGAGTGGCATGGAGCATGTGGCGGCAGAGCTGCGGGCTCAGCTGGAAGAGAAGGGCGCCGGGATGGATTCGCTTTCCAAGGACTTGCAGCTGGCCGAACAGCAGTACCAGAGGCTCATGGGAAGGGTGGAGGATTTGCAGCGGAGCCTGAGCTCCAGAGACGGCACGGGTGAGGGTGTGAGAATTTGCATACACGATTATTGTGGTATGTATGACATCTAACTGTGTGTGTGTGTGTGTGTGTGTGTGTGTGTGTGTGTGTGTGTGTGTGTGTGGTAGTGAGCGAGTTGCGGCAGCAGCTTAACACCCTGCACTCGCAGCTCCAACAGGCGGACGCAGAGCGCGCGGCGCTCAACTCCCGGCTGCAGACCTCGCAGGCAGAGGTGCAGTCGCTGCAGCAGCTGCGTAGCTGGTACCAGCAACAGCTCGCCGTGGCGCAGGAGGCCCGGGTGCGCCTGCAGAGCCAAATGGCCAACATGCAGGTAAGTGGGGAGGCGGTGAGGGGTCAATCCACATTAGGAAAAGGCTCTCACTCCGTTTTTGCTCTCTCTCTCACTCAGGCAGGTCACATGACCCAGATCGACGTGCTGGAGAACCTGAAGATGGAAAATGTCACCCTGTCCCACCAGCTGACTGAGACCAAGCACCGTTCAATTAAGGAGAAGGAGCGCATCGCTGTCCAGCTGCAGAGCATCGAGGTATGTCTCGCTTGCAGTAACACAGTTTCACCAGCAGGTGACAGAACAGCGGCTTAGGGCATAATGCTTGAAAAGCGATTAATGCAGGCCAAACCGCTTCACCTACAGACACAGTTTGAACATCGTTGGATGGATAATCATGCTGTGTGTTTTCAACGTCGGCCCGATTCATCATTTTTAATAGATTTTAATAGATGTTGATCTAGTTTTAATTAGTTTAGTTAGTAATTCTTTTTAATTTGTTGTGATCCCATTGTTTTGCTTTAACCCCACCCCCTCGTCAGGCTGACATGCTGACGCAGGAAGCCGCCATCCAGCAGATCCACGATGCTAAATCCATGGTGGAGAGTGACCTGCAGCAGAAGCTGGAGGAGTTTGAGGAGGAGCGGGAGCAGTTGCTGAAGGCCGCAAACAAGACAGCAGCGCTGGAGAGGGAGCTCGACCAGGTAGGCACCTGCACCTACACATGCATATGTGGTGGCTCAAAAGGGATTCTGTCTAACAGTCTTACCCTCCTCCAGGCGAGGGTGTCCCTCGGTCTAAAGGAGTCTCAGCTCTCGGAGCTGCAGCGCGAGCATGTGGATCTGATGAGGAAGCTTACGGAGACGCAGGACGCGCTGCAAGGCAAGGAACAGACACTGCAGCTGATGGAGGCGCGGTATGAGCAGGTGCAGGCTGAGCTGGACGAGCTGCAGGCAGAGTCCTCCAGCAGGGCAGAGGAGCTGCTCGCTCTGCGCAGTGAGAAGGTTGCCCTGGAGGTGGCGCTGCAGGCAGCACAGGAAGAGAGGAGGCAGCTGGGAGATGGGGCAGAGAGGCTCGGGCAGGAGGTGCTGGACTCGTCCGATGTGCTGGAGGACCTCAGGCGGGAGGTGCAGGTCAAGGCCGCACAGGTGAGTGGAGTTGCGGCGGGGTCGGGGGATGTTAAGGTGAGTGAACACTAAACGGGTGTCCGTTACAGATCGAGACGTTCCAGCAGGAGAATGTTTCCCTTAAGAAGCAAGCTCAGAAGCTGAAGGAGCAGTTCAACCAGCAGAAGGTGCGTCTCCACACAGCACACGTGTAACACCCACTCACGAGTGGTTTTTGACCTCTGGCGCCCCCTCGCAGGTGATGGTGGAGGCTTACAGGCGAGATGCAGCCTCTAAGGAGCAGCTGATCTCGGAGCTGAAGGCCTCGAAGAAGCGGCTACTGTCGGAGGTGAGGGAGCTGAAGGAGCAAGTGCAGCAGGCAGAGCTGGAGAAGAGGGGTGCCGAGCAGGAGCAGCAGCGCCTCTTGCAGGAGGTGCAGAGAGTGCAGCAGCAGATGAGCAGCCTGGAGGAGCATCTGGAGGAGGTCCGGACCGAGAGGGACCGACTCAATTCGCAGCTGCAGGTACACACACACACTGTGCATAATACACACATTGTACAGAAACATACACGGACTGTGTATCTAATGTGTGTGTGTGTGTGTGTGTGTGTGTGTGTGTGTGTGTGTGTGTGAATGCAGACTGTGCAGTTTGATCAGAATCATCTGTCTGCTGTAACTGAGGAGAATGAGGTCCTGAGGAAGAAGGTGGAGGAGATGCAGGAAGAGGCCAAGAAGTGAGTCACATGACCCTCGTCCCTCCAATCAACTGCTGGGTGGCCGTTATGGAAGGCCAATTGCTCCAACATCACTGAGTTATGCCTCAGAGAGATTCGCGATTTTGGGTGGGACCCCTAAGAGTTGAACCCTGTGCTTCTTGTTGCAGGGCAATATCGGAGCAGAAGGTGAGGATGAAGCGGCTAGGGACGGACTTGACAAGCGCCCAGAAGGAGCTGAAGGTCAAACACAAAGCGTATGAGAACGCGGTGTCGATCCTGAGCCGCCGCCTGCAGGAGACGCTGGGTGAGAAGGAGACAGCTGAGGCAGAGCTGGTCAAGTTGAGGGCACAGGTGGACCAGGGGGGCAACAACCAGGCTCTGCAGGTCCATCCCATCTCACACACACTTGGGTTTGTTCACACAGTGTCACGTGGTATAACGTGTGTATGTGTGTAGGCGAAGGTGGAGTCCCTGCAAGCGGAGCTGCGGTCGGTGCTGCAAAGCAAGTCTTTGCTGGAGAAGGAGTTGCAGGAGGTGATCAGCCTGACCAGCACAGAGCTGGAGGAGTATCAAGAGAAGGTCCTGGAGCTGGAGGACGAGGTCAGTGGCTGTCCCTGTTGACTCTTTTGGTCATTCCTGAAGGGCAAACATAACCCATCTTCTGTCTGCCCACAGCTGCAGGAGTCACGCGGGTTTAAGAAGCGGATACGCCGCCTGGAGGAGGCCAACAAGAAACTGGCCCTGGAGCTTGAGCATGAGAAAGGGAAGCTGGCGGGACTCGGGCAGTCCCACGGCGCACTGCGGGAGCACGCCAATGTTCTGGAAGCTGCGCTGGCCAAGAGGGAAGCTGACCTGGTCCAGCTCAATCTGCAGGTACCTTTTAAAATTTTAAAGACAGACCAATTAAACACCAGTCGTATTTTCAAAGCAGCTCCTTTAGCATAAGCTATGAAACCATGAAAACTTTGAATCTTGAAGCTTTAACGCTTCTTAAACAGGAGCGTAAATTAAACTGTGTGCACCTGTTCAAAGGTTCAGGCCGTCTTGAAGAGGAAGGAAGAGGAAGACCAGCAGATGAGGAACCTGGTTCAGACTCTGCAGACCTCTCTGGAGAAGGAGAAGATAAAAGTGAAGGAGCTGACCGAGCAGGTACCTCCACTTTTGCTCCCCTCTGCCTTTCCACACTGATGCTGTGTCTTCATTTTTCAGTTTTTCTTCATGTGTGTGTTTTAGGTGGCTGAAGCAAAGCTGGAGGCGGCTCATAACCGGCGGCATTACCGGGCAGCCATGCTGGAGCTCAGCGAGATCAGGAAGGAGCTTCAAAGCAAAGAGGATCTCCTAAGAGCATTGCAGGAGGAGGCCCGGAGACTTGAGTACGCCACCTACAGCACATCACTCATCCACCAAAGAGACTTATTTAATAGATATATTAAATTGTGTGTGTGTGTGTGTGTGTGTGTGTGTGTGTGTGTGTGTTAGGGCTCAGGATGCTCAGCACTCACAGGAGGTGTCCCAGTTTGAGACGGAGCTGGCAGAGGCGCGCACACAGCTGCAGGTCCTGCAGAAACAGCTGGATGATGAGCTCAACAAACAACCGCTCACCAACCAGGAGGTACACTCATTCATTCACTCACTCACTCACTCATTCATGTACATTACTGATCTATAACATCACATCGCCTCATACACAGGTGGAGGACCTGAAGTGGGAGGTGGAGCAGAAGCAACGTGAGATCATAGCACAGCGCCACCAGCTGGAACTCTCAGAGAAGAGCAGCCAGAAAGAGCTGGATACAGTCCAGGAGACATTACAGGTTACACACACATACGGCTTTCATACATTGTTACCTAAAATACAAGGATAGATGGTCCAGGGGAGGTCCGTTAGAGGTCTATTGACATTTCCAACTGCTTGTTTTCCTTACACTGTGAGAGGTCCGTAATGTTCAATAGAGGTCCATTTATGGTTCCTCAGAGGTCTGTGAGAGATCAATAACGTTCATCAGAGGTCCATTTGGGGTCCATAACATTCTATTCAGTGTCCCTGAGAGGCCAATAGTGTTCATCAGTGGACCATGAAAGGTCGTAATGTTCATTAGAGGTCCACTTGGAGTCCTTGAGGCCCCTTTAGGGTCCATTAGTGGTCCAGTAGATATGTGCTGAACAATTTTTTAAATTTACATTAGAGGACCATTGGGGGTCTGTGAGGTCCATATAAAATCTGTTGAACATTTCCAAATGCAGAATTTCTTTCTGTACGTTAGAGGACCATTAGCGGTCCGTTAGTGCCATGAGAGGTCATTGGGTGTCCAATGTTGAACATTTACAACTTTTATTTTTTTATATAAATTAGAGCACATACATTACATCTTTATATACATTTCTTTATATGCATTAGGCCAGTGGGTCCATGGGAGGTCCATTAGGGGTCCATAAGGTTCACTGAATGTCTCATATTCCTTGGTTTCCTTATATACCTTAGGGGTCCATGGGAGGTCCACAACATTCAATAGAGGTCAGTTCGTTGTCCATTTTTGGTCCATTGTTGTTGCCATTTTCTTTATTTACATTAGGAGACCAAAAGGGACCTGTTAGGTCTGTGAGAGGTCCATTAGGCACTGATAAGGTTCACTTAGCATGTTGAACATCTCTAACTACCCAGTTTCTTTATTTACATAAAGGGGACAATGAGAGTCCTTAAGAGGTCCATTAAGCATCCATAAGGCCTGTTTAACATCTACAATTTTTTTTTCTTGTGTACATGAAGGATCCAATTTGAGGTCCATTAGTTCCATAAGGGGTCCATTTGAGGTTCATAAGCAGTCCATAAGGCTCCATTTAGGGGTCCAGTATAGGTCGAATAGGTCAATAAGGGGTCCAAAACGTTCAACGACAATCGTTGATTAGAGGCCCATTCAGGGTTTATGAGTGGTCTGTTAGGGGTGCTGTGTACATATCCAATAGTCCAATGTATTTATTTACAATAGGGGTCCATAACAGGTCCATTAGGTGTCCATAATGCCTTACATGGATTCAGTAAAAACCCAATAGGGCCCAATATGGGTCAAATAGGTCCATGAGATTTCCATGACATTACGGAGAGTGCAGGAAATGTTACAGGTTTCTCACACACAGCTGGACAGTCAGAACAGATGTAGATGCACCCAGACTGTGTGTCCCTGACTCTGTTGTGCTTGCAGAGGGTGCGAGTGGAGCTGGAGATGGTGCAGGAGGACCTGAACAGCACCAGGAAGGATAAATTTGTGCTGCAGGCCAAAGTGGGTGAGCTGAGGAACAGCATGAAGAGCCTGCTGCAGCAGAACACACAGCTCAAACAGGAGCTCAAACACACTCGCACACGAAAGGTCAGTCCAGCACACGCCTCTTTTGTAGTCGTACTTATTTATACGTGCCATTGCCCTGAGGTGGAGGTCCATAAGAGATTCAATAGGAGGTCCAGTTGAGGTTTGTTGACCCTCTTTAAGTGGAACTGGGACAGTTTAAAACTTATACATAGTCGTTATTTACATACGTTAATGGCCAATTTCTTTAGATGCATTTGAGGTCAGTTTGTTTGAAGTTTACTGAACATCCATTTTTTCACCTTGACAGCAGCGGATGGAGGCCAAGTCTGACTCTGCCCCTTTAACACCGGTCAAGATCCCAGACTGTCCGGTTCCTGCATCCCTGCTAGATGAACTGCTGAAGCCGTCTGCCTCGGTCAATAAGGAGCCACTCAACAACTTGCACAACTGCCTACGACAGCTCAAGTATGACACACACACAGAAACATCTCCGTTTCTTCATATATATTAGGAGACCAAGAGAGGTCCATTAGAGGTTCCTGAGACATCTTGTATACGTTAGGGGTCAGTTGTAAGTCAAACAGATCCATGAGCAGTTTACTAGGTGTCCATAAAGTCTGTCGAACTTCTGGTTTTCTTAATATCTATGTGTTAAATGTCCTGTAGGTCCATGAGAAGTCCATAACCTTCATTAGAGGTTTATTTAGCTATACATTAGGGGTCCAGTAGGACTTAAGAAGTCTATAACATTAGAGATCCATTTGTGGTCCACTACAGATGCACTGAGCATCTCCAACTGCTCTGACATTTCTTTATATGCATTAAGGAGGCAGTAGTGGTCTAATAGAGGTCCATAAGGTTCATTAAATATATCCCACTGCTTACTTTTCTTGTATACAGTAGGGTTCCAGTATAGGTCCAATAGATCCATGAGAGGTCCATAATTTGCATTAGAGATTAATCTAACTTTAAGGGGCCAATAGTGGTCCAGTACGTCCATGAGCAGTCTATAAGATCTGTTAAACATATCCTACTGCTTGATTTTCTTATATAAATTAGGGGTCTAATATAGCCCCAGTAGGCCCTTGAGAGGTCCAGAAAGTACATTAGAGGTCCCCTGAGCATCACAAAATTGCTCAATTTCATTATAAATGGTAGCAGACCAATAGAGGAGTCCATTAGGTATCCATAAGTTCCGTTTAGCATCAGTTTCCTGGTGACTTTATATGAACAGGGGGTGGAATAGACATCTGTAACATTCTTTTGAGGTCCACTGAGCATGTCTCGATTATATACATTAGAGGTCCATTATGTCCATGGGAGATCTTTTCTAGGTCCGTTGGGTGTCTGATGCGGTCCCATAGAGGTTAATTTCGGTTCTGTTCCTAAAGTTAGCCTTTTCTTATTTGGGGTCAGTGCATATGGTTGAAGCTTTTGGACCCCAAAAGATTAAGGGCCGTTTGAACCCGTAACCTTTAAGTCCGAGCCTGTGGCAGTTCTTGTCCCTGTTCAACTATGCTGCCACCATTGGGCCCTCGAGTAAGGCCCTTAACCTAACTTTAATGGTCTGTCTGGAAAAGGCATCAGCAGAAAGACTATAAATGTGCCCGCTTCTCTCCCTTCAGGCAGGAGATGGACAGCCTTCAGAGGCAGATGGAGGAGCACACTGTTACCGTGACGACCTGGGTTTCGGCAGAAGAGGAGCTTCAGCGACTCGGCATCAGCGACGGAGGGAAAGACAACAGAGAGGAGTCGAAGTCCAAAGAAACGGAGTCTTCTTAAATTATGTCTATGTCTGTATAGGTGTATGTGGGTGAGGCGTCTTTTATCCTTTTAAGGACTTTTTTTTTCCGTTTCCATGTCGGCATCTGACAGAACACTTTTTGTTATTTATCTAATGGAGGCTGTGGGATGGACCTCTCGCTAAAACACCAAAAAATAGCAATGTTTAACCCGCATACGCCGCAGGGTGGAGGCGGAGCTCCGTTCAGGGTGCAGTTGCCTGGGTGGGGACAGGAACGACTACGCCTGTACGTATTGACCATTATTTTGTGCTCTGTCTGCAAACAAGCTACATGTTTGTTTTTCTTTTAGTTCCCACCCCCACATTTCGTAATCTAGATATGAGTGCTGAAAATCAGCACGGTGTTCCCGCCCACCTGGTAGAGACTCTGCCCTCCTGATTAAGACTCCGCCCTCATCTTGATCTTGGTTATGCTTAATAATATTTTAATAGCAGGTGGAACATTCTGTGCTTCAGGGAGAGAGAACACAGAGTGTGAAATCAGGGCTCCGAAGATGTTTAGGGCTAATCTCAATACTGTTAATGAGCGTGCGTGTGTGTGTTATAAATATATATTTATAATGTATATGAGATGTATTAATATTGCATAACTGACTGAGAGAAAGATGTAAAAAAATAATTGCTAAGATCTTCTGACCAAACCCCGTTCGGACCTTCTTTGTTTCTTCCGTCATCCTGATGAAGAACCATAATGTAACGAACGCTAAACTTCTATCGTGGTAAACTTGTGGTGTTCCCTTTAAAATAGGCATGTGCTGCTTTTTGAGACTAGAATCATCCTGCATCCCGGGGGGGTTGATTACCGGATCGTGTCTCTGCGTTATCATTCTTTAATTTTAATCGCAAAATGCATTTTACGAAACCGGGTACAGGTTAAAGCTGCTGGTTTTGTTTTTTGTTTCTTTTGGGATTTGGTGACCTGTCTGGTAAGAGTGTATTACTGCAAGCAGCCTGCAGATATGTTTTTATTAACGATGTTAATATACGCTGACTTAATGACTAAGTCTGTTAACGATGTAAAAAGCACTTTTGCACCATGTCATCATAGCTTTATAAGCGATACAATGGACACAATTGTTGCCGTTTCTCTGTTCTTGCAATTTTATTGGGGTACATCCGATGTCAGTAGTAGGCTCAAACTAATGTGACACTTGTATATTGCCGTTTTTAATTTAGTAATGATCGATACTGAGGCCGTGTTATGCAAAACTAATTAGAAAGCACATCGAATCTGATCCGAGACCCAGCCAGAGTTTATAAGGCCAGTATTTTCCACAGGAACCTGGGATCTATGATCACAGACACCTCCAAATTGGTAAAGTGGAGAATTAATAACTAGAAATGCTGGCATGCTGCATCAGTTACTGTGATCTAATAGGCGTTTTTGTCCTCGTTAATAGTTTGAGCCATGGTTTATTAAACGAGCACATGCCTGGTTTAAAGGAGCAGAGCTGAAGAGTGCAAATGATTATATCACATCTGATTATAAAGGGTTAATTCAGTATTCATGCATGTTTTGAGGCTGAGCTACACGTGCAATACGGTGAATATTTTGTGATTAAAAATCACTTAATTTGTTTCGGTCGCTGATTCTCCTCAGTACTGTTACTGTTTGTCTGGAAGTCTGTATCCGTGATGGATGTACATGATGGTGATGTTACGTTTGCGTTGCTGCCGGCTGCTCTTGCAGACTTTTGTTGAATTTTAAGAGCTGTAAGTTTCTCCTGCTGCAAATAAGACTTGGACTGAATCTATGTGCAGAGGTTGGTTTGTTTTGTTTGTACTCTGTGTGGCTTCAGTGATTAATTAATACTCTGTACATTTTAGAGCTTTATTATTTATTCTGCAGAAAGCCACAGATTGAAACTGAGACCACTTCAGTTTATTACAGAAAAACTAGTGGAACTGTTCCATCCCCTGGGTGCAACGGAAAGTTACTATAAAGTACTTTTCATTTACAAAACCGTACATATGGAACACAATCTGAATCTGGTTAAAATGGCATTGTTCGATGTGGCGGTAAGACACATGCACTGGTCACCTGCTCATCAATGCAACTACCAATCAAACCTTGATGCGTATAGGCTACAGCAGCAGAAGACTACACCGGGTGCCATTTTTCTCAGCTTAAAAACAGGCAGCTGACGCTACGATTGGTGTAGGCTCACCAAAATTGGATAATAGAAGACTGAAAAAACATTATAAAGCATGGATCAATCCTGCCTTGTGTCAACAATTCTGGCTGGTGGTGGTGTCATGGTGTGTAGTTTTTAAAAATTACTAGTTTTAAAAACTCCAGGTCATGAGCCTTATCATAAGTTCAGATGAGAACCCATCCTCCCTTCAGGTACTTTTGTATATCGTTGTAACTTGTTAGATGGATACTTTATTAATTCCTTACAGTTTCCAGCATGTTAAACTTCTCAAGGCTAAATCTATGACTACAACATTGTGTTCTTGATTATTCTGACTTCATTATATTGATTATGCACTCAACATCATTCACATATTATTGTATTCTTAATTATTAAAGTGTCTTAACATGACAGTTTATATAAAATTCAGGTATCAGACAAATTTGGCATATTTTTATAACAATCACATCTGAAATGTAAACATGAATAGTATGCTGCGTAACTCAAGTCCTATACTGGAGTACAGATTTCAGCAAATGTAAATGTTAATGTTGCTATACTATAAATATGTACAAAAAAAGTACCAAAGGTTTAAGTGCATGTATAGTCCTTTAAAGTATCTAATAGTGTAAGAAATTCATCTTTGTGCAGGTGTAAATATAGAATAAAATTAAATCTTAGCACAGAAGTTAAATTAATAAATCATTCATTGTCTTACCTGCTTATCCTGTTTAGGGTCACATGGGAGCTGGGGCCACAGGGTGCAAGGCAGGAACAACTCTAGATAGGGTGCAAATACATCAAAGGGCATACACTAAGGGCACTTTGGAAACATCAATTACCCTAACACACATACACGTGTTTGGAATGTGAGCGGAAAGTACCCGGAGAAAACAGACACAGGGAGGACATGCAAACTCTACACAGATGGAGCCCGGGGTCGGGATTGAACTGGAAATCTCAGAGCTAACAACTGCACCACCATAAAGTGAAGCCATTTGATGGTTAAAAGGCACAGAAGATGCTTTGAAAACTTTCTAAATGTAGTGAAGATGGAAAGAAGTGGTGAGGATCAAGAGCAATTAAATTGATTTTAGGTAAAACAGAAGCTACGAAATGGAGAAGAAAACTGAATGAAAAAGAGAAACGTGTAACTGACAATTATAAAATAATACAAGAATTCTGTCACTTAAATTGACTTTGAGTCAACATGGTACTGCTGCTGAATTTACAGGTCGCATATAATCGCTCAAAGCAGTGTTAGAAACTTTTAAAGTCTTCTTCTTCTTTGGGCTTTTCCCTTTTCAGGGGTCTCCAGAGCAAATCATCCTCCTCCATCTCACTTTGTCCTCTGCGTCCTCTGTCCTCATACCAACTACTTCCATGTCCTCTCTAACTGCATCCATATATCTCCTCTTTGACCTTCCTTGTTGTCTTTTTCCTGGTAACTGCATTTCTAACATCCTTCTACCAATATACCCACTGTCCCTCCTCTGGACATGTCCAA
>JAVSBU010000074.1:5115388-5128614 GCA_033118015.1 Loricariichthys derbyi | reverse complement strand
CTCTCTCTCTCACACACACACACACACACACACACACACACACACACACACACACACACACACACACACACACAGATATCAGTCTCTAAACTGTAACAGACCTGCAGTATATCTCGGTGCTCGTGACTCCCCTCTTAATCATAAGGATTTAATTCGGAGGGATTTGTTTCATTCGGACAGTTTGTTGGTACGTAAATCTTGGTGAAAGCTCATGATCAAAGCATCCCGTGATCCAGACCCATGGTGTGTTCATGGGAATCTGTTGTTCTGTTCCTCGTTATAGTCAGAGACCCAGTGACTGATGGGTAATAAATTCATACTGAGATGCTGTCAGCCAAAATCGACATCTAAAAAAAAAAAAAAAAAGAAGGGTTTTGATCTTGAGTCGCTTGGGGATCTTCAGGTTTGCGAGGAGGATCTGTGAGTCAGCTTGCATCCAGAAACTCTAACGTACAGCAGTAGCTGCTCCGTCATACCTTCAGACCTCAAGAAGTTCATTAAATCAATGTTAATTAGTGCTGGAGTCAAGTATACCAGGTAGTCTGGTTTTCTCCCACATACCAAAGATGTGTATTGGGTTAATTGGTGTCTGCAAAGTGCCGTGTGGGTGTGTGCGCCCTGTGATAAACTGGCGCTCTGTTACATAAGGTTGTGTTGCCGGCTAGGTGACTGGGATAAGTGGATAAGATAATGAATAAAGGATTTATCATATATTTTGTAAAATCTAACATTAAATAATATATAGCCTAAAATTATTATTAGTTGTTATTACAGAGGAACGTCAGAATTTGAACTTGATCTGGTTGGAGAACGCTGATTTGTTTGAAGACAGAATCAAATTTCCCCCTAAATAGTAACGTAAATAGGATTGATTTATTTCCGACCCCCATTTGTATGTAGTTTTCGATTAAAAGAATGAATAAAACAAAGGAATGTAATCCAATGCATAAAATCAGTAAAGACATGAAATAGGTGAAAATTAAGTGAAACCCTATAGCTGTTGAGCTGACACAGTTTTGGTGCCTCTTATCACCAAACAGTGACTGAGGGAGTGACTGAGATCACACCCACATACTAATATAATATTCTAATGAAATAATATACATATTTTGCTTATGATCTCTTTCTTCTCTTTTGGTTTTTATGGTTATTGATGTACCGTATTGATGCATTATCACCACCGACTGGTTAGAAGGTCACACCATTGAGTGTTATATTTAGGGTGCTGATTGAATTTGGGAAATGTTCAATGTCCAAATTGTTCTTTTGTCCCAGAGTCTGTATGCATTCGTCGCCAATCTATGGCCTCCTGTCTGATGTTAACCTTTTTATTGTCTGAATAATGTCTTTCAGAAAACATTGGTTGCCTGGTGTATTTAAATAAGCATATTAAACGTTTTTTGCTCTTGTGGGAAGCCTTACTGTGCTCGTCTTGTCCTTGAGCTCCGTCTTAAATGCAAACTTTTAGTAACTCTCTGCTCTGTACATGAAACCACACCCAAATGGTGTATAGAGACCTGTGTGTTTGACAAGTTCCAGCAAGATACAAGTGGGACTCCCTGCTGACTGGAATGTGTGTGTGTGTGAGGGGTGTGTTCTGATCCATCATCACTCTTCCCAAAAGCATCCCTCATAAATCTGCTGCCTTCTAAAGCAGTCGCTTGTGTTCTTTAAGGAAAACGAATTGATTCTGTGTGGGTTGTTGGCTTAAACGAGCAGGCGTGGCGTTTGTTTCTCCTGCCATGAGCGTCTGTATTGTTTTGCTCATGTTTCTGGGCCGTGTTTGCTGATGGGCCGTGTGGGACCTGCAGAGAGATGAGCAATGGAGCTGGAATCCCAACACTGGGCTCAGCTGGAGCCAAAGCATTACATAACCCTAAATAAATCTCTCTTTCATGCCGTCTCACTCATTCTCACCTCGTTTTCTCAGTTAAAGATTCAGTCCTGGACCTTTTCAGACTCAGCCCTGTGCCCTGTCAATCCATCACACCTGTCTCCCAGGTCGTTAATTGTGTCCTCCGTTATTTAAACCTCCTGTCTGCAGGGGTCAGGATGGAGATGCATGGCTATTTCCTTTGAATCGTCCCTCACTTGAGGTTGAATGTGATCTTTTAAACCATCCTCTTTATCACATTTTGTGTGTGTGTTTTCCCTGTATTTCTCCCTCTTTCTGTCATTGATGTATCGATGTTGAAGCAGGTTTGATTTGGACAGCTTATTTTTTTGGATTTAGCTTTATTAGATGGGTATAGTGGAGAGAGACAGCCAAAGAGGAGATACCTCTATATAGATGCAATTGGAAGTAGTTGGTGTGAGGACAGAGGAGGCAGAGGGACAGAGTGAGATGGAGGAGTTGTGATTTGTGCCGGCCCAAACCCATTATATATCATCTCATTCATATCGACTAGTTTTCTGTGTGTTTGTGCTTGTTCTGGCCTCTTCTGGGGTTGAGAGCTGGGGTCAAAACCCAGCGGTGACTCTGGAGAGGCGCCGTTCCTCTTGTTGTTTGTCTTTTGTGATGAAGCAGATCATGATGAACCGCTTGACGACGCCCACCTCCTCCACTCCACTGATTTGGGTGTGCTATTAAATATGCGCGTTTACACACTCATTAGCAGCGGCGGTGGGGTTAAACATCTGGAATGTTCGTATTTCACAATTTGTGCTTGTTGTGTAATCAGAGCGTGTTCACTCCAGGCCAAGTTTTTTCTCTCTCTCTCTATCTCTCTGTGGTTCTTAATTTTTACTTTCTATTGTGGTTTTTCAATTTTATTGTCTGTTGTCACTTTCTTTTGGGGATGATGTTTGTCTCGGGGCGGGGGTCTGTTTTCTGGGTGGACTTTGGTTCCCGTGGGCCACGACCATGTTTTTCCCTGCACTGTTCATTGTAGAAATCTATTACCCTCCTCTGCTCTCCTTTCTTCTGTTAGTTTGTTTCAGTAACGCTTTCGTTGGCCCGAGTCCCATGATCTGCATTTATGCCAAAGGAAATGAGACAAGTGTGAATAAATAGTCACTAAAGCACAGTTTTAATGCACACCCAGGACTTTAGAAGCTCACAGTGTGCTGTTTGTCTCTTGTGCCTTTTCACTATTAATAATATTTAGGACGATGATTAAATATTAAAAATGGCCCCTCTCAATCCACAGATTTACAGGTCGAATTACAGGTCCAATAAAACACCAGTAAAACTAGAGGATTCCTCTCACTCTTTCTCTCCTTTCTCTTTTTGCAGAGATGTAGTGTGTGTGTGTTGCACTGTGAGAGACTCTGATGCCTCATCATGTTCCTGTTCCTGCTGTTGGTCTTAAATTCTAAAGCTAGCGCTCAGATAGACCCAGGTAACACACGCACGCACGCACGCACGCACGCGCGCGCGCGTTAATCAGATCAGCTCATGTCTTACTTTGTTTTTACCTCCAGCACTCTGTCGTTATCCACTTGGCATGGAGGATGGCAGAATCAAGAATGATGACATCACAGCCTCAAGCCAATGGTATGACACCACCGGGCCTCAATACGCCAGGTAAAGGACGCGAAACGGGCACTGATATGAGGGTGGGTGCAGGGTTACAGTGTATGGACGCAGTAATAATGTTAGAAACACGACTCAGGTTGAACCGAGAGGAGGGCGAAGGCGCCTGGTGCCCCGCGGGCCAGCTGCGCCCCTCTGACGTCCAGTACCTGCAGCTGGACCTGCGACGCCTCACCTTCCTCACGGTGGTGGCCACGCAGGGCCGCTACGCCCGTAGCTCCGGCAACGAGTTCGCCCGCAAATACCGCCTGACCTACAGCCGCGACGGGCACCGCTGGATCCCCTGGAAGAACCGCTTTGGGAATGAGGTGCGAATTCCAGCTTTCCCTCCTCCTCCTCCTTAACGCAGTGCTCTTTGATAAACCCGCTCAATCCCACAGGTCATTATGGGTAACGTGAACACGTACGCCTCGGCGGCCAAGGACCTCCACCCGCCCATCATCACCCGCTTCCTCCGGCTCATCCCCGTCACCGACGCCTTACACACCGTCTGCATGCGCATCGAGCTCTTCGGCTGCTCCTGGCAAGGTATATACACACACACACCCACACCCACCCATAAAGTGAGAGTTTTGGAATAGCAGGTGTCTGCTGCTTTTTTCTCCATTTGTATTTCATACTTTGAAATTATTTAATTTAAATCTAGTACTAAGCAACAACTTACTAAATTTTGAGGTGAAATAATTACAGCACATTTGCAGATCCTTGAAAAGGCCTTAATTTGTCTTAAAAATGTCTTAAATCAGTCTTCCAAAGGTGTTCAAAAATTCCACAGACACTAAATGCAGTTTTTTTTTTTCGGCCGCCTGAACTAAGCGAAACCAACAGTATTATTTATGGCTCAGGGGGGCGCTATTTTTAGGTACATTTATTACTCTGTTAGTACTGTAGTACTGTAGAAAACCCAACTTTTGCACTGTGGTTAAATTCAGTTGAAGGTAATCCGCATGAGGGGTCTTGTCTCTCCCTGCCAAAAAAACCAAGGCAGCAACATTTCAGTTGGAATATTTCACTTTTTCGTGTTGTTTGGTTTGTAACGGCCTTTATAATAAATTCTGTATATTGAATATTGGTGTTGGGTGCAATGCTTTGCTTTTTGCCATTTTGTTATCTCAAAAATATTTTCTTCGAATGCACATATCCTGACTTACAGTCGTGAACATTATCAGAGCATCAGGATTGAACCACTTTTGCCTGCTGAGTCCGCTCCCCCCGAAGAACCAACTTTGTATCTGGATGGGGAAATTAATCAAGACAGAAACAGGGACTACATTCCTAGGCTTAATCCTAGATAAAACTCTCCTTTAACATTCCATTCAATATGCCATAAAATCGTAGTACGTTTAAGTGTACTAGCAAAAACCAGATGGTGAGCAAACTTAGTGAAACACCTAAATAAATCAACCCTGTCTGGATTATGGCACTAACATATATAGAGCAGCAGAGGATAATGTGCATGACGGGAAATGCCATGACTGCTAATAAACCGCAAAGTGAAGCACAGCCGGAGTTTTGTGAGGATGATCCTTTATCTGAGATGTCAGACAGGAACAAATATACTGTTCTACATTGATAAAATAAACTTGTTTCTAGATGATATCTTTTGGAAAAAGTGTGAAAACGTAGAGTTTGAGGAACTTAAAGCCCTATTGGGACAGGATTAGTTTCACATAGGGAAGTCGGCTAAAGTAATTATTACGAGTTTTTCTCCCTAATTTCAATCCCGTATGAAATTACCATGTCAGTCATTTTTACAGATGGTTGCTCCTGCTTCAGTATAGATTCTGGTGCGTTTTACCTTTTGTAAAACAAGCTTTTAAAATTACCACAGGTTATTGTAATATCTTGTGAATAGACGTGTAAATCTTGCATCGTATTCTGTGGGAAAAGTTTTGTGTTCTTTCTGTTCTTTCAGGTGATGTTTAGGATCTGAGCCACTACTTCAGTTATGTTTAATGCATTTTCTTAATTTCTTTTTCTACATTTCGTTCATTTTCTTCGTTGTATTGGTACTAAAGTTTACAGACGTCCTGTAGTAGAATTACATTGCTCCACCTCCCCATGTAAAACTAATTCTGTCTGAATACGGCCAGCAAAAATTACTGTGCTCTGTCTTCTCACTTTATAGATGGATTAACAGCGTACAGCGCCCCTGAGGGCCACACCATGATGGCTCCCGGGTATCCCATCACCCCCCTAAATGACTCCACCTACGACGGCATTCAGGAGCGCAGGTATGTCGCGATTTTCTAAAACTGTTAAAATAAACCTCTAACCCTTCACTGGCAGTCTGATTCCTTCCTCTCTGTTCCCTTCCCTCTGAAGGAGAGTGTCGGGGGGGCTGGGGCAGCTGACGGACGGTGTGATCGGGCTGGACGATTTCTCTCAGACGCGCCCACACATGCCGTGGCCGGGCTACGAATACGTGGGCTGGAGGAACGAGACTTTGGGGCCGGGCTACATCGAGATGGAGTTCCAGTTCGACCGCCAGAGGAACTTCACCTCCATGAAGGTGAGGTGGGCAAGGTCCATCTGGGGTCGGCCAGCAGCCCAAACTCTGGGAACTAAACTTTCGCTCACTTCGCCCGCAGGTGCACAGCAACAACATGTTCACACGCTCTGTTAAGGTCTTCTCTTCGGTTTCGTGCGCCTTCAAGCCCCGCCTCATCTCTCGGTGGGAGGCCGACATGGTGGAGTTCCAGACAGTCCTGGATGACCGCAACCCGAGCGCCCGCTACGTCACCGTGCCCTTGGAGCGACGCACGGCCACGGCCATCCGCTGCCGGTTTTACTTTGCTGACACGTGGATGATGTTCAGCGAAATCTCCTTCCAGTCTGGTAAAAAAAAAATTTAGAAGCTTGAACAGCTGTCATGGCGATTTCTAGTTTAAGATCTTTCTCGTTTTTGTGCCATAGCAACCAACCTGCTGCCGACCCCACGCCTGCCGGTGATGACATCACTTCCGATTGAGACGCAGGGCCGAGTTACCACGGTTACAACAGGTACTGATCATAATAATAATAATAATAATAATAATGTTATGGGCTCGACCCGGACTCGGACGAATTGACTTGGATACGTCAGCCTTTATGGACTTGCACACTACAGACTCAGATGCTACGGATTTGACTCATCTGACCTCTTTTAATTTTGTTTTACAGTCGGGAGCACTGTGACATCGAAACCCCACCCACTCGAAGGGAGCAACACCTCCATTCTGATTGGCTGCCTGGTTACCATCATCCTGCTGCTGCTCATCATCATCTTCCTCATCCTCTGGTGGCAGTACGTCTGTAAAGTCCTGGAAAAGGTCTGAGTCATGTGATGGTTATCTTTAATAAATCCTGAGCCTCTGTAACCCCTCCCACCATCTCCGTGTGTCTTTAGGCTCCCAGACGGATTCTGGACGAGGAGGTGATGGTGCGTCTGTCCTGCAGCAGCGATTCTCCTCCTCCCGCTCCTCCCCTCGATCCTCTGGATTCTCTCGACTCGCCCTATGAGAGAGTGTTTCTGCTCGACACACGCACACACACTCCTGATCCTGCAGAGCTCAGAGCCAAGGCTCCAGGTAAACACACACGAAACTACACAACAACACAAAGACACACAGGTTACACTAAGCACCCGGAGCAGAAAAAGTTCTGCTTATTTTTAATCTGAATCTGTTTCTCTTTCTCTTGTTATTTCAGTGCTGCTCCTTCTCCTCTGCTTGTTCTAATCCTTCTAATACTTGTTCTTCTTCTTGTTTCTGGCTGCCTCCTCACTTCCTGTTACAGTGATGATCTCTTTAATGGTAAGAAATATTCCTCCTCTCCTTCCTGATTTTTTTTTTCCTTTCTCTTCTCTTTTACCTCTTGATTAAATTACGTTCAAATTTATTGCAAAATTGGGGACTCAAGTCGTGCTACAGATTCGACTCACTACAGATTTGGACTCAATAGACTTAACTGGGATTTGCTACAGACTCCACTCAGACTCACTAAACTTGACTTGGAATCACTACAGACTCGAGGTTGAACTCTGACCCCCTTTATGAGACTCTTATTGCTGCCGATCCTGTCTGTCTCTCCTCAGACTGCGGTGATGGTTACGCAGAGCCGGACGTTACACGGTGCACACCCCACCAGGGCCTTCAGTCCAGCGTTCCTCACTATGCTGAGACGCTCATCGTGAAGCTGCAGGGCGTAACCGGGGGCAACACGTACGCCGTCCCCGCCCTCACCGCCGACTCTCTGAACCGCAAAGACATCACGGCGGCGGAGTTTCCACGGCAACGCCTCATCTTCCGAGAGAAGCTGGGAGAGGGGCAGTTTGGAGAGGTGAGGATGGCATCCACAGGGCAAGAACTCTGTGTGTGCGTGTACATGATGTGTTTTGGTGTGTGTAGGTGCACCTGTGTGAAGCAGAGGGTCTGGAGGAGTTTTTGGGGGAGTACGCTCCAGTTTCGGAGCAGGACGGCGGGTCGGTGCTGGTGGCAGTGAAACAGCTTCGTTCTGATGCCACCTCCAATGCCAGGTCAGTGCTCGCCCTTCCGTGTCTGTTCCGCGTGATTCCTGCATCGTTCTGTAACGCTCTGATCCCTGCACTAGGAATGACTTCCTGAAGGAGATAAAGATCATGTCACGGCTGAACGACCCGAATATCATCCGGCTGCTGTGCGTGTGTGTCCAGTCGGACCCGCTCTGCATGGTGACAGAGTACATGGAGAACGGGGACCTGAACATGTTCCTCTCCCAAAGGGAGATCGAGAGCACCCTCACCCACGCCAACAACATCCCCTCCGTCAGGTATCCCACTGCCTCAGTCCTGTTTCGCTTTAACAGCTTGTTACAGGTCACATGACCTACATCTCGTCCACAGGATGACAGACCTGCTGCACATGGCGGTCCAGATCGCCTCGGGCATGAAGTACTTGGCGTCTCTGAACTTTGTGCATCGGGACTTAGCCACGCGAAACTGCCTCCTGGATCGGCAGCTCACCATCAAGATCTCGGACTTCGGCATGAGCAGGAACCTCTACAGCAGTGACTACTACAGGATCCAGGGCCGGGCCGTGCTGCCCATACGCTGGATGGCCTGGGAGAGCATCCTGCTGGTACGCCGAGGGCTTGGTCTCATATTCAGAGCCGTTTATTCAGTCCTAATGCTTGGTGTTTGTGCAGGGTAAGTTCACGACGGCGAGTGACGTGTGGGCGTTCGGCGTGACCCTGTGGGAGATCTTCACTCTGTGCACGGAGCAGCCCTACAGCCTACTGACGGACGAGCAGGTCATAGAGAACAGCGGGGAGTTCTTCAGGAACCAAGGGAGACAGGTGCAGAGACATGCGTCCACACACAGAGACACACACACAACGTATGTAAAACACACTGAAAATGTTTTCTGTCCTCCTCAGATCTACTTGTCCCCTCCCCCACTTTGCCCCGCCCCTTTATACGAACTAATGATGCGCTGCTGGAGCCGTGAGATTAGAGACCGCCCCTCCTTCCACAGCCTGCACCAGGCCCTGCGACTCCACGCCCCCCGGTCGTGACCGCCTCCACCCGGGCCTGACATGGCACGAGCACGAGCAAGCGGTCCCTCAGTTGGAGGGCAAAACTCGGGTGTGGCTCCCTCCAAGATCCGACCGGACCAGAGCTAGCTGTTTGCTATCTAGGTTTAATTAGCACAGTAGCTAGGCTAAAATCATGGCAGGGTGTGAGCTGGGGTGGGATCGTAACTGGGATTGAGAATCCACTGGCCTGTAGAGACTTGCACAGACTTTAGGGTGGGGGAGGGATGAAATCTGTAGACACTTGAGATATATTTAGTGTTTAATTGTTTAAGTTTTTGTATTTTTTTTGTTATCCGTGTTACTTCCTTTGATATCTGTGTTCGTCTTCCATTCCGTAATTGTAGTGTTTGTCTACTGTACACTCCAGGCCTTAAAGGAACAGCGCAGTCGTAATTGGAGAACGTCCAGCATCCCTCTGTGGTCGCTCTCCCCAGTTTGTTTGTGTCTTTAATTAACTTTCTCGTTTTTAGGATCGCCTGTTGGCCCATGTGGTGCAAATTCTTTTTCTTTCGGTTTTTCCCTTTTCAGGGGTCACCACAGCGAGTCATCCTCCTCCATATCACTCTGTTTTCTGCATCCTCTGTCCTCTTCCCTTTTTGTGGTCTTTCACTGACAGTAGCACAGTTTTCACCAGGACCCTGTTTGTCAACAGCACCGGTGGTGGTCGTTGTTAATCCAGACCTCGACTGATCCGGTATGATGTCAGTTAGATGAATTCACATGTTTTGGCAAAGTGTTTTAAGTCCCTTCCTGACACAACCCTCACCATTTACCCGGGCTTGGGACCGACACAAACGATACACTGACTAGCCATCCCTAATGGGTGGAAATTGATCTCTTAAAATTTGGCAAGGTCATTTTTCATAAGTTTAGTGTAAGGACGCTATCTATACTCATTATGTTTCATAGTAAATGACTGTTAAGAAGGACAGTCTTTTGAATTTTGTCTGATTTTTAAGAAGTGAATTTCCTCCACAGCAGGGTAGTTCTCTCCCGACATCCCATGGAGCTTAGAGTTCTCCCTGGTGTACAGCCCACACACACACATCAAAAGAATAGTGTTTTACTCCAAATATTTATTAACAATAATATTAAGTACAGCCTTTTTCTTTTTATAGGTTTTTTTTCCTTTTTTCATTTTGGCTCCTCTTTTCTTTTTGCTTTTCCCACTTTTTTTAATTCTGTAGCAAAAATATATTTAAATAATTTTATGTGTATATATTTTTCCACTGAGTGTGTTGTTTTAATGATTTAAATATTTTTGCAAATTGTATTTTCACAAACTGAGCACCTCGGAGCAGACAAAGCCTCGCCTACCCCCTGTGATGTTTGGTGTCCCCTGAGGACAGCTCATAGCTAGGGTAATCTGATGCGCTAGTCTCACTTTGGTACGACCCACCTTGTTGAGCCCTCCATCCAGGTGGAACTTTTTAGTTTGTCTGTACTAAAAAAGTTTCGACTGATCATCTACAATTTAGGCACTGTGGTTCCCCTTGGTTTTGGTGGACCTTTTCCTGTATAGAACCAACTGGAGGACTGTATGCACGTATGCATTAGTGCATGTGTGTTTTCTGTCCCGTATCACTCAGCACCACTAGGCATGTTTTTCCATTCTATTTTGGTTTGTTCTTTCTTCTGTATTTAGCCCCGCCCCACACTGGAGATATGAATTAATCCTGATTACAATGTGGATCTTTTTTGTTTGTAATTGTATATATCTTTTAATTATGAATGTTTCTACAGGTTAATTTGGGTTAGCAGAACTACTGTCTCAATTCAACAAATCAAGAGAGGGAGGGAGGGAGAGTGTGTAAGTGAGAGCTAGTGATCTTTATTTATGCTGTAGCTTTAACCCTGTATCTCTCGCACTTTAGAATGAGGGTGCCAAAACTTTTTCCCAGAGCTTAGCTGCTCTTCTGAGTACTCGATGCACCTGCAGCTTTTACTATTCAGCACTCCCAACTTAAGGCTTTTTACCATCCTAAAGCTTCTGCTGGCCAGGCTGGGACCAGTGTTAAGGGTTCTTTCACCCGATGCCAGTCAACTTCAGACCAAGCTGAGGTTTGACCACCCAAGCTGGGGTTTTTCCTGCCCATATTGGGGTTTCCCCAACCAAGCGGAGGAATGCTACCACCCTGATTAAGCTGAGATTTCTATCGTCTGAGGTCAACCATGATCTGTGAAAGCTGAGCTCATTTCTGCTGAGGCTTTGTGTTCAGTTTTTTCTACTTAAGATGAGAATTCTGCCAAAACTATAATGACTTCCACCCAAGGCGTAACAGCTTCCGCTCAAGGTATAATGGCTTCCACCCAGACTGTAATGATTTCCACAAAAAAGAAAAAAATCCTAACTTCCATTCAAAGCGTTAATGACTTTCACAAAATCCACAATGCTGTCTGCCCCAAGCTGTGAGGGTGTTTGCCCAAACTGAGGCTTATCTCTGTGCCCTCTTCAGGCCTGTTAAGGCTTTGCCAAATATTAGGCTTCTGCTTTTCTGTAACTGGATGCCTTTAGATGGATGAGTAAGAATGGGTCGTTGCTGAAAATGTTACCACAGCAGTTGCCACTGTATCACGTTTTGCTCTCAGATGTTGTGGTAAGGGTTCTAGATGTACATCAGGGATGATCTCTCTCTCTCTCCAAATGAACCAGGACTCTGGACTGTTATCAGTAACTGAGTCTTTGGCTTTGTACGCTGGTGTCACAATGTTTTCTTTTTGTTTTTTTTCCCCTGTCTGCATGATTTATTCTGGGACTCAGTTGGTGGATTGATGTTTTCCATTTTGTAATAAGATCTTCCTGTACTTCCTGTTTAAAGTTCAGTGGCTGATGGTTTAGGGTTCGAGGATGGAGGATTAAAGAGGACGTGAAACTGTGGTCTTTGCTTTAGTTAGATCTGTTGAGCTTCAGGTGTGTGTATGTGTGTGTTTGCTCGTCTACAAGACGTTTTCTCCACCGTCAGACGGCGTGTAAATAAGCAGAACAGAAGTGTGTAATATATATATAAAGGGGTGAAGCAGGACCTCTCGCATTATAGCGATTCTTTTTTTCTAAAAACAAAAAACGTTTCGTTCTTTTCTTGTTTCTTGTAATAAATATTACGAAACAAACTGATGCCTTTATGTCATTACTGCAGCCCATCCAGGGGATTCCTCCACCCGTCTTTAGGCTTCCTTTGTTTCAGTATGTGTAATTTGGCATATTCTCCCTGGAAATGATTCAGGTGATTCCCAGAGAATCGATTCTGTGTCGCCTAAGGATTCAAACTCCGTCACGTGACACATCGCTGTGAAGAAATGAGGGGAAAAAAGGCTGGAAGAGCGAAGATGGATGTAGACGGTGAGGGAACAAAAACACCCGAATTCCATCGCTTTATGCAGCTTTTATTTCTTTTCAAATGATAAATATTAGCTCGTGTAATACGTATGTTGTCAATTTCACATAGATTCGCGTGCGTTACTGCAGTCAAACCAGTGCAGTTTACTTGGAATGCAGTGCCGCAGGACTTTATTCACCACCCGTTTTTCGTGAAGTCCCGCCTCCTTGCTTGGATTGGCTAAACGGGCATAGGAGTCCACTAATTGGTTGGTTGCACTGTAAACACAAACAGCCAGCCAATCGCGGCTTTGGATAAGTACTTAGCCCGAAAATGGTTGGGAAAAAGTTTTCTAAACTGGAGCGGCACTAGTGCGTTTAGTCGTTGCTTAAGTCGTTATAAGTAAATATGAATATGTATTCATTTTATTTTTCATTTTCAAGCATTATGATGAAGTTTAATGAGTTTTTCCCCTTACTATTTTGAGATTACGTTAGACGTTTTGTTTATTATTCCGTTCAAAACAGTCTTATAAGAGAAATAAACCCAGTGATCCACTGATCAGATAAAATCACTGATTTATTCATTATCCAGATGTTTTATTAGATTGGATATGTATGTAGATATTATTTTACAATCCAAACGTTCTATTAGATTGGATATGTATGTAGATATTATTTTACAATCCAAACGTTCTATTAGATTGGTTATGTATGTAGATATTATTTTACAATCCAGATGTTTTATTAGATTGGATATGTATGTAGATATTATTTTACAATCCAAACGTTCTATTAGATTGGTTATGTATGTAGATATTA
>JAVSBU010000074.1:5095216-5114005 GCA_033118015.1 Loricariichthys derbyi | reverse complement strand
GCTGGAATTCTGAACTTTTGTGTCATATTCATCATTTTATCTGAAACCCAAATGTCTTCAGTATACAACAAAAACAATGGAATTGAACTTGCTGTTCCAATACTTTTGGAGGGGACTAAGTGCTATGTTATGATACTACAGTATATATTAAACTCCTCAGATTAGGATAAATTTGATTTGGATTTGACGATGGATTTGTCAGAACACATTCCTACCATAAATCAGGGAGTACCTACTACTTTTACACAAACTGATTTATTCCTAGATTTGAAGACCCTCAAAAGCTCAGAGATTGAGTCCTAAATCCAGAGCTCAAATGAATTTCAATAAATCAATAGAGGTTTTACTACAAAAATGGGACCTTGGATTATGCATGCTTGTTTATATTATATAATTTTTTTTTAACACCCGAGGATGGCGTGCTTACAGATGCATATTCCGTTCTGAGTGAGACTCTTAATTTTATATTAATTGGAGTGGATTATTTTTCTTTAATTTTTATATAAGAACGAGAAGTACAGATAATTTTGAATTATTGTTCAGAAATAAAGGAATGTTTTCACTTGATTAATAAATGGGGAAGCTACCAAAGAACATCTTGTCTGCAATTTTAAACCTCTGTTCCTAGTCATTCATTTTAATTACAATGGATCAAAGTTTTTTGTTTGTTAAAAACGTATAAAAAAGTTTTGCATTTGTTTATACTTCAGATGTAATACCTTCTATAAAAGGTACAATTGCTAATCGGGAGAAAATTGAATGGTGAATTTAGCATTGTGAATCAAATCGATAGGTTTATGGGTTTAGACAGGTACGTGATGTATGGGAACCACAGAGACAGCTGGGTGCACGGCGCCGTCGATCCCAGCAGTGGAACAGCAGTCATGTTGGAAATCACACGACTCCTTGGCCAGATGGTCAAAGCAGGTAAAGAACTGATTCTTCATCACTAAACACTGACAAAAACTAAACAACTTGTTGGGCTCAGACAGCATTTCTAAGGCTTATAATACACTAAGCAATAAAATGTAGATTACGATATGCAGATATACAAAGCAAAGCTGATTACTGAACTAACCCTTCATCTTCTCTGAAGGAAAATGGAGGCCTCGGCGTACCATCATCTTTGGGAGCTGGGGAGCCGAGGAATTTGGTCTGATAGGATCTGTTGAGTATGCAGAGGTCAGAAAGACGCTGGTCACTGTTATCTTACATGAACTTGTAGCAAGGGCTGTGACATCATTACAACTCAAGAATTCAAACATAAAATCAAGCAAAATCAATCACAAGACATTTCAGACAAACAGCAAAGTTTTAGCAGCACTAAATAACACTGGTGTGTTTGGTGATTTTGCAGGAGTACATAAGCAAGCTGAATCAGAGGACAGTGGCCTACATCAACGTGGACATCTCAGTGTTTGGTATGAATTCAGCGTAACACGTAACGTAGTTTAACATGTGGTTAAAGGGATTTTGCTTTAAACTGGTGATCACATGATCTACACTATAGAGACATAAGGTTCTGAACACCCAAAAACGAAAGCTTAGATGTTTCTACCCTGTGCTGCTACAACAGCCTTCACTCGGAGAAGGTTTTTCAGTAGAATATGGAACATCACTTTGAAGTCACAGCACAGAAAAAGTTTCAGATGGTGGAACCAGTGCAGTGTTCCTGAGGTAATATATGACCTCTCTAGAGGAAATGTCCCCTAAAGTTCTTGGAAACATACTGAGCAATGCAAATATTCAGTTACTTCGTTCCTAATCTGATGTCCAGAGTTCTAGAAAGAAAGACAGAAAGAAAAAGAAACAAAGAAAGATTAGTATAAGAAATCCTAAAAGGGTTCCTGTAGTGTAAATGCAACTAAAATTAGTCCCAGAATTCATAAATATTTTCTGTAAATAAATCAACAGTTGAGGTTCCTGAAATGGTTGGCTGTTGATTTGGCTAAAGGTTGAGTTGGTTGAGTTGGCTAAAGGTACTGTACTTCATTCAGGGTAAACACTTTGCTCAAGTAGTTCCTCTGTTGTGCCGAAGGTCCTAAAGTGACTTCTTTAGATGAAATATCCCTTAAATTCCAGAACTTCCCATGGTATAAATTGTTCTCATGTTCCCAGGTTCATGATAAGATTTCAGGGTTTGTTAAACTGATGAAGCCCAGGGTGTCGTCTGAACCAGAGTTCGAATCATAACATGTCTTCATTCTAAGGATGTGGAGTTGAACATCTTGTGTAATGTGTCTTGTTGCTTTAACACAGCTAACGCCACACTATCAGCCTCGTCCACCCCGATGGGACAGAGCGTTCTCTTTACCGCCTCCAAACAGGTCAGAGAGGAGGAATCTCAACAATTCCTGAACTACATGTTCATTTTCTGCTCTTATTTGAACACTGCAATGCTGATTAACACGTCTTTGATTTAGGTAAAGATACCTGGATCAGACACGGTATCAGTCTACGATAACTGGATCCGATATTCCAACAAAACAAGCCCCACTCACGGAATCATCCCCAAGTATGAGTTTGTATTTGATTATACTGGAGCTTATTTGGACTGCACTGATCTCCTAGTTGATTCTGTACCATTATTTAAAATGAGAGGTCAGTCCGAAACTCAAACACCATAGCATTTGTGTAATCTAAAGATACAGTGCTGTGCAAAAGTCTTAGGCCACCATTAGATTTGTTGTTTTGGCAATGGTATAATGACCAAATGTGGAGAACTGGACTCAATAAAATCATCTTTTCCACTTATTGTTGTTCGAGTTTGTGTGAGCTTTAGTATATATATTAGCCTTTTCACCCTGTTCCCCTTCCAAAAGACCATTCCTAACTACAGTTGAAGCTTCCAGATGCTGCTCTTGTTCGAGTCTGAGGGAAGTTCACACTATATAATCGCCACTCTTAACCTATAGAAGCTGTTTTTTCAGATGTTTTTCTTTTTTTAATACTGTATACAAATTATCTGTATTTTCTGGTTGTGTTCTAATAAGAGACTAAACCATGGTATATCTACTCTAATAGTGTCCTAAGACTTTTGCACAGTAGGCTAGTGTACATCAGTAACATGTATTGCTAAAATGAATCGAGTGCCTGTATCTTTAGTTTAGTTTAGCATGCGAGTGGTTAGCATGGAAATGACTTGATTATTTTTGTTTCTACAGTATGGGATATCTGACAGGAGCAGGAAGTGACTACGCTGCATTTATTCATTACCTGGGAATAACTTCCTTTGATTTATCCTACAGCTACGACAGGGTACGAGGCCTCATTCAGATAAGACTTCAGCTTGGTACACAAATTCCCTCCATAAGGCCAGAAGTCAGAACCGATTCAGTCACATGACACCTTTCTTTAAGAACTGTTTTGGAATAATTGCTGCTCGGTTCCTGGTTGTTGTACATGAATGCTAAGTGTGCTTTCTTCTGCACTCATGAACTGTTTTTTGTTAAGAGTAAAACCAGAGCCCGGACTTACCCAGCATACCACACTGCATATGACACCTTCAACTATGTGGAAAAATACATTGATCCAGGTCAGATTATCCTTAATTCCAAATAATATTTATTCCATGTTTTTTTTTTTTTCCATTTCTCTGAGCTCTTGGTGTTTGTACATGATGCAGGTTTCACCAGCCATCAGACGGTAACAAGGACGGCGGGGAACATGCTGATCCGATTAGCTGACAGCATTCTGCTGCCATATAACTGCAGCGACTACGCTGAGGCTCTCGAGCAGTACCTCAGAACGGCTGAGCAGAATCTCGAAGCCGATCTGAAGGACAAAAACATCAGCATGGGTAACTGATCACGACAGATCACCGACTACATATCTGCAGCTTTCTGTCCTGTCGCCATGTTTATCTTCCCCAAACTGCTGAATGAAACTTTGCTCTTGATCCAGATTCTTTAAAGGAAGCAGTGAAGGCGTTCAGAACAGCAGCCCAGCATCTGGACCGCACCATCCACAGTTCAGACTTTCTGAACAGTTCGTAAGTTGGAGGGATTTGGGATCTTCTGTACGCTCCTGTATTTATTAGCACTTTATCCTAACAGAGGACAGAGATGAGCTGCTGTTGCTGTTTGGAGGCCTCTGAAAGCTCGTATGATTAACGACCAGCTGATGTTGTTTGAACCCACTGGCCTTCCCAGAAAAATACGGATTCAGGTAAACTTGGGAAGCAGGACAACTTTTATAAGCAGCAGCTGTAATACACTGAATGTTATCATCCTGCTGTTTATCGCTGCATTTTGGACTGGCTTTCTTCAATTCGGACAAAGAGGCTCCATCTCAAAAGGCATCACATATTTAAGCAATAATACACGAGAAAAAGGCTTTAACGTCAGATACTGGCACTGGTGTGGTGCTCGTGAGCAGATCAGAACATAAGTGCCATAATCTGATGTTAAAGCATGACCTCGAGTGTGTTATCGCCATTACAAACATAGTTCCATTATCGCCATTTAGTGTTAGATTTTAAGATAAAGATGGTGGGAAAATGATTTGTTAGCAACATTCGGTGAGGTAAAATAGATTCCAGTTGAATCAAACATTTTGGAGGCCATAACAAGTTCCTAGAGCACTAAACCATACATCTGTACTTTTTCTGTTCTAAAACAGTTCACCTCTAGAGCACTAATCTGTGCTTTGGTTCTGCAGCCTATAATGGTTCCCTGGTTTCGATTCCTGCAGGCATGTGATCTGGACGTCCAGGTCGTCCTCGGTGGCCACGTTTCCTGGTCTGGCGGACGCCGTGGAGAGGGCGAGGAAGAGCGGGCAGGATGAAGACTGGGCTCAGGCACACAGACACCTGTCTATTGTGACGCAGGCCATCTCCGGAGCCGCACACACTCTCGCCGAGGCTCACTCTGACCTGTAACACAACACATCTCACACATCGCTGATTATTAGCTCCAACAAGGACGTGTTTGTTCTATAGAAGAGGAGATTGGAGTAAATAAAGTGATTGTACAGACAGCGAGAGCTTTCCAGGCATGATTTATTGAAAACACACCAAAGTGATACCCTACAAATCTGGATGTTTCTCTGTTGGACTCTAACAAGTGCTGCACTCCTGTATTAGTAAAATGGACAGAATACATTCTGGCACTGAGCATCACAAAGCATGAATGACACTCTCCTTTACAAACCCCTGTTTAGTGTGTCTATATAGTACAACGTAAAATACAAGGCAAAAGCCACCACCAGTCTAGACTACACTGAGGACATGGAGTAAATGAGAGGTGAAAAACAGAGAGAGAGAGAGAGAGAGAGCAGGGTTTGGAGAGCAGGTACGGAGAACAACAAAGAGCTCAATATAAAACACACAGTTTTTCTCCATCTAACACAGAGTAGGGTTAAGGCACATATGATAGTTACAAACACGTTTGCTACCGAGTTGTACATCGACTGTGTTTTTGGAGTGGTATTTACAAAGGTAGGTCTCCTTCACTTTCTATATATACAATCTGCTGCTCCGGCTTGGTCGGATCCAAACCCACTGTCCTTTGGTTGTGTACTGCAGAAAAGGCAGTCAGGAATAAACAACGCAGACCTTTGACTGTGGAACATCTTTTGGAAAAAGTTAATACACAAATCTACGGTTAGGATTCTGTTATAACACTATGAGGAAAAAAGACCACAAGCATTAGTGTCACGTTGATGGGATCCAGCAGGCACATGCTGCGCCGCTCAGAATATTCTACAACCTTCATTATGAAGCTCCTCTCAATCTCCTGTCACTTTCCCTCCACAGCATGGAATTTACATTCACATCACATTTACATGGCTCCATTTCAGACACTTTTCTCCACCGTGATGCTGATCCGACCTTCTGCTGCCCTACAGTCCCACTTACAACGAGAATACCACGTCTTTAAACACACGTTCAGGCGACGGGACGCGTCTGTCCTCTGTCTAGCCCCGATTTTGCTATCAGCGCCGCGCCGTTTACGTTCCACACCGTCGAGCCTGCACTGATTTAGTAACTGGCTTCTGTGTGTATGAGGTGTGTTTAAAAAAAGAATGGGGACCATAACATTTTTTCACTCTTTTTCTGAAAAATATAGAATATAAATACACGATAAGCATTCCTTTCTACGGCTCGATCCACGTTTTTGTTTCTTTTACAACTTTTTTTTTAACAAAGACGCAACACTACTGCATCAGAGCTGAATGTGGAAACAACGCACAACGATGCACTGAGAATTTTTTTTCTCCTGTCATACACACTTAGAGAGCAACAAAAATATCAAATGATTTAATACTGGACCGATTCCTTTATATAATCCTGATATCCTTTCCATTGAGTCACTTAAACCAAATATTCACAGTCCTTTACAATTCATTTTAATCAGGATCCAACCTAAAACACAGTGGCTACGTTTGCAGCATCTGAACAACAATATAAAGGCTTCAGATAACACAAAACAAGGGCGTCCGTTTCCACTTTCACACCAATTCTCATTCTCTCAAAGGAGACATGATGATACACAGTGATACGAAATTTGCAAACTGGTCTGTGGAACCATGTAAATACAGAAAGTCACACCACAACGCTTTCTAAGTGCCTTCAGATTCGACTAACATCTAAAGTTTCTTCTCCTTTAACAAACAGGACACATTCCTCAGTCCACCATCACATCATCACTTCAAACCAGCCGTAACCCCCCAACCCAATCACAACGACAAAAACAAAACAAAAAAAAAGGAACAAAAACAAACTTTAGACAAACCTTCCCCTTCATTCTGTTTCCTTCCAGTACACCTTCATGTCCTTCACCGTCACTTTCCTCACTTCATAAATTCACCTGTCTATCACCTAATCCATCCATCATCTGTATCACCCAGGAGGTGGCGCTGTGCTGTTACGAGTCTCCACCCAGTGGGAATGCACAAGTGTGAGAAACAAGTTCCTGTTGCTGCTGCTGTTTTTGTGTCTTTCGTTTGTGTTGTCATGTGAAAGTTTTCATGGTGTCTGGTTTAGTCTCTTTGCTGATGAATCCACGTCGGCGGATCGTGGAGAAAATGGCAGTGGTGACCCTTGTGAGATCCTCATCTAGTTGTGATGTAGCGCCATCGCTGGCTAAGCCTGAGGGAGTCACGGTGAGAAACAAGAAACAAGATAAACAAAGAAAGTAAACAGAAACTTAAAGGTGCTTCATATAAATATGAGAAGAGCTGTAGAGCTAGCAGAGCTTTTCCACCACAAAGCAGCTCAAAATTCCACCAGTGTGAGTCGAACACCATTAGAAAAACAAGATGTAATTTAATGAGACCACATGAGAGTTAGTGTGTAGATATTTAACTGAAAACAGTGCGAATACAATATATTATAGTATAATATTCCTGACTGGTCCTCCAGTTCCACATGTTATTATCCAGTAACATATACTGGCTTTGTGCAAATCCATATGTGCTGTCCACATAAAATAAACATCAAATACCTTAAGAATTAACCACTGACTCGAGGACTTTTCACACAGATATTTAGGGACAAAGAAATGCATGTAAAGTTTTGAAAAAGAACACACACATTAACGCCAACCTTCCAAAATTAACCAAAATATTATTCAGACGTATTAAAATCAGTCTGATCAATCAGAGCTCGGTTATCAGGCAGAACATTTCATCTTTGCATTAAAGGGCAGTTGAACAGCTGTACCTAATAAAGTGGCCAGTGAGCCAAAATTTTCCTACTTTGACACAAAACACCTTCCATTTTTTCATACAAAGCTCCTGATCTCCCTCCAAAATACACAAACCTCAGAGAGAATGGTGAATATTGTTCATGTAGCGTTTTGGGGACGGATCTTATAAATGTGTGTAACCCTGGACCTTTTAAACGTGGATCCTCAAACGGGCCTATTTTTTTTTTGTCCAGGTTAATTAATGATTCAGCTAACGGGCGGTACCTTATGATGTGCAGTAGAGATTTTGGTTTGGGATGAAGGAGATTTTTTGTGCTACAGAATGAGGATTACTTTGTGTCCTGGGTTTTGGGACAGCAGGGTTACGGTGCTAACTGGTATGAGTTCAGCTGGTGGAACGTGTCCATACTGC
Organism: Loricariichthys derbyi; assembly: GCA_033118015.1. Classification (NCBI taxonomy): domain Eukaryota; kingdom Metazoa; phylum Chordata; class Actinopteri; order Siluriformes; family Loricariidae; genus Loricariichthys; species Loricariichthys derbyi. The sequence goes on along the minus strand of JAVSBU010000074.1, from coordinate 5,105,944 downwards.
TTTGGTGGAAAAGCATCTACAGAGCTGTGGATCCAGCTGTACATTTACAGCCATAGAATCTGAATCATGGTAATGAGAGCAGGTAGATGATGGAATGTGGTGATCTGTGATGGTTCTGTACAGCAGATCCTTAGCTTAGGTTAGCTAGCTGTGCAGATCACGTTCTACTCTAATGCTAATATTTCACACCTTACTTTGCTTAATTTACTATAAAAAGCTGAGACGGATAACAGAGGGATGTTTACTGTGTATTTTGTACCGTTGCTATCTATGTAGATGTTTAGTTTGCTTTAGCTGCTTTATTATATATGCTGTCAATGTTCAGTCCAAAAGTCTAAAGCCACCATTAGATTAGATCTAGCATCGTTTTAGCAACAATATAATGAACACATATAAGTATTTCTTAGTCTCCTTATTAGAATACAATTATAAAATGCATGAAAAAACAAAAAGAGCTTCTACAGGTTAGAGTGGTGTATTTAGTGTGAGCTCCCCTTACACTTGAGTAACAGCAGCATCATCAAGATTCCAAGTTGATCCTTCTACAGACTTAAGAGTTTGATTAGGAACAGGGTGAAAAGGCTAAGCTATGCTAAGGCTAACAAAGACTGGAATAAAAATCAGTGGATTATGGAGATGAAATTTTTGGGTAAATTAGTCAATAATGTTACATATATTTATTAACCATTATTATTAAAACATCAAATCTAATGGTGGGTAAGACTTTTGTACAAACATTTTTCAGAAACTTCTAAATAATGACAGACAGAACATCTACTGTACAATAATATTAGACTACAGTATTATTTTTGCTAAACAGTTATAAGTATTTTTAAATACAGAATAAATATAAAATGCTGTTGAATGGAAATAAACAAGTAGGAACTGAAGTCTGAGAGTTTTTAGATTTGACATTACATTTATTCATTCAATCTTACAGCCCAAGCCATTGTGAGGTCAGGGGCTCAAGGGCCCAACAACAGCAGTTTGGCAGAGGCAGAATCTGAACCGTGGACCTTTTGGTCCCTAGTCCAGTATCTTAAGTGCTAGGCCAGCACAGTCCCTGAGGATTTGTTTGGTTTTGTCTCTTTATGCGTCCAGATTAGGTGGAATTGTGTAAATGGCTTTTCAGACGACCCTGATTATTCAATGTCACTCATATCATAAGAAATTAATCACCTGCTTACCAACGTGATCGGTTTAACAGAAGCCAAATACATAGAGTGTATTTAACATCTATTTAAAACACAATGACCTAGCTATATTAATTATATCCAATTACAGCATATCAATGATACCAGGCTACAACAAACCCATCCACTCTATTTTAGAAAAGTGTGTAAGCAATGCATGTAATTTCAACTAGTACAAACCAGCAGAAGCTAATTAACTTACCGTGCTGCATCATCACCTAGAGCTGTAAGAGAAACTCGGCCATAATGGAGAACCCAAACCCAGATTAGTGCAGCAGAGCTTTTTTTTACTAACATGAATGTAGTTATGATGGCAGCCCATGGTGCATCACCCAGCACGGACCCAGGAGCACGAGCTAAACGGTGAAGAGCCCGAGTGAAGCAGGATGAGGTGATGAGATGTGAAGCAGGAGGACCAATGAAGGAAATGGAAGGAGGAGCTGCTGGTAACCCAGAGAAGTGACTGCTAACCATCAAATCCAACAGTTATTACTTCCTAAGAAGTATAGATTTGTCACCCTTTGTGTTTTTCTGTGAGCAGCAAAAGGATTTCTTCATCCTCTAAAGGAGACATTTTGTTTGTCTTGTCTGTTTTTACTAGGAAAAAATAAACCAGGAGATGAAATTTAAAAATAAAATAAAAATGATAATAACAATGTCACGTCTGGTGAGTAAAGGCAATAAGACAAAGAGAAAAGACAATAAGAGCTCAATGCCCAATGATGGCAGAGGTGAAAGAAACCACAAAAGATTTATTAGTGCTGAAAAACGCCGAGTACAAACATGAGCTCTGAATGTTTCAGCACAGGCCTGTAACCAGGAATTAAAATGTTTAGCATTAATTAATGGTCACGGCCGTCTGCTGTGCCATTATGATAAGATAATAAATATTAAAATCGTACCCATATGATTTGGTATTACATGACGTTACGCTCTGTGCACTTTAACCTCCGTTATTAATGAACATTCGCTCGTCGTTTGCAGAATAAGATCAGATCACTCTCTGGGTTAGAGGAGCTGCCCTGTGCATACGAGTCCCAAACAGAAAGGTCGGCAGCCGGACAGACAGAAAACCTACCATGCATGCATTTACACCCAGGAGTCAACAGGCTGAGGCTTGACATCGCAAGCGTCCACAAGACTGACGGTCGGCCTGTTGCTCCGGATGTAGTGTTTCCTATTCGTGTCATTCTGCAGCAACGGGAGAAGGATTAAACATAAAAAATAAATAAATCAGCAAACATAAACACTTTACTCACATACAGAGAGGAATAACAGAGAGGTGAAAGAACTCACAGTTAGTCCTTATGACGAGGGACAAAAAAAAAGTAGATGTGAATTCATGCAAGTCAAAACAGGCACGTTTGGTACCGGAGGTGAAAGCAGGTTCTGCAGGGCTCACATCTAATCCAGTGCTTTTATTACAGTGAGGAAATATTTCACCTGGTTATGAAGATCTTCATATTTACATGGCTGCAGTGATAAATAATTCTGAGCCTGAACTTATTTTTGCTTGAACCAGAACTTAACTGGGTTTTATTTAGATTTTTATGTTTATATTTTCAGCTTTTTAAGCCTTTACACAAAGTGACTTACAACTTAATCCAACCTTACAATCCAAGTACAGGTGAGTTAAGGGCCGTGAATCTACCAGTGGTTGGCAGAGGTGAGATTTGAACCCTGGACCTTCAGTACAATCCAGTTAACCGAGGGTTAAAGGTTAAAGCTCAAGAGGACTTGAACCCCCAACCTTATGGTCTAAGGTCCAGTGCTCTAACCCAGCTCACGGGCCCAGCGAGGGATCAAAAGACCGCATCTAGGAATCTGGAAAGGACGAGTCACTTGTAGCACAATCTCTGAAACTTGCCTCCCCTCCCTCAGTCATGCCCGTCTAACATCTAGCTTGGCATCATTTGGCTCCGTTTCGGTTCACCCTGGTGGTGGGCAGACTGAGACTTTTGCCCAGTGTCATATGTTTTGCACTCCTGGTCTAAATTCAGATGGGATATCCAGCAATGACTCTCAGACGACTTTGATCTGCTCTAATAAATATTTAAACCCTGTAGGTTTGGCACTCTCACCGGTCGATGCTTCCTCGTCTCCCATGAAAACACAAACTTATTCCATCAGGAGCTTTTCCTTTTCCTGAGGATGCATCTCATATTTTTGGATTAACACCTTTAAAATGAGAGCGTGCACAATGATCTAATGAGAGCAGAGTAACCGTTTAGAGGAGATCCACACTCACACCAGAGATAAAAATGGCTGGCTCAGAAACATCCCCACAAAGAAAGTGGCATCCAAACAAGATGAGTCGTTACTCTCTAACGCAGTAATGAGATACTGGAGTTTAACAGAATGTTCTCACCTTCAGCGGTTCTCTCTCAGCCAGCTCTGAAGTGGCTTCACTCGTTTTGTATTTGCATTCTTTGTCCCTTTGGTCAATAGTTGAATAGCCATCTAGGAGAAAGAAGTGAGAAGAAAAATTCAGTTTGTACACCAAATAGGAGGAGAAACTTCTTCTTAGTCACTATGATGCTTCTTCTTAGTCACTATGATGCTCATAAAACTGTTCCTCTGTGTGAGAATGTTTGTACCCACGACATTTCATTTCCTTCCTCCCTCAAATAATCAATTGTTTTTAGTATCAAAACTTCTTGCCATCATTCAACTCCCATTGCTGTCCAATTCCCATCAGTCAGGTTTGCCTGGAGCCGTTAGTGAATGTGAAGCTGCACGTTTCTTGATGAAGGGTGAATAAGGAGACTGATGAGGTTACAGCAGATCTGCATGGACCTACTGAAGCCTCTTTATAGCAGAGCTGCACCACTGCACTGCTAAACTCATCACAGATATTAAATCAGTGCTAAAGTTACTAAATACACTAAAATAAACTGTTTCTAAAGCATTCTGCAAATTTCTAAAGAATTCTGCAAATTCTAAAAAATTCTGCAAAATTCTAAAGAATTCTGCAAATAACAACAAAAACCTACTGAAGTATCTCCTAAAGTTATTATTAAAACTCCTTCTAAATGTAAAACCTATCATCCTCCTGAACCTGATACTAAAGAAAGTGCTAAAGTTCTGACTGAAGCTCCTGCTTAAAACTCATATGGCTCTGTAGATTATTAAATCATTACTAAATTTCAAATTGAGGAGACTGCTAAAGCTCCCACTGAGGTGGCTGAAGCAAAAAGTCATATTGAGGGAGGAAGCTGAAGCTCAGACACTACTGCTCTGACTTCAGCTCATATTACGGGTCCTGCTGAACTGTACAGTGGTACTGCCACATCATAGATCTGTTACCTCTGGATTTACCTTAAGGTACGATTATAAAAACTCAGTCATACACCAATCTACTTCTGCTACTTCACACGGCACTGTGCTTCAACCTCAAAATAAAAACCCAGTGTAACGGAGGAGGAAAAGGAAACAGCATGTGTCTAACAAAGTGAGTGTAACTGGCCTCACAGGGCTGAACTTTGAGCTTGCAGAGCTTCTAAACAGCAATTTAAGAAGATGTTAAGAGATATGCTTGTGTTAATAGAGAAATTTCGCAGACAGCATCAGAACCAAAAGTGAGCTTGGAGCTGGAGAAACTGTTCTGGTTTGGTTTAGTGTAATGGAGAGAGCTCTTCAGTCTCGAGTCACGAGCATGCCCGTTACAAATAAACATATTTCAGAAATGGCGATGTGAATTTTAGCCACTGTTAGAAGCTTTAACGTTCTGTACTGGTATGTTTTATTCGGCATGCATTCGCTGTCTTACCTGGACCCAGTTCATCCATAGGTATCATAGCACCAGTGCCACAGCCTCTGTCTCCTGCAAAGCATTCAAACTCCGTTTCTTACATCTCATCACTACATGCAAAGCTTTAGCTAACACACTGTTCCATAATCCTCAGCCAGCAGGCAGTCAGAAGAGCCGAGGAGATGTGGGCATGCGGTTATACACATTATATAGCAGCAGAAAATGCTGTCATGGTGAAGACTCTCCATTAATGAGAAGTTTGGAGCTTCCAGTTCTTTACTAAGCATACAGTGAGATATATCAGAGGAGAGGAAGACAGTGATGGATTAGCACAATAAAACTCGTTCTACTATCATCTCGAGTCTTATTCTGTAAATCAGTCCAAATCATATCAGAACAAACCTGTGAAAGGTTCAATTAAAAGCCTACATCTATCAAAAGTCATCTTCAGCTCCGGAGCCATCACAGGCAGGAAGTCAGGAAGGTGATGGAAACAAATCAGCTGACCAAATAGCATCCAATGCCTTGATGTGATGTAACCCACATTACAGAACCTGATTATGGACCGAGAGCCATCGGGACCTTCTAGGTTCAGCCCGACTGAGGATGAGTGTGTAGGGAATAGAGCTCGACCCGTTAATGTCATTTGGAGATAATCAGCGTCGGCTGATGTCTGAGCTCACGGGGCCGATATCCAAAAATAGTGCAGAAAACACAGGGAAACTTTATTTTACTGCATTATAACGGGACTAAGCGAGTGATTAACAACAAAGAGATGCTGACGGAACATTCAATGAGAGTTTGGCTGAAAACTTTGTTTCCAGCATTACAGCTTCCTGCTCTTAACTGGTACTGGGATTAAAAACAAAAAAGCTGCTGTTACCATGAGCCCTGTTCTAACTGCATCCTTCGTAGATCAGACAGTCCGGCTGTACGACACATTCCTTATTTACATCACCTGTGTACAAAATGAACCTTGGGATAAGTCACCATGGAAAATAGAGGAGCATTTCTCAGCCTCATACAAAGGAGACTTTGAAGTGGGTCGGCCCAGTCACACGGCTCTTTAAACACAATCGGACTTTAAATGCAGCTCTGAATGGTGCAGCCCTGAATCCAGACACATGTACAGGTTTTTTCCCCCCAGAAACAAGCTGATGCTATTTTTGTTAATAAATGTTGTTAAGTGCAATACAATTATTTGATTGTTTTATTTCTAAAAATCTATCAGTTGAAAAAACAGCGATAAATACAAATGTTTTGTACCAACCTGCTCTCTAGATATCAAACATTACAAACCTGGATCGAGTGACCACTAGGAATGAAGAAATAAAAGAAAACACAAACACAGAACAGCATGTTAAAGAAAGTCTCACCTTGGTTCTTCTCCATCAGTGGCAGAGTGGTGTCATCATAGCTTGACTTGTTTTTCACGGTTTTTGGAGCTGCTGCTGTCGTGGGCTACAGAAGGAGAAAAACACAAACACCAGATCATAAGCAATATCCTGGATCTGCTACGGCTCTCATTTCTTCTTTCATTAGGAATTTTAGCTAAAAGAAACTAAGCTGCACACGTGATACCTTCAGAAGGACAGATCAGACTTTCTCTTCCTGTTTGAGTAGAACTCGTCTGCACTAAAAGCTCTTACAGAGTACAGAGCAGTGTGGGATTCTTACTAATGCTCTAGTAAGCTAGATGAAAGAGGAAGCAGATCCAGAGAGACTGTTCACTCTACACATCTGAGGTGGTGCTGCACCTGAAAATGGGTTTTGTTCCAGCCGTCCTTGGTCAAGGTGTTCCTCAGCTCTTTGTAGCTCCACACGGTCTGTAGAATGTGCGATGCTGCCTTGGTTTCTCGAGCCGACTGGCTGCATGGCAGAAATACAGGATGGCAAATTCAAAATCTGATCATAAATTCACTGAATAACACTGCTAATAATGACGTGTTAGCTCTTGCTTTTGTGAGGCTCTGCGGTCACAGTGTGGCTTTGGGTTCCAAACACAGTCTGGCTGTATGAGATTACAGAGGAGACACCCCACAGAGAAAATTGTTCTTATGAAAGCAGCCCCCAACGAGATCAGAAACACCACAGCGAGGAGAGCGGCATGAAAAATTCAATGCTCAGTGGAATCTATATTAAATTCAAACCCATTTATTCCCACCGCTCTACCCCCGGAGCGAGAGCAGCTCCAAAATACAGCCTCACTGCCAGCATCTTACACAAAACCACGTTTAGAGACAAACCTGCTAAAAATGACTGACTCAGTGGGCAAAGTCCTGACCTTTAAAGCTCTGGTGCTGCACCAGTTAAGGTACTGGACAACTGACCATAAAGTCCAGGCTTCAAACCCACTGTTAGGCCCTTGTGAAATGGCTGTACACTGCGTGACTGTATCAGCTGTAACTCTAATTGGATCTGTGCATTTTGAGTAAAACCCCTCCTGATGTTGCATTAACCTCCAGTCACACCAGAGAGCCACAAAGCAGCAGGAGAATCTTTCCTAAATAAGCACAGCTTTGTTGACCAAGAAGAAGAAACACAAATTAGGATTTCCTGCCTAATATTCTGATTAGTATCAGGCTGTACAGTAATAAATCCCAGTAGATTCATGTTCTATCATACGGTCTGATTCTTCAACATCAGCCACAATTTTACCTTCATCTCTGTAATATTTATACAGAAGGCTGTACATTATTTTCTGAGGGTGCTGAGGTGGGCTTTTACACCTGCCCTCTTCAGAGGGGCACCGGAGCGCCCCAGGTCTGATTATGAAGAAGCCAAACATTAAAGATAGGAATAGAACACCAATAGCGTCAGTACCTGGTCCGGTGGATGGACACCAGTTTGTCAATGGCCTGAGCCATGATGAGCGAGCGAGCATTCTCTGAGCTGTCCGTCACAATCTCGTGGATGGTGTTCAGCACCGCCACCACCGTGTCCTCCTCCAGGTTCTTGGCTGGACGCTGCTGGCCACTCGGCAGGTTACTGACCAGGTCCCTCATGGCGTAGCTCCCTGCAACATAGCACAGGTACACGTTCCTCAGCTGATGGATGAAGAAAGACGGTGGTTTACTCTACACTTTATATATTTGATAACAAACTGAGCTGTCATTTTCTCTGAGTCTGGGACTTAAGATGATAAATGCAATCCATGCTACAGACCCATGTCTCTGTACCTGCCTCTCGTGAGACAGAACCTACAACTCAAGCTTTCTGGTTGTTCGACAAATGATGCCTTAAGAAGAACGCTCCATCGAGGCTAGATCTCTGACCCTCGTACCTATCTTAAATATTTAACAGATTCAGCTGAACAAAATGATTCATTCTCTTAAATATTTTCAAGCATTCTCACTCCTTCTTATTCTTTAAGTAGCTCTTGGTCACGGCAGCATAAAGCTCAGTCTAAAGAAGAAGTCATTAAAGTCTTTGGTAGAAACTTTAAGAGGCTCCGTTATTTAAGAGCCTAATTACTGAACTCATCCGGTGTTTTTTAAACTTCCAGGTGTAGGATTTGATCCCATAACCTGATGGAGTCTTGCAGAATCCAGCTCACCGATGAGATCTTTATTACGTCGGTCGATAGAGAGGTTGCGCAGGGCGATGGCTATGGCCCGCACCACTTTATCCGAGTCAGAGCGCAGCAGCTCCACCAGGATCGGCAGTCCCTTCTCTTTGCGTACCGTCGCCCGGATGTAGTTCGACCACTGAGGAGAAAGAGTTCTTTATTTTACAGGACTACACTGATACAGATTTCACAAAGCTCAAACCTAAAAAAGTAGAATATCTCCACTTTCATCCAAATCAGCACCATTCAAACCAAGTAAATTAGGAACCCTCTTCTGACTAAACTACAAAAGCTTCACAAAAGATCCCAGTTTAAGATTAAAGATCTCTCCTCTCCAGGTTTGATGCCTTTGAGATGCACATGCTGCAGTAACCTGCTGTCAGCATTAGGGGAAGGTAAAGAGCTTTCAGCGATCCCTGGAATCAAATAGGAGGGGGAGGAGGGGGAGGAGGGGGAGGGACAAGCCCAAAAAGAGAAAAGCACAATTATGCACAGTGTCTTCATGGTTAATTGGTGTTTCCAAAGTCCAGACCTGAACCCCATTGAGAATCTTTGGGATGTTCTGGAGAAGGCAGTGGGTCCAAATCTCCATCATCAATACAAGATCTTGAGAAAAATGAATGCAATTCTGGATAGAAATAAATGTTGTGAAATTACAGAAGCTTGTGGAAACGATGCTGTAATCAAAGCTAAAGGGGGATCAACCAAATATTAGTGTGACCTTTTTTTTGGCCAGATGGTGAAAATTCCTTAACTGCATGTATTTGTAATGGAGGAGGAAACCAGAGTAACCTGAGTAAACCCCCATTGGGTTTTAGGGAGAGCATGCAAACTCCACACAGGCAGAATCCAAAGTTAGGATCAAACCGGGGATCTCTGGAGCTACGAGGTGACAGCACTAAGTACCTGCACCACCGAAATGCATTAAATAGCTTAAAAAAACATAAATCTGTGTTCACAGTCCCTCTTCCATGGCCGATTCGTTCAGCTATTAAGCTGTACTGAACTTAAGGTCCTGTAACTTAGCACCATTGTGACGCAGTGTATAGAGGAACCATAGAACCCTACAACGCAACAGCGAGGTATGATGGTCTCATGGACGTGTTTGTGCGTACTGACTATCCACTGTCCAGCGCTGAGGTTCTGCAGAGCTCCTGCCGCCGCCTCCAGCGTGTTGTAGTTCTGACTCTCTGTGAGCAGGGACAGATAGAGACGAACCACCTCAGGCTGATAGAGCAACTCGAACCCTGCAGACACCAGAGGACACAGGACAGGTGTTAATGGGAGAAAACATGGAGGCATGAGACCATTCCAGCAAACGGGTACCATTTCCATCCCCAGCACTCAGTCTGAATGTACCAATATAATTAACTATAAAAACATTTTATTATTAAATAAACTGTCCTGTATAGTGATGTAATCACAAATTTAAGGTGTATAATTTAGAACATTAGTAAAAAAAATACCTGATAGACTGAAAATTATCATTTATTAGTTGCTCCTGGTCTTTAATGTTATACTTTATAAAGAAATCTTTTTTTTTAATTGCATTGCTGTCTCTCCATATCCCATCTATATCTTACATTTTTTCTTTAGAAATCATTAATATTCTACTTTAAAATACAAATTTTAGTCATTGATACCATAACAAACATCACATGATCAGTAGCAAGTTTTATGATCTGGATCTTCTGAAGATTATGGAAGAGCAAAAGTAAAATCCCTCTTAATTTTTAAATATAATAGTTAGGATTTATATTTGATGATATTGTAACTATGAGAATCTTAATCTCAATTTACTATCCTAATACCAAATTTATTCTTAGATGTTTTTTATTGTAAAAATACACATTTTTAGTAAATCAACAGAACTAATGCTATTAGTTTGGACACCATGTAGTTAAATTTGATGTATTTGCCAATTCTGCACTGAAAACTGAAAGCGGAACAAGACAAATAATATGAGCTCGAGCTCAGGAGAGAATCAGCATTCACACTGCAGCAGGCTGGATGAGAAGAAGGTCTGAAAGACTTTAATGGTTTAATGGAGGCTTTGTTACTGCCGATTGATCAAGAAAGAGAGAGAGACAGACACGGAGAGAGAGAGAGACAGAGAGACAGACACAGAGAGAGAGAGAAGGAGAGAGAGACAGAGAGAGAGAGAGAGAGAGAGAGAGAGAGAGAGAGAGAGAGAGAGAGAGAGAGAGAGAGAGAGA
>JAVSBU010000074.1:5084188-5095116 GCA_033118015.1 Loricariichthys derbyi | reverse complement strand
CATTGATTTTCACAGGTGTTCAAATACTTATTTGCAGCAGTAACACACAAATAAATTATTTAAAAATCATACATTGTAATTTCCAGATTTTTTCTTTTAGATTATGTCTCTCACAGTGGACATGCACCTGAGATGAAAATTTCAGACCCCCCAATGATTTCTAAGTGGAAGAACTTGCAAATTCGCAGGGTGTTCAAATACTTATTTTCCTCACTGTATATATCTAGATCATACTCCCCTCCCTCACACTGTGTCTGTCTCTATACAGCCGAAAGGTTAAAACCACTCACAGACCAACTAACAAATAATGTCAATTATATATGTATATACATATATATAGCTTATATTAAATTTCAGGTTGTGGTGTAGAATAAATCTGCTGTTTGTCTGTTTCTGCTGTAAGACGTCCAGTTGGACAGTACCAGCCTTCGTGATAAGCCTCTGACTCTCACTCTCCCTCCCCAGGACCAACACCATCATCCTGATTGACAGTGACGATAACGTTAGCTTCACTGAGCGCACCATGCTAAACGGAGACGTGACCCAGTGGAGCACCAAGTCCTTCCAGTTCAGACTGCAGGGGTGAACATATGACGCCAGCCGTGCCTTCATCCCTCCTGCTTTTCTTCTCATTTTCCTTTCAGACAGATCGGATCCACACCGTCCTTTGGCATCGCGGTTTGATAACGACTGTTATTTATCAAGAGGGATGATTTTACAAATGCTACTTACCAAAGAAAATCTGTTCCTTTTATAACTGGGAGATGTTTGATTGGGTATCAAACGCACGATCACTTCATGTAGGTTTAACCATAACTCGTCTGTGAACCTGATGCACCACAGTAAATTTAACTTCACCTTTCAGTCAATCATTTGTGCACAGGCCGGTCACATTTTTCCATGTTTATTCCATGCTCATGTATTAGTGTATTTACGGTAGGCCTACTATTCTAGTACTTACTATTATGGGAGGCTAGCTGTCCTTATCTGGTCAATGTTTTACAGAGGTTTTGTATCCATTTTGGGTGAATATTTATAGCATAATTCAGAATAAACAGAAATTATTTTACGTGTGTCTGAGTGAGAAATCAGAGAACATACCTTTTATCCCTGTTTTTCCTGGTCACTGGTCCGGCTTGTTTCCCAGGAACACAGAGTGCAGGTTAAGCTATGCACAGGACTGGACACTGGTACAAAACAAGTTTGGGAAGAATAATTCCTCGATTGGTCTCCTTCCTTCCTTTAGGCACAGCCAATCTAATCATCACATGAATGCCGGTGGGCACTGCCAGCTCTCGAACCCGGATCCCTGCAGTGGCTGGAGACAGCAGAGCACCCAAAATATAACATGACACACTTTTCATACACACAGCATTCAAAACAGCAGCACAGGATGCCAAACCTTACACACAGACTCAATCACTCACTCAGAGATACCAATTGACCTAATATGTCTTTGAAATGTAGGAGAAAACCAGGGTCTGTAGAGAAACCCACACAGATGCTTCCTCAAACCCAGACCTCTAAAGATTAAAGGGATACTAATCAGGAACCTGATGTATGAGTGTGACTTTTGTCTTAGGATTTGTTTACATTCTTCATCACTCCACTAGACGGCGCAGCTCATTTGTACAGAACTCGCCATATAAAGTATAGGAAAGCACCTTTATGCAGTAGTCGCTCTTTAAGCACCATGGGGAATGTAGTCCTTTATTTGACACGCTATACGCTACTAATGCGTATAGCGTGGCTGTAGAACTACAATCACACTGAGGCGGGATTTCTTAGAGAAAAGAATGCGGAGGTAAGCTGTTAGCTTTAAAGCGACACCACCAAGGTTGTTTTAGGTGAGTAGCTGCGCTACTGAATAATTATATTCTATAAATTTTTTCACGGTTTCAGTTAAGTAGATGAACATGTTTATCTATGAAGACGTGCTGGAATGGTGAGGCTAGGTCGCTAATTACGTCGTATCATTTACTGTAGTTTAAATTTTAGCGAGTTAGGCTAGCTGTTTGATACGCTGTTATTATTACTCTTTTAACAAAACACTAAGCAAAACAAAGCCTCTCTAGCTTTACACATTATATGATAGTGTCAGTATACAAAGAGTACCTGTATCCAGCTACCAAATTTAGACGAACTGGCTATTTTCGTCGTAGAGATATTTTTCCCTACCCGTATTCTGATACATTTTACGTTCTGTGCTAGGATTGGCTAACCGTTCACATTTACAGCCATCGTGCTAAGTAGACGCTGAAGCTAGCCAATCACAACGCGGGAGGCACATCCGAGAACCAATCCTGGTGCGGGAGGAGGGGTTTGCGGAATACGGTTGGGAAAACGGCTATGTGTCAGGTTTATTGTGTTTATGTAGAGATTTACAACATTAAAGTGATTTAGTGGTAATACAACAAAACATCCGATCGGTAATCGATCTGCATAATTTATTACAATTAATACACGTAATTAATTATTATTTAGTGCAATAACTACATAAAAGCTTTAACTCAAAAGACCTTATAAATATTAGCGGGATGGTTTTTGATTTATTAGTTTATTTATTAATGTATTAAATTGTTAAAATTATTTTATATTATATTATAGTAACATTTATTGATTACTGTTTATTATAATAGCTGCCAAACAGACCTTGTATGAATAGCTTAATAACTTAATGACCTTATTGTGTGTGCCTGTGCCATTCATACTGATCTTTATATAACAGTTTATCTATAACATCTTCATCCAGGTTATTTATTTAGCACTTTTTTTTATAACGATACACGTTGTCTTGTGAGTAGTGTAAAGACTAATATCACCTTGCTTTTTCCCCACACTTTCTCTTCCATCTCTGTTTTGTCTCCCACACCGGCTGTGTTCGGACCCACTGGTGAGCAGGAAGTGTCGTGCCGTGCCGGTCCTCCTCTCATGTCCCTCCGCTGCGTGCCCCGAGCTGTTATTGCCCCCTCTTCTCCCCCCTCCTTGTCTGTCCCCTTTTGTACCCCTGTACCCGTTGTCTCTGTCCCCCTCATGCCCAGGACTGTGAGTCAGCCTCATGACTGCGTGGATCATCCTTCCCGTCAGCTTGGCTGCGTTCTCCATCACTGGAATATGGATTGTGTAAGTGTAACTACGTGATAAATTTTCTGCCTCATATCATGCTCGATCCTAATGAAGCTTCCTGTCCTGCAGGTATGCAATGGCTGTCATGAACCACCACGTGTGTCCGGTGGAAAACTGGTAAATACAACTTATGAAGAAACGTCACGACTTTGTTTCCTCTTTTGCTACACAATGGCGTGCTCTATGGATCTTGTTTGTAGGTCCTACAATGAGACATGCTCAAAGGAGACTGCAGAACCAGGCTTCCCCAAAACGTGCTGCACCCTCCAGGACGTCCCACTCATCAGGTAATGAACGTCTGCACAGGGCTCAGCTCAAATTCACTGAATGCTGGTTAGAGAGCTGCCTCATGGCCCTGAGAAGGAATTAGGAGGATTTTAAAGACTGTTGGGTGGATGGATGTTTTCTTACATGAATGGGCTGACAACGCTGCATGGTTTAAATGCTTAATCTCTGTGTGAATGAATGGATGAGTAAATAATGAGTGAGTTAAGAGAACGGTGGAAGGATGGATGGATAAGTTATTTTGGTAACTGAGTGGAGGGATTGGTGGGTGGTTGCTTGGGTGACTTGCTGAATTATGTTTGCACACATTGTGGAAGGAGGGTGTGGATAGATTGGTAGATTAAGGGGGAGAAAGATTGCTGGATGAATGAAGCGTGATTGATCAGGTGGTTGAGTGAATGGATGGATGGATGGATGAGTGAATAACTTGAATGGATGACTGAATAGCTGAAAGAGTAGATAACTGGAAGGGAGAAGGTTGATTGGATAACAAGATTGTGTTGATGGGCGGAAGAGGTGGAGGATTGAGCTCTTGGCCAAAGGGGTGTAGGATTGGGTGGATGGCTGTTATTTGAGTGAGTGAGCTGGTGGATGTTCAGGAGGATGTAAAAAGGAACGTTGATGGATGATGTCACTCTGTTTGGTTTGTGTTGTAGTAAATGCGGCTCGTTTCCTCCAGAGAGTTGCCTGTTCAGTCTCGTCGGCAATGTGGGAGCTTTCATGGGTGAGAGACACACACACACTAAAGCCATTAGTGCATCATCATGTGGGAGACGTCGTGTAGTGATTCATGTGTTGGAGGAGGATCATGATGATGATAAATTATGCATTACTCTGTATGTGTGTGTGATGTAATCACTTGTTTCCTTTTGCGTTTTTCTTTTAATTCTTCATGTCCCTCTCCAGTGGTGATGGTGTGTTTGCTGCGTTACACTCAGCTCATCGAGCATGGTCATCATTGCTGGACCAACACGAGCAGCCTAGTGTCTGGTTTCACTAACGCAGTTGGACTCGTCATGGTGGGAAACTTCCAGGTCTGCGAGTAGCTATTTATGGATGTCAGCATTAGGCTTAGGCTGATAATTTAATGTGTTAAAATTATATTAACACAGCAGAACCATAGCAGATGTATTTCTGTGTGGTTAAACCCTCATAATACTGATGAATCAGTCCACAGGCTCATGTGTTCCACTTAAAACAACTCAAAATCCATCATATGTAGGCTCACAGAAGTCTGGACGTCACTGACGGGTCATTTCTCTGTTTTAGGTTTTTTCCCCTTCTATTTTTAGCTATGAAGATCCATTCTTTAAATGTCTACAGAATGCAACTATATTTAAAAATGCTGAGTGCCCTAGTCATTTACATCACTCGGGAATTCTACGTGCCAAGAAGAGCATCTACCCTGAAGTAGGAGTTTAAAAAATAATTTTTTAGAATTCTAAGCACTACAATCGTCACCAGTTGCACTAAACGGCTATGAAAAAGTTCCACACTAAAAGCACAGGGTGAAGTCCCTCAGCACAGACAGCATGAGGCATTGGTAATGTCCAGAAACTGCGACACTGCTGTCTCAGTGAATCAGCATCGTTTTGTGGAAGCTGATCCATTTGCATCTAAAGGAATGTGAATCTCATATATAGTTGGTTTTTTTAATTGCATATCCCAGCATTATTTCCCAGACTGAAAAAACACCAAATGGAGTTCAAAATTTTTGTGTGTACTAAATAAAATAATATAGCAGTAATATTGCATTAAATGAAGAGTTACCTTGCATAGTACAAGCTCTGCATCATCACACGCCTCTGATTTCATCATCAGGTGGACCACGCTAAGACTCTGCACTACGTGGGCGCGGCCGTGGCGTTCCCCGCCGGCATGGTGTTCGTGTGTCTGCAGTGCGTGCTGACGTACCGCGTCGCCATCACCGCCCTCGATTACCTGATGGCCCACGTCAGAGTGGCTCTGGCAACCGGCTCTCTGATCTCCCTTGTCCTTAATATCCTTTAATGCTGAAAGGTGACGTTAGCGAACATTTGTGTTGCTTTACATTCGTACCTGGAATGAAACGATGACACGCTCCTGCAGATTGTAACAAACAATTCTTTACATCTCGTAACTCTCTTACACTTACGCTGAGTTGTAAGTAGGACTTAAAATAGGACAGGTACACAGACACACACACACCATTTACCGCTTGGTACAAATAGGTAGCGGACAGGTTATCTACACAAACATACAACTTACACCTAACAGGTCTCTCAACAAATCAACCGAGTTAGAACAGTCTCAGAGAATGTGTTCTGCTCTTTAACTCCCACCTCTGCTTCTGAATCCACGGCGTCGACTGGCTGTTACTGCCACAGTGCTCATTGTTGAAAGACAGATTTTTATTTCCTATTATAATTTATTAGAATTTTGAAGACCTTGGCTGTTAAAAGTAGACAGACATTGCTTATAATTAATTATTTAAATGTAAAGGAATTCCCTTCCATTTTCTCCCCTCCTTTACTTTAAAAAAAAACAAACAAAAAAAACCCTTAACGGCTTTTCTCACGCGGTGCTTTCTTCGTCCACGAGAGCTTTGTCCTGCAGCACGCCGCAGCCATCTGCGAGTGGGTCTTCACCGTCGTCGTCCTCGTCTTCTATGGCACGTTCACGTACGAGTTCGGCTCAGTCACCAGCGAGACGCTGATGGCTGGTCTGCAGAGGAACCTCCCACTCGAGGGCGGGGTCTCCAGGGGAATGAAGAGTCCTGGCAGGAGCAGCACAACGTCTACGCAGCTGAACTGCACGCCGGAGAACATAGCTATGCTTTAACCACGCGAGCACACACACACACAAACACACACAGATGCCTTGAAGTTGGTTGCCCAGTCCAAGAGCTGCACTGTTTAGTGGCTTTAAACACATTTCATGTCATAACTGAACAGTGCAGGTCAGCATGGAGAGATAAGCCAGGTATAAGTCATCCACTAAACGGTCTAATTTTCATTACAGTTTTTACAAACGGACCTGATTTTTTTCCCCCCCTCTCATCGTATGTGTGTCGTAACCGTCGCCGCTTAGCTCTGCTGTACGTTAGCTCATGATTGGATTTGATGTTTTTATCATCACCTTTGCACAAGGCGCTGTTGGTCGGCTGCCTAGAGCTTGCTGCTGTACCCTGATCCGCAATTATTTGCACGTCATGCATGAACGAAACCGCGAAGTCTCATTGCTGAATGCTTTAGTGTAGCGATACCTTTGGTCACTGACCCCTCCCACATGCCCAGGCTTAGACACGGCACTGATAATCGAGCAGAAATCGCACACTTCTTCTAAAAATTTGACTCGTCGTAATCACTGCCTTATAAAGTGAACAATATTTATGCTAGTGTTTTATTTAATCTGTATTAAAGCCACTGCATTTGTCCGAGTTTCTCAAGTTCAACACGAGTCGCCTGTGACGCCACGGACACACCAGGGTTCTGTAAGAGGAACGTTCCTAAATAAACACTCCTGGTAGTTCAAATATGCCAACTGATGAGAAGGCATGTTCCCAAGTGTTGCTAATCTCCCAAAACTGACTGCGACGTGGTTAGCAAGCAGTTGGCTAGGTTCATTTGGCGCAGGTGTAATCGTGCCCTGGAGGGGGCGCCAGTCCATCGCAGGCTGCTGCAGTGCTGGAGGGCGTGTCCCTAACTGGCGTCCTCTCCCCTAGTCATGTCTGATCACTCTTCGTTGTACCACTGGACCTCCAATCGCCGATCTTGCTACTTGTAAAACTAGCTCATAATTATTAGATCTTGTAAGAATTAAGCTAGTCTTACTCTTTATGAATTCTGACTTGAGCAGATTGGCAAGCACTGTAAAATATTAAATACTAATTTTCTCAAAAATTAGGAAATATCATGTTATTACAAGATACTAGATCTCCCTAAGAAAAAAAACCCTTAAACCCTGAAAAAAATCATCGTCACAAGATATCATTATTTTATAATGTCGCCATCACCTCGTAAATCTGAAATGTTATGTTACTGTTACTACAGTGTGCCATAAAAAGTATGCTGTTAAGGTACATTGGCTGATATCTTTATTAGAAACCCTATACCAATACTATTGTAGCCCATCCGCCTCAAGTCGATGCGTTGTGTGGATTCCCTGAGGCTTTCTGCTTATCACAGTGGTACAGAGCGGCTTTCTGACGTATCATATTGTATTAAAACAGTTTACATTCTGTCGTCGGAGGCGTTTCATTCCACAGAACATTTTTTCTTTAAGGTGCCGTTTTGAGTAACTCTACAGTTCAGCAGTTAGACCTAGGGCTGTAACTAGGTCTGCTCATGATTTTGTATCTTCTTACAAATTATTTATTTCTGTAATAAAGTGTAAATGATGCAAAACAAAGTACACTTTCTTGAAGTTTTTAAACAAAAAAAAACATTTCATCTCCTGCACTTAAAAGGAATAACTGCAAACCGATGTTTAAAAATGTAACAGAAATGCTGTTCTGTACATTAAATAACAGTGAAAACATTCCTCTTTTAGATTAAGAATAACAGTTATGTTTTTTTAAAATAAATGTCCCCCCCCCCCGTTGAAAAGCACTACACAGCTATACGAGCAGGCAAACACAAAAGTTTGTGGTGTGCCCATGGCGTAAGGTGATCCATCTCTGCTGTTTTTGTTTTTTAAAGTGTCTCGTTTACCTTAAAACCATTCCGTGCCCACGTGGAGCGTCAGTGTTTCACCTGCGATTTGCGTCTTTTGTACGTTCAGATTCTGTTGCCATGTTGATAGTTTTCCGTCCACCAAAGCGATTCCGAATATTGTATTGATAACATCCAGCGTTATAACACGAGGAAGGGTCGATAGATCGCAGACGTTCATTTTTAGCCTCTGTACGAATGACTGGACTCTAGAATCATGTCGTGGCCTTAATCTTCTGTTAACTGCTGTCTCAGAACCAAAGGACGTCCTGCACTCGGGTGAGGTCGCTCCGTCGTGTTACCGCTTTTTGTCCAAGGGAACGTGTGAGGTGAGGTTCATTCCTGATTGAACCTTCTGGAGGAGTCCTGGCTGTGCTGAAGGACGTGGACTCTTTTCCACTGACACCGTGCCAGTGCTGAATCTGTAGTCTTTTTCGGGATGGTTTTCCATGCAGTTATAGGGGTCATAAGAAGTTGCGGATATAAAATTGAGCACTTTTTCCTTTCACTGTAACTGAAACCCATCTGTATTTGTGCTGATCCTGTACAGCACCTGTTTTTTGAATAGGACGCCATTTATAAAGACACAGCTTCTGGCTAAAAGTCTAAACGGTTGTTGCGGATCATAAAGGTTAGTGTAGGAGGTAGTGGTATAGGCTGATCCTGTGCCATGACTGGATTTTACTCGGAGGAAACGGCACTAATGATAACATCACGCAGGCCATGATCACACTCCTCTAAAGGTATTCAACTCTCCCGGTTCTTAAACCAAGGCGTCCTGAAGCTACGCCAGCATTCTGTCAGTGGAAAATGTCTAGTGATGGAGTATCAGCTGCTACTGTTTACGATCAGCCAAAATGGAGCCACATTGAAAAGCTCATTGGTTTTTACAGCTGTTGTGATTCTCCAGACTGATTTAATCAGCGCTGTTTATCACCACCTCACGGTGCGTTTCTCTCTGACCCAAACAGCGTCACGTCTCGCGTTCCAGGCTTTTTGCAGCAATACAGGAATCTGTACCTACAGGACTGTAGTATGCGATCGTCGTCGGCTTTTGTGTTCAACCGATGTCGAAGGGCTTTTTCAGGTCGATACTCTTCTTTTCTGTCGTTCTGTTAGTTGTGTTCATGTGCCAGACAATCTCCTTACAGTACTTCATTCTTCACAGCACAGCCTGCCAGCTCACCTACTGGGTTCAGATTTGAGGAAAAGGTCTGGTGGGTGTAACTCACTTCTCTTTTTCTTTTTGTTCTTTACTTTACTGTCTCTTTTGTTCCGCTCCCCATAGGAGTTCTTTCTCTGATGCCTTTTTGAAACTCTTTAAACAGCACAATCAAGTTTAGAGATAAAAAGAAGGTTCAGAATCCAAAAACTGAAATATCAACTTTTATTTTTTAAATCATTTATATAAATGAGATTTGTGGATTGTTTATGATTTGTCTTTGATCAGATTTTTATTCAATTACACTTAATGATAAATAAACAATAATATACAAGCACAGATGTTTGTATTAATGCCTCACTTCTTTTTGTGTAACTGAGTGGATGAATGATGTATAAGAGTTTTGACGACTGCATTTAATCGCTTCATTGCTAATCTGAATTCTGGCGGTGTGCATTTTGTAGGTTCTTTTCCATATTGCAAAGCTGTGTTGGGTCAATTGGTGTGTCTAAAGTGCCCCACTTTGAGTGTGTGCCCCCTGCAATGCACTGGTGCCCAGTGTTGCCAGTTAGGGCTCGGCTCACCTGCTACCCTTTTTTCAATCAAGCTGCTATGAAAGTGTATGAATGAATGTAATTGTATTTCACTCTTATTACTAAATACAAAATCTTACAATTACCTAGGGTTTAGATAATAAAAATAATTCCTTTAATTTTATTAAAGGCAGGGTTTACTAAAAATGACATCTTAAATAATCTTACATATTCTTAGAATAACTTTTTATATGCATTTATATTTAATTAAAGTCTTGAACACACACAACTGAAACCAAAATGTTTGTTTGTGTTCTTTTTTTAATGACCTATAATAATAATAACTTGTTAACAATGAATGGCTTGGCTAATTTTTCTGGAGAACGTGGGATGATTCCATACAGATGACATCTTCACTGCTGATCTTAAATTTAGAATTAAATTCTCACATTTCACCATTTTAAGTTAAAGAAGAAAAACGAGTACTGAAAAGGTTAGAGTAATCCATAACTAACCTATAACACTAGAATAATTTATTACATTTTATTTCTTGCCCGGGTTACTCAAGAATTAACTACATTTCACATTTTGGGTTTTTTTATTTATCAGATTCTTAAGGCAAATGATCTTTTATGAATAAAATGTTACAACTGAAATAATTTGGAAGGCTTAATGTCTCATTTTCATGCTCCAGGGATAAAATGTGATTTTAAAAAAAATAAATAAATTACCAGATCATAATTCATTCATCATTGCACATATTTTGTATAAAAGCCATAAAGCATTTCAGTTTCTTTAGGATAAATCATACAGGACACTGTGGAATAATCATCACTCTGTATCACAGACATTTAACACAAAACACTCTTAAATTACACTTTAAGTAAGAAATTGTGTTCAAATAGAAAAAAGTCAGACTGTTTATAACCTGGTCCAGTTGATATGCAGGGACGTGTCATTATGAAACCCTGCATTTATGAGGAGTGTGTGTGATGAGGTCACGTGTACATGGCTCCGTGGAGATTCTCCAGACGGTCGTCCCTCTGCCTTTTCCGGTCCTACACACACACACACACACACACACACACACACACACACACACACACACACACACACACACACACACACACA
>JAVSBU010000074.1:5062479-5078650 GCA_033118015.1 Loricariichthys derbyi | reverse complement strand
TCAAAATTAATTTTTTCTTAAAATCCATGGATTTAAATTTCACTTTGTTGACAGGTATATGATATTGATGTTATTAGGATTCAATGGTGAAAAGATAGTTTTGTGATGAATTTGCCCTTTAAAAAGTGTTCTCACCCCATGGGGGGGGGGGGGGGTACCAACCAGGATGAACCTCTCTGGTTCGTATACCACCTCTGGTGAGGTGAGAACCTCAGAATCAGTATATGGGTTTCAAAGAGGAGTTTTTGAAAGTGAAAGTTCCTGTATTCTCCTTGCCTGTCCTTTTTAGGATTGCTTTAAGGGTTAGTGGTCCTGAGAACATTGTGGAATTGGTTGGAGACAATGCATGGCATTATGTGGCACCGTTACCCTGCAGCCGAGCCCAGGTCCTTATGGAGTGTGCTTTCTAACAGCTGACTCTTAGCTCAGAGCCACAAGTGCTGCCCAAGTGGAACCTGCTATTTAAAACCACGCTCTTTAACTCCAACCGCGTGAAATACCGCACTATAATCATATCTGAGAACAGAGATGTGAAGTGTGTGTGTGTGTGTGTGTGTGTGTGTGTGTGTGTGTGTGTGTGTGTGTGTGTGTGTGTGTAATTACAGGCATTCACAGCTGTTGTTCTGTCTGTTGCACTATTGTCGCCTGGATAATTTCTCTGACTGGAGAGATTTGGAGACGTCGAGTTTGGGTTTTAACCATGCGTACCTCTTCAGTATAGAATCCTTGATATCCTTCAGACTCTAATCCAAAACGTTCAGTACTTTTGTGATCACTCCAGCCTGTCGCTTATCATTGTTCTTCTCTCAGATCTCATTCTGAAGCAGCGGGGAAACGGCAGCGTGCTTTACATTTTGATATTGGACAGAATGTGACACGCGGTGTGTAGGAACGATGGCTGGAGGGGTTTGGGCCTAACAGGATTTTCTGGATAAACAATCTTAGCTGTCGACACCCACACAATCGGACGAAACGTGACCAGCAAGATGGGGGGATAGTAAAACATAGTCTAAACAAATATTCATGTCTGGAACATTGATTGCTTCTCGAGACCTCCGAGGCTCCCTGGGCCTTCCAGTTACTCATAAACACCAGGATGTCTCTGTAATTACCACATGGCTTCTCCATCTCCGTTTGGACCTCCAAGAGTCAGTGGGTTACCTAGCCAACAGCTATGTAATATGTTTTTATTAAATCAAGTGCTGTGTTCAGAGTTAAGCCACAAGCACAGACCTCCCATAGAGTCGGGCTTAATCATTTACAAACCTTGAGGCTATCAGGGAAGAATCTACCAAACAATGTTAGCTGAATAACATTACTATAGGTCTTCTTTAACGCACCCCTACACAAAGTACTGGGCTGCAGACCAGGGTCCTCATTTATCAAAGGTACTCGGAAAATTGGGCCTGAAATGTGCGTTTACCACATCTTAGGTCGAAACCAAGATTTATGAAGAAATGCAGGAAAAAGGGACGTAAATTTATGCCAGCTTTGACCCATGTGTACTTCCATAAAAACATTCAGGAGGGGGGTAAGAGAGGAACTGGCACCCTGTGGTTAAACAGATAGCACCGACTTTAAGGGCTGACCTTTTTTTGTCTAATTTATTCCTGTCTATCATAATGTGATATTGTGACACACAGGCGTGGCTATGACTTATTAAAGTGTGGGAATAGGATCATTAATACTAATTAGATAGTCTCATTGCCACTTGTTTTAATTGTCTGTGGGTGAGATCACTGTGAACACTCCATTTGAACACAGAATTAATTCCACTGGACAAGAATGGTCTAAATAAAAAAGATAAATAGGTTTATAAATAAATAGATTCATAAAAGCTAAAGTAACAAGCCTGTTTTGAAAGTGAGTAAAAAGCACAGATTGTTCTTTTGAAATGCATTAAGTAAAAATAAAAAGTATTATTAAAGAACAGATTGCTAAAATACTTAATCATAAGCACCTCTACAGCAGCTTACAGCAGGCTTTGTTATGAAATTTAGAGTCATTAATTCAATCCAAGTCTCCATATTTAATTACTGATTTATGCTGATTTAATTACTCATAATTACTGATCACTAAAGTGAGGCAGACAGATGTAACTGTAGAGAGAATCATTTCAATTACAAACTTTAAGATTCTATACCACCAAGACTAAATTTCATCAATATGAAGTGTCAAACCAAAAGTTCATCTTATTGGTGCTGGATTGAAGACTGGTTTGTCTCCAGTTTTCTCCCTTTTCCAAGATCTTTAGGTTATTTTCCCTCTTCCTGTGATAATTATTAATATAGCTACTTAAAAACGAAATGTTTTCTTTCTTCATTATGCACCTCACACACTTCGATTTTGCAGGGCTAGAGGTATGATAATAATACAGATCATAAGTTATTCAAAGAGCCACAAAAACAACTTAATGATCCTGAAACCATAGCCTACAGGGAAGTGCAATTGGTCTGCATGTCCATAAATCTGTTTTGTTGAAACGTGGCAATCCTGCAACAAAGCAGCATCAAGTGGCTGCGGCTTTAACGGCTTTAATAGCTCTGTCATTGTGTGATCCATGTCTCCCATGCTAAGAGAAAGATGGGCGATACACATCGAGGACATCAGTGAGAATTTACTAGGCCTTGATTTTGCAGCTGAAGGATTGAGTTGATATTTTTTAGAATAATTTGCTGTTGAAGAAGCTGGAGCCTGAGGGAGTGGAGTCCATGGGTGGTGGATTTTCTTAAACCCTTTTCCATCATGGTATTCTTAGGACTACTTTTTTGTTGGTGCATTTGTATTAAAACCAAAGCTGGTGATTTATTTTCACAAATGAAGAACACTGTGTGCCAGTCACCAGTCACGGTCAGGGGCAGATTTGGAGAGGCACAGGAAGCAGGTGGTCTGAAACGTCGAGGTGGAACAATGTCAGAAGGTAAATTTATTTAACAAAGTTTGTCTAACAAACAAGATACTGCTCGTACACACTCTCCAGTGCTTTGCTGGTTTTTTGGATTCCCTCCATGTTGGTCTAAACCTAGGAGACTCGTATTTGTTCAGACTGCAGAACCCAGCATCTCTGTTATGTGATGGACAGGCAGCACATGCTCGTGCAGGTCAGCAGAGGATTTTCACAGTCAGAGAGCACGTTCACGTCTCTCAGCAGGTGGTCCAGCCCTGCTGTGCTCAGACATACCAGGCGTGAGCAGAGTTTGGCACTGATGGCTTTCAAGTAGGAAATGGTTCTATGGACCTGATAATGACAGAGCCTCTTTTGCCTCGGTCACAGAAGCACAAACACATCTCAAGGGGACTCTCTATCCTTTCTGAAGACGTCATTTCAGTTTCTGAGAGCATCTGTTCATGAGAAAACCCAGAAGGAAACGTACAAGGCCTGCTAGTCTGTACTGTGAGAAATGGCTTTTTGAGAAAGAGATGCATTGAGTTACTACCATGGGTTTATCTCACAGATACCAATCCCAAATTAGTAGTCCAATAAATCACAAAGAAACAATAATATATCTTTGTCTGAAATAAATACCTGCCCCACCGCACAGGTGCTAAATAACTAAGCGCAAGTACTTTTTAAATACTTAAGTATTTTTAGGTATCTGCACTTTACTTGGTTATTACTGTAACTTATTACTTTTTACTCCCAGCATTTTCAAACGTTTCATTATTTTAGCTCTTATAAATCTATTTATATATCTGTTATCTATCTTTATTTTTCTTTCTTATTGAGGCAATTCTGGAATCTTAGGTTTATACTTGATGGATTGCAACTGGCGTGAGGGTGCACATGCCAAAAACGATGCCCTGGCACAGCAGGTACGTCTTTATGGAGACTGAGGACCCGTTCATGACACCATAGAACTGTTTCCTTTTCCTGTTCCCTGTGTTTGTGTTTTCTCTGGGTGCTCTGGTTTCCTCCCACATTCCAAAGACATGTTTGTTTGGTTAATTGGTGTTTCCAAACTGCCCCTAGTGTGTGTTTCAGTATGAGTTTATGTGCCCTACGATGGATTGGCACACTATTTAGGGTTGTACCTGCCTTGCACCCTGTGTTGCTGGATAGGCACCAGCTCTCCTGAGACCTTGAACAGGATGAAGCAGATACGACAATGGAGCAATATATACTTATATTTTTCTGTTTCTGAGTAAGAATTAAAATAAAAAAATATATAAGTATATACTATTTCTAAAAGCTTTGTATATGTTTGTTGTTTAATAGAAAAACTGCTCTAAATATTGGTGAAGCTGCAGTTTGTTGGATTTGATCATGATTTACTGAATATTATCACGTCTAATTAGGAGAGATTTATCAGTGTTTATAAAAATCATAATGTCCTGTCTTTGTTTTTTGATGAGTAGTTGTAGTACTGTTATTTAGCCTCAGTGTTGTGGATCTGCACCTCGTCCCCTCGGTAAAAACAGTCCTGTTTCAAAAATTGAGTTAGGAAGGCTTTTTAGAGATAATTTAAGCACATTTAGTAGCATGGCCTTGTGCACTGTCGTATCTAAATCTTGTCCAATGTCTGACCTGTAGCCAAATCTATGAATTAACTGGAAACCAAGTTCCGTGGCCTAGGAGGAGGAATACGTTCCTCATGAATGGCCTTGGTGATTAAATACATGATCCTCCTTACCAGTAGCCATTAGGTATCAATGTCTGACTCATGGCATAGTTTAGTCTGAATGGGAACCAGCCAGGGTGCCAGAACATCTCGATCCCTGAAATCCCCCCCACGTGGGTAGAAAACTGATGCTGCCATTGCATACCAGGATCCATAATCTAAAGCAACAGGTGGGCCGTGACATTCCCAGCTCTCTTTGTCTTTTACCACTCCAACAGGAACAAACCAAAGCCTTACGTTTACTCACCTCGACAATCAGATAGCAGGTAAATGTTTTAGAGCTGAAAGAATCAACCACATTTTAAAGAAATGGAGGGTTTAATTCACAAAGAAAGTCAATGAGATGATCTCCACTAAGATTTACAAACCAGACAAGTCTGTACTCATAATTTGGCACCGGCGCCCTGGCTGCTGTCCCGGCTTTTCGCTGTTGATTTACTTCTTTAACAAGTCAATAAATATTCCACCTTTCTTTGTTCTACACTTTGCCCGTGCCATCAGAAGAGGCCGTTCAGATGCTATTTTGGAGGCTCATTCCTCTCTGCATCAAGTGATTGTCTTGGACTCGGTCCCGGTAACGTCCCTTTGGTGCTGCACCATGCCAGAAAGCTGTTTACTGCAAATTGCTGGGCTCGGATTATATGGGCAGAATGGATCCATCAGTTTTACCTTAAATTTGTGACATTCATAAACATAAATGATTCAAAAAAAAGGAAAGGCAAAGACACATTCAAGAATTTTTTAAATGATCCTTTTAATGGACTGATGTTTATGAAGCCTATCAAATGTATATGTACAGTAGATACCATCTATGGTTTCTCTACCCTCTTCTGATATCTATTGGTCCAACACTTGTTCACTCTGAGAACCCTAAAATAATCATTTTGTCATCTTTAAAGAACATACAATTGCTTTGATTAAATGCTGAATTCAGTGGGATCATGGAGGACTCATCAAACAGTACAGTATGGTGCAAAAGTCTTAGGCCCCCATTAGATTTGCTTTAGTTTATATTCTATTTTCTACTGATCTTCATCCCAGTCTTTCTGAGCTTTAGAGTAACTTTCTTTTAACCTGTTTCCCCATCTGAAAAAGTGGATTCTTGGCTGATACCTTTCCAAAAAGCATCCCTGATCAAACTTGTTCTTACTGCAGAAGCTGCTGATGCTGAAATTATTCGAGTGTTTAGGGGAGCTCACACTAAATAATTTCCACTATAGCCTATCAAACTGATTTTTCAGTTTTTTAAGACTGTATACACATTTCCTGTATTTTCTGGTTATATTCTAATAAATAAATTGATAAACCATTGATTAAAAAAAAAGTATATCTAATCTAATGTTGGCCTAAGACTTTTGCACAGTATTTCCAGAGGACAAGTTAAGTATACAGTACTGTACTGAACACTACATTAATATACAGTACTGTACTGAACACTACATTCACATATTTTACCAAATTATTCTTAGATTCCTATGTTAATTGTTCATTTATGTGCTGGCAGCATATTATTATTGTGCTGTTGGACTCTGGTGTATTTTGAGTCCTCTACCCCGCTGTTAACATCAGCCAATCAGCACTGCAGATCCACGAGCAGAGGTGGGAGTTTAAGAGGGGAAGGCCGTCATTCTCTCAAAGGCTTATAACCAAACCCAAGTGGTTGTGTGTTCGTTTAGCTCACATTTGGACTAGGGACTGTTCTAACTCTGTTGATGTGTTTAGAGACTTTCCTCTATTTATTTATGATTTTCCTCTATTTATTTGTACTAAGCTGTATATAGTGTGTGTGTGTATGTGTGAGTGTGTGTGTGTGTGTGTGTGTTCCTGTTCTATTGTAAGTCCTTTGTTTGTTCCCCTAAAACTTGTTTATTCTCTCTAACATATAATTATAGGAACTGGTTTACACTCGTTGTGTCTCGTGTTTATCAAGGATTTTTTTTTCAGTTTTCAGCTGCATCTTTGACACATTTACATTTTTAAAAATGAAAATACCATTTACATTACAGTAGCCTAAAAGTCTGTGTGAGTGTGTAATGTTGGGGTAATGCCCATTACGCTCAACACTTTTGTTTCCTTCTCCTTATTTCTTTCACCCAAATAATTCATTTTTCTGATATTAACTCCAAAATACCTGCTCAGAATTGATAGGCTAAACAGACCCTCTCTAAAAATCAATGGTTTTAATGCAGTACCTTTCTAACTAAAGCTATAATACGTGCTCAGTGTGCTTCTGAGAATAAACATCACAAATGACTTCCATTTTACAGCAATAACAGTTACCTAAAGTGGTTCACAACAGATTAATCAAAACCAAACTGTTCACTACCAAGATGAATGGATCCCACGTCAGCCAATGCTAATGAAGATCTGACTCTCCAGGACGTTCCTCTGCCGTTTAATAAACATAATGCTTTCCTAAAGTCATTTGTTAAACAGAGATATTGTGTGGTTTATGAGGGTAAATGGATCTGTCAGTTTTATCAGTGCTGTTGATTTGCTAACATTTTCTTTGGATCTCTCCTCGTCCTCAGGCCAGGAGCCAGTTTTACTCCAAACATGCTCATGGTCAGAGATCGATCCAGCCTTTCCCATCCTCCATGTACAGCTCACTGAAACGGATCCAACTGTGATGTACCAAAGGCTCTGTAAACCTTCTGCTCTTTAAAAAAGAAAACACGTTTGCACAGACAGACTTTGGGTTTAAATATTGTACATGATGCTTGTTTCAGATTCTTCAGTGAAACCATAATATATGATGTTCTACACAATGTCTACATGTCTCTTTCCATCAAAGTCTCTGGTCATGTTTGGTCTCATCACTGGGAAACCAAAACATAACTATGGGCAGAGGAACCAGATAAATGGATTCAGTTATGATTCCATATTTACAATAACAAACACAATCACATAAACAGTCCATAACACAGATCATATCAAAATCATTTGCTGTTCCTTTCAGTAAGATCATTTTTTGATTCTTCTGGGTGTTCCTTAGCTGGTCGTCACAAAGTGCTGTAGTACTCGAGTCCAGTCTCGACCTCATTTGGTCTCAGGGTTTAGACTCGGAAATTTGTCAAGTCCAGCCGAGTCTGATGCAATCTGTCGTTAACACTAATTATAAGCTACTTTTTTTCTATTGTTATTGAACATCAACAATCCATTCACACAGAATAAATCAGTGCTTTCTTTTCAGGCCTAAATAAAATCTGCTCTCTGATTGGCTAACAGGGAAATATAAACTACAGCTCTTCTTATTCAGCATCCAATCAAAGAGCACGATTTATTTTGAATAGTCTGACCTTAATATTGTTCATTTTCACTTAGTATTCTTACTAATAACAGAAATGTTTAGAATGGATGTTATTATTTATATTCAGGAGACTTTGTGGTGGTTCTGTATATATATATATAAAATGAATATTATGTTTATTAAAGTATGTCCTATAAAATGAACGATAATGGATGTAAAAAGTGAATTACAAACTAATACTAAACTAATTTTCTTCTTTGTATTCTTGTACGATAAAATAAAAGTCTTAATCTGATCTGGTCTTGAGTGGCCTTCACTTCACCACTGCACCCTCACTTCCATTATTCCATGTCAAACAGATCCCTAATCAATTAAATCATTGTGAACAGACCGACAGATTGTATCACGACTATCTGAGGGACAGTTCCAATGGACTTTTCGTTCTCCATTATGCTCCTTTGCTATCTGGACATCTTTAGAAAAGTTCCCAGTGGTTGAAGAAGTTTAATGGATCACAAAGGAAGGTTTTGTGGATCTCTAGTTCCTCTGATTTCCTCTGCCATCTACATCCAGAACAAATGGATTCAGACTAGACGACCAATATTACATTTTTCTTATGGAGGAAGCGAGTGGAGCTTTCAGTTCTACTCCTGAAGTCTTCAGCATGTTCCTCCACCAACTACGCCTGTAACTGTTTAGACCAATGTTCATTAAGAGGGTGAATCAATCACCGTACCCCAGTTCTACCCCAATAGCAATGCGGAGGGTCGTTTCCATCGATGTGTGCTTCTCTGCAGTGTTCCCTTACCATATATAAACAAAGAAGCTGCTCAGAGAGCTTCATCACAGAGGAAATGTTATAAATGTATCCATAGACTCCACATCTACAATGCTTTAAAGAAACATTTTGATGGACATCTGCTTTTTTGGTGTATATCTAATTATGATTATATGCAAGGTGATACAGAAACTTATACACAGATTTGTTTGTGCAGATCCAATAACAGTGGAGCGTTTCACAGGCACCAGGTTCTTCCCTCTGCTTCCTAAAGTGCCCCTAAGCGGGCAGGTTGTTGTAGAAGCTGGACGTCTCAGACACCGTCTTGGACATGCTGCGGGACGAGGAGCCGTTGGACGCCAGCTCCAGCGTTGGACTGTGGATGACCGTCACAGTGGGTTCTGCTCGGCTGCTCTTGTACACGCTCGTTTGTGTCTGTAGGTAGCGTGTGGACTTGAGCTCGAGGCCTTCGTAGGAGTCGGCACTAACGCAGGGGCACCAGCGGAACGCCTGCTTGAATCCGGCGCGGAATCTGCCAAAGACGCAAACATGTTCTGAGCATTAAACTCTAGTGTATTAAAAAAAGAAAAGGCTTTTGAGGAACGTTAATCCGCTCTATGGGTGAAATTTATTTTTTAAGGTTGCCATCTTAATGAAAAACCCACTTGGCAGCCCAGAATAAAGAGTCAGAGATGTGCAGGAGAGACAAAAGTCTACCACCCAAAGTGACACCATTGTTCTGTTAATAGATGATTAAATAGCGCCGGTGTGGAGTGCTCCCCATGGTACAGCCCCACTGAGGTGTCCTGATAAGTAATTAATGCACAATGTCAATTAATAACCCAGCATTGATGTGTGGTCCTACTTATCACAGAGGCCTGAGAAGATACTGAGGTTGGTATGTGGTGGAGTTCTCAAAGTTCCTCCAGACCTGAGACTCGTAAGCCTTTTCCAGGCTGTGTACTAAAAAACGACGAGTGTTGATGAGACAATTTTATCTCCTCAAAATGTGTTGAGAACCAAATTTGCTGAGTTCTGAAATGGTTGAGAACCGAGGTACCACCTTATTATTTATGCAACCAACCCCATTAATGCATATAATGCTTTATAAGTACAGTGTGGATTTTCTGGTGGTCTGGAATGGATTCATTTAATTTACATTATTCTTTATAGGAATTTTCCTCACTCTGTTGATTCTACTTATACACAGAAATGTTGAGGTTTACAGTGAGTTCCTCTTAAAGTGGTGCGTAATGGATTAAGCCAAGCTGGAAGTTTATTTTACATTTACTAAATGGATCCATCAGCTTCCAATCAGCGTGGAACCAAAATCATCTCCCTAACATTAAGGTAGCAAACAAAAAAAACTGCCATCATCCAAACTTCCTTAAATGAAGTATTTATCTGCTGTATTATTTAGAAAGCAGGACTGATACTGAGTTTTTCAGACTGTTCCCTTAATTTTGAGTTTCAGCTTCTTCCTCCTGGTATAAATTCCTCTCAATGATAAAAAGTAACAGAAGATAGAACTGGTTTAAACCCAACGTTATACGACTGTAAGATTTTTATTGCATTGAATATGTGAGCTCTAGGATGTGTATTTTTTTGTTGATGTTTTTATTGTGGGTTATATGTTTAGTTCACATGGCTCTAAAACAAACTGCCTCTTGGGGACCATACAGGAACTAAACTGAACAAACAGATCAATTTTTATTTTTTGGTTCTCCAGGTTGTTCCTTGGCTAAGACCCAGAATAATTTCCATACAGATGCTAAGTTCATTATGAGGCTAAATGAGACATTTATTTCTAGTTTAACAACTTCAGACACACAAGTTTAACATTTTGTTTGCAGCGAGTTGTTCAGCCATCCTCTAGTACCAGGAGATTACTTACTCCAAACTAGTCTACATGCCCTAACCGATTACAAATAATTACAAAAATAACCTGAACTCCATCAGACACCTTTGAGATGAACTGAAATACCAACTGTGAGCCAAAAGGTTTAGACTCCACCATCAGTCACAAGCAAGTTTCAATTTTAGTGGAAAGTTTGTGGAAGTGGCACGAAGTCTAAACCTGTTTTTAAACACTTTTGGTTGTGCAAGCACTTCATCGATGATCTGCTTTGGAATCATTCAGCACTGTGCAAAACTCTTAGGCCACCATTAGATTAGACTGTTGTTTTAGCAGAAGTTCTAATGGCCATATATAATTATTTCAGTCTCTTTATCAGGAGGCTACAACCCAAAAATATAGGAAATTTGTTTACAGTATTAAAAATTAATGAATAAAAAAAATAAAAAAACAGTATTTATTGTGACCTCCCCTTACACTTCTACAGTCCAAAGAAACTTAATCAGGTATGATGTTTTTGAAAGGGTAGCAACCAAGAAGCCCCTTTTTTGGAAGGGGAACAGGGTGAAAAGTCTAAGATACGTAAAGCTCAGATATTCTGTATCTGGAATGGAATGAAGATGGATCATGGAGTGGCAAGTTTTGTTCATTATCACATGGCTAAACTGCCAAATCTAATAGTGGCCTAAGCTTTTTGTACAGTACTGTAAGTTGTTAAAGCTTTAGCTGAGAGTCCGACCTGTCGTTGAGGCAGCAGTAGATAATGGGGTTGTACATGGTGGAGCTCATGGCGAGCCACATGATGGCCAGGTAGACCTGCTGGATGAAGGCTTTCTCGAAGAGTGAAGGGAAGAACTGATGAAGCAGGAAGTAGACGTGGTACGGCAGCCAGCAGACGGCGAAGGTGCACACCACCACGATCATCATCTTCACCACCTAGAGTCAGAATTGGAGAAACAGAAGGTCAAGGCAGACGAGGAGCAGGAAAATCACCGTAACTGAGATGTGTCAAAGTGAGTGAAGGCTGAAGAAGTGAGAAAAACGTGCAGACCGTAATGAAGGGCCGCTCTGGCTGAATGGAATCTCTGTAAAGTTTGGACTTGTGATGTAATGTCAGAGTAAAATAAACTTTATGAGTGCGGATGTGAGTGATCGTTCCTGGATGCTCGGGCTCTAATGTTAGTCTTGTTGTGAAGAATTACTTTAAAGGAAATCATTGTTTATTGACTCTACATGTTTGGTTTTCCACAGTCACAGACTCTTCCCAGTGATGCCTTACTTCTCTGATTGACAGCTTTTGGGAAACAAATCTGGTAAATCTGGTCTGAATTCCTTTAAAGTTGGTGAAGTTATTTGGACTGTTCCCTGTACCCTGTGTGTGCACCCAGCAAGGCATGTTCTCAAGAGAACCTTGCGTTTAGCGGCGAGTTGCTCCTGGTAGCGGTTTGATGAGTCTCCTGGAATCTCACTGGCCCACAGGTTCAGCCCGACCACCAGGTAAGCACAACCCATCACCAACAGAGGCAGGAAGTAGATCAGCACGGTCACACACACGTAGTAACTGTCGAAAGATAAACAAGAGCAAGAGAAACAGAGAATAAACTGAATTATGTAAATAAAACCCATACTTTTATATGGTAGTGCAGCATGGGGCCCAATTATATATCGAAAATATGTGATATGGAACACAAGTCCCAGAGAAAAGTCCCATCTGGAACTGAGTTCAGTACCTTAAAAATACATCTTAAAAATACAGCCAATCTGTTATAGAGAGCAGAGCTGGATTTAGTTTCCTCTCTCTCTGTCCTCATAATAAAACTTTAGAGATTTAAAAATCCATTCTCACTTATCCCAGACACATCCAGAATCATCACCATGTCAACAACTGAACCCATCCAGAAACTCTACAAAAACATAAAGAAAGAAATATCTTAACAAAATACAAATGTGTTGAACTATCTAAATAAAATACCACCTTAAAGCAACTCTATCTAAATGTACTATTTATTTAATATTATATGTATACACCTTTATTATTTATAAATGTATGATTCTGATTCTCAGTTTGAAATTCAGCATATCTACATCCCTAAATACATTCAGCTGCTGCCATGAGATTGGCTAATTAGATTTTTGCGTTAATGAGCACCTGAGCAGGTGTACCTAATAAAATGGCCAGTCCGTACATATATAAGGCTTGTCCAACAATAGGTGTAAAAACTCAGACCTTGACTAAAAGGCACAGGTGTTCGAACCCCGTGCAGTGCAGTGATTTTGCTCGGTTCTGTCTTTCTACACTGAGACTGATTCTGCACACAGAGACTCTGCAGGAGAACAGAACTGGTCCATTTGGTTCAGCACGTGGCCTCGCAGTACATTTCTCCCCTAATTAACCAGAATCGCAGAGAGAAAGTGAGTTTCTTAACCAAGAGCTGCTGATTAACTAAAAATCATCAACTATTCATCTTCTCAGACATGATTATACAAAAATTGATTTAAAAAAACGTCTGTGGTTAAAAAACCCCAATAAAGTCAGCGATGTCCTGCCAGCCTTTGCAAGAACGTAGCATTGAAATCAAGCCTAATCGATCAGGCTGTGGAAAGTAAAACCCCATATGTCCACATGACAAAGGATTTATTCAGAGCTGAAGGTGAACAGCAGACTAAGTCATTTCCGAATCGGGCTCCTTCGGTTACACCACAATCGCATCCTAATACAAAGTCAGGTCTCTGAGAAACGTCCAGCGGTGGCAGGACATCAAATTCCTCACAGAAACGCACAGAGACGGTGGAATATTATTTAACCGTGAGTCTGGGTGAAAGTGTAAGGTGATCTCTGCAGACGGCTCTTCAGTCTCACTGGTGAATTAATACGAATAATTACAGGATCAGAATGAGGTCAGCATGAGCGATCACCCAGAGGAACTCCAAATATACAGCACGTCTGAAATGTCAAAGAATTAACTACCAGGAATGTTTTTATTCCACTAATGAAAGCTCTAAAAACAGAAAGAACGAGAGCCTGCGAGGTTTAACTCAAAACCCATATCTATAAACAATTATTTAGCCATCAGACAGATGGAACAGGACTTAACCCCAGACCGTCATCCACAGGAGGACACCGATCTGAACCTGGAACACGTGTCTGGTAGAGCAGGGTGGCCTCGTATTTAAGGGAATGCTTTGCATCCTGCAGACCAACAGACCAAACCTCACCTTACCAATGAGACCTGAGCTCATGATGGTTTCTCAGGGTGCATGTACTTTTTATACGGCCAAGCCACAGGTCCGTCTTACCTTGGTCTGCCAGGTCATGTCCCAGGTCATCATTGTTTCAGTTTCACCAGGTCATCTTTCTGATGCTGATTGTCTCAGTGCAGGTGGGTCCAAGTCCTTGTTGTCTCAGATTTGATAGGTCATACCCCAGGTCCTTGATGTCTCCGTTACTCCAGATCCTTATTGTTGCTGTTCCTTTGGATCATACCCCAGGTCTCAGTTCTAACAGGCCACATGTTGGGTCCTTGTTATCTCTGTTCTGCTAGTTTATGCCCCAGGTCCTCATTGTCTAAGTGCCAGTTGGTCACTTCCCAGGTCCTCATTGTCTCAGTTCCACCAGGTCATGCTCAAGGTCCTTATTTTCAGTGCAGCTTGGTCACACCCTGAGTACTTGTTGTCTCAGTTCAACTAGGTTGTATCCTGAGTTCTTGGATCCACGTTGTGCCAGTTCTGCTGGGTCATGCCCTGGTCACATCCCAGGTTAACATGGTTTCGGTTCTGCTAGGTCATGCCTTGGGTCCTTGTTGTCTCAGTGCTTCTGGGTCATCCTCCAGATCCTTGTTCTTACAGTTTGGCTGAGTCTCATCCCAGATCCTCCTTTCTGCTGAAATAATGCTCTGGGTCCTTGTTGTCTCAGTTCCACTAGGTCATGCCTCAAGTCTGTGCTCACTGAGTCTAGGTGTCTGAGTCAATGGTAGCAGACCAGGGGTGCCCCCGCATCCCAGGCGTTATATAATTACCACCTTTTGTTTTATACTAGATTTATTGATTATGCAGTGATTGATTTTCAGCCACCTGTGCTGCATGTATAAGAAGATTTTCTAAAGAGCACTGCACCCGAGTCCAGCTCTTAAACTGTGGTACTGAGCAATCACACCCATCAAACCAACCGGACTTCTGATATGGATCGGCCAGTGTGAGGTCACCCACATCACCGACTATTTCAATTTGGGAAACAATGAGATAATCCTATTATTTGCTATGATCAGTCACGACATCAAAAGAATCCACACTTATGGTTAATTATATTGCTAATAGCTCATCTCATGCTAACTAGGGCATCACAATTAATCACGGTTTAATTAAACTGTAGTGTTTGGCTGCTTTAGTTAATTAAACAGTTGAGTAGATGTGGTGCACTGAGATCTAGTCTAATTAAGTTTATATTTAGCATTTAATCAAGCCACTCAAATGTTTCATTAAAATATAAACTAGGAATGATTAATTAAATAAATGAATAGCACAAATATGTACAATTTCACGAGTATCATTTCTATCATGCTGTAATGCTAACAGTGAAAACATTGCTAACATGCTAGCTTTAATGTTAAAGCCACAGTTGGCTTGTTGGTTAATCAATATAAAATAATCTAATCACCATTCAGAATATGAGTGAGTTAGCGGGATTCTTAACTAGTTATCTGGTTTATTACTTAGTCATAAGCTAAATCATGTCATTAATTGCTTTATTCGTGGCTGTGATATTATCTGAGTATACACTGGGATTAGTTATGTTAGCTTAGCATAATTCAGCGCTTTCCAGTTCGCTTTACGTCTGAATGCTTTCTGCTCCCGTTTAATCCTCCTAATTACACTGATTGATAATGAGCTCATTCAGCAATGTTAAAGCTGGGAAATGGACAGACAGCGTTAAACAACCAAAGGTAACTCGCGTTATTACTCCACGGCATCGCCACGATGGCTTCAAATGACCTGACCGTCTGAAGGGATAGACTGAAATATGGCCTGAAATGATGATTCTGATCTAAATTCTCCCCGCTGAGGATACGATTTCCTCCTGTATAGCAGGTCAGTAATAACACGAGCATCTGGAGAAGCGATCGTCCTGTACTGATGTGAGAACGAGCCGTCCAGACACAGAGGTAACACAACCCCAGAAGCAGCGGTTGGTCGCTGACGTCTCGTTCTGCTGCTCTTGAGTCTAAATGGCCCAAAGCCCTGTATAAAGACGGAATAAATAAATACAGATTTCACATCCTGGTTTCACCACGAGGCAGAATTTGTGAGTCGTAAGAGGGCAAGCGACTGGAACGGCTCAGTTTTGAAAGGCTGTAATATCTGTAATAAATAAGCTTCTTAGTACTTTTCCATAGTTCTTTCCACACTTAAAACTGTAGTACGTTCATGAGGTCCAGACGATGTGACCCTCTCTGTGACCCTGACCAGGACATGCAGGGGTAAAACAGGATGCTGCTGAAGTTGAACTGGGATTAAATATTGCCACTAAATAATAACTGGCTTACTTTAGAGAAGTGGCACAGGAAAGGCAAAAATCACAGGATCGCAATCACAGGAGAGGCAAAAATTAAAGACCAGCTCTAAGTTGAGGGCCACCAGCTTATTCTCACAAATAAATACATGAAGGTTTATAT
>JAVSBU010000074.1:5044091-5056772 GCA_033118015.1 Loricariichthys derbyi | reverse complement strand
GTGGAATTTCTTTACTGTATAGGCAAATTTATCACGCACAATAATTTTAGTACATGTGTATTCACTGAGCTGCCACTTGAGGTCTCCTGCCCAACCAGAACAGTTTGAAGCTATAGTGATGAATAACTGCTATCCATTGATCAGTCAGTTGTATCTTAGTTGACTCTTACATATACCTTTAAGGAAGATGGAACTCTTTTTGAGTTTGAGTTGAGCTTTTTATTGGTCTTAGTCCTCCCAAAGTTTCTGCCTATTAACGTTTAGGGAGTTTTTCCTTGCCCCTGTTGCTCAAACTGGGAATAATACAAGGTATTTTGAGACAATGCTCCATTGGAAAAAGCACGACAGAAATACATTTGAGAATAAACAATAAGGCAAAGCAGGTATATGAGGATGGTGGACCATTCACAGCACTGCAGTGACCCTCAGTTACTAATGGGCATCACTGGTACAAATATAAAGTAGAAGATGTATAGTATAGATGTGTATGTATATCCGGTTTTCTCCTACACACCAAAGAAATGTGTGTTAGGTTAATTGGTGTTTTCAAAGTTCCCTTAGTGTGTGTTATTATTAGTGTGTCTTATTATTAGTGTGTGTTATTATTAGTGTGTGTTGTTATTAGTGTGTGTTGTTGTTATTAGTGTGTGTTATTATTAGTGTGTGTTGTTATTATTAGTGTGTGTTGTTATTAGTGTGTGTTATTATTAGTGTGTGTTGTTATTAGTGTGTGTTGTTATTAGTGTGTGTTGTTATTATTAGTGTGTGTTATTATTAGTGTGTGTTGTTGTTATTAGTGTGTGTTGTTATTAGTGTGTGTTGTTATTATTAGTGTGTGTTATTACCCTGTGTTCCCGCCTAGGCACCGGTTTTGCCGGGACCCTGATCAGGACAAGCAGATGAGACAATGTATGAATGTATGGTCCTGTTGGTTGACCAACATCCCGTGCTGATGATGACCATATCCCAGCAGGAACCTCTCAGCATTTCCCTTAAACACTTCAGAGAGGAACAGCTCTGCCTGTAGACTCCTTAATTGGCTCTATCTGAAACGGGATCCTTTTAGGACCAAGTGCACTAGATATGCTGTAGAACATTCTTTGTTCGTACCCTAAGTAGGGTGTTGGTAAAGCAGGAGCGGGGAGCTTTATTAGAAGCCTGCTTTGGGCTATCCGCTTCTCTCAGATGAACCGAACGTACGGCGTCACTACGCAGGAGCTCCGACTCCGCCATGTTAAAGGAAATCCGTTTGCGGTTTGGGAGATAAGCGTTTAATCTGAGGGCGCTGGGAGGGACGAGTTCGGATCCAGTCAGCCTGAGTGGGAGGGGATAACCGGATCGGCGCTTATCCACGCAGAAACAAACCGGGGACGGACGGTGTCGGACGAAGCGGAGTTTGTGGGCGAGTTATCGTTCAGAGAGGAAAAAAGTGGGAAAGCGGATTAAGAATCAGAACCAAACCTAATGATCCTGTTACTGAGAGTGTAAAGAAACCTGGGAGATAAAGTTCTGCTTTCTGCGCATGTCAGCGGCTCTGAGAGAAAGAGAGAGAGATAGAGACTGAGAGACTCTGAGAGACTCTGAGAGACTGTGAGAGACTGTCTGTCTTACAGCGGCATCACTTACTTCAACATAATTATTGAGCTAATTAGGGGCTCTGTTTAACGACGATTCTCCTCTCTAATATTTTGTGGACTTTGTCGCTTTTCTGACTAAACTCACCGTTTTGTCTTTATTGGACTAACATTAAGATATCGAGCTGACACTTTGCATTGAGAAAACCAAACGGAACCACCGGGTCAGGCTCCGCTAACTCCAGTTAACAGACCCAGTATCAGAGAAAATCGGACTGTAATTAGCACAATTACCTCATTTCCAAGAAAACCAGTCCCCTTTTTCTCCTCGCTGGCTTTTTATGAAGATGTCGGCCAAAGAACCGAAAGAAAAACAGCCGACAACCGAACGTATCATTAAAAGTAAGTTCGTTTGGGTTTTGCCTCAGAACAGCCGTTAAAACCAACGGTTAAAATTTGAATTTAAACAGATGTGAGCGTTAGGTTAGAGTTGAATTAGAAGCCCATTCACAGAGCACTGCTATAGAAATCCTGTCAGGACTCAGAGCACCTGAACTCTGTTATTATATTATTATTATTATTATATTATCATACCAAAGATTTATTGATCAGAACCAAACTGTAAATATGACACGCATTAAAACCATTGTCACTGATAAATATCTGTGTACTTTGCTCCTTTTTGACACTTGTGATAAGCGTTTTATCTTCTTCATATGTGCTTTGTTATAAAACCATATAATTTTTTATTCTATTTTTCTGTAGGTGATTTAGTTAGGAGATGAGCATAATTTTTGCCCTGGATAAATCAGTTTGTACTGCACGTGCATAACCTGGTGGGGATAAACAAATGTACTCAAACCTTTTGTCAGGCTTCGACTCAGAATCAGCAGAGCAAATTTAGGGAACCATCAAGCTTCCTCTGTCATGTCAGGACACCAGCAGACCTGCTATAGTCACACTGTGCCTTCCCTCTGTACTTCCATCGTCCCATCCCAAATATTGTTGAGATTTACATAACCCCCCTTTTACCTTCTCCAACTAGTTGAAATTGATGGTGTGAAAAAAATGCTTTTCACAGAATCTTGGAGTTTGCTGAAACCTGTTAAAACAAATCTTGACACAATGGATGGACGGATAGAAAATAAATGATGACTGGTTTTATTTGCCTGGACTGACTCCATGTGGTGGATACCAGTTCTCTCATTCAACAGGCGTTTGGGTCTCATTAATGCTGGCAGCCTGCAATGCAGAATGGTTAGAGTATTCCAGCTGGCCTCCAGGAGACTCGTTGTCTGGACTCCTATAGCTCTCTGGAAGGTTTTACCCTTGGCTTTGTGATAGTGCTTCGAGAAGACTGAAGACTGAGTATTTAAACAGGCCAGAGATGGGGCGAGCTGAGGGCCAAATCTGATCCCAGACATAGTCTTGATTTTGAAAATCTAATGACATGCAGCCAAGCTCACCTCAGAACAGTGGGTTCTACAAGAGATTACAGGGATTTTGAAGAAAAAGAAAAAATAATTGCTGCAGATGACCAATGAAGGATCACTCAAACCAATCAAAGTCTAACATCCTTATTTCTTAATGTTAAACTTTCCCAAAATTTTATGCTAGTTGTATCAGTCATGCTAGATAAAGGATTGAGCTTAATGTCAAAACCAGGCATTCTCATTCAGCACAATCACATTTGTGTTTTTTTTTTTTTTTAGACATTAATGCATGAATCATCTGAGAAAATATTTAGGAATGAAGGAAATATTTAGGACTGTTGTATGTCCAGTAACAAAGTTGTCATTAGAATACATTATTGTTTTTATTTATTTAAGAGCTAGTTAACAACATTTTTCTGCCAACTTTTTTTACAACATGACATAATGGGTCAGTATTGAAATCCGTGTTATGGCTTTCCCACTACTGTAATTAATGGGGGAAATTGAGCACTTATTTTACACACAGCCTGAGAAGCCCTTAAGTGTCACTGCTGTTTCTCTCAGGTTGCTATGGTTTTCAGAAGGATCTACATGGGCTTTACTGGTTGTGTGCTTTTAGCACTTATTTTCACAAAGCTGTGCCTGAAACAGGTGCGACCAATCAAGACTGTGTATGGAGGTTCTTTTTTCACATTTATTTAACCAGTGGGTACAGTTCTGTTTTGCTTATTTTATAAACATTTCATTTTTTAGACACAAAGTGCAGACGTTGCTAGCTAGCATGCAGGTTCATTCTGGCTGAATGTTGGGTTTAAAAATAAAGCTTGTTTTCCTAACTGTAATAGAGTTTCTGTGTGTTTGAAAACGGTTCGAGGCCAATGGTTAAACTCATTGCAACAAATCCCAACAGGCCTTCAACTAAGGACAGAGCCTGAGGAAAGAGGCCACAGTCACCCAACCATTGGTGTTTGGACTAATAACAGGCCATGGTTAAATCGGACTGGGTGCGCAGTCGCCTTTTAAATATCCAGAATTCAGGCTGGTCCTCTTGGTGTACTTGCCAAGCTGGACTACTTACTACGACGAAGAGTTAGCATACATTAAATCTGTATAAAGTTTAAAAAGTGCGAAAAGATTTCCAGGCAGTTTTATGGGATGATTAATCAGTCAAGCCTGGATGATCATACACTGTCTTGAGCCTACAGCTTTGTTAGAGATCTTTTATTAACTGGTCATGTCTTTGTTCCAGCACCATCGGTTGTTTGAATTAGTCTAACCCTTGGTCTATTCTTGTGGATCTCAGGGTCAGGAACTTGTTTGCAGCAGTGTGAGACCTTTAAATAAACTGACTCTGAACTGGAATCCCCAGCTAATAGAGGCTTTGCCTAATCTCTTCTTAGAGCCCATGCCCAGCTTACTGTCCCTTTTCCAAGTCTGTCTTGTAGACCCAGGAGTGCTTACTGTTTATTTTTATACTTGCATTGGTCAGAACATAGTCACTTGCTCTCATGGAATGGTGTTGGAGTTCAGGAAATGTATCATAGATTAATCTTTTTATAACTTAGACGAGGCACTGGCTGTAGTTCCTCTACAGCATGCTATATAAGTGCAATAATGTTGCACATATAAGTTGAACATATAGCTCTAGGTCCTTTAAGATCATGCTTAAAGATCTACTGGCTGCTTTGGTAATAGTTTGGTTCCCGTCCAGGGTGTACTCTGGTTGTGTACAGGGTGTACTGGTTCTGGGATACACCTTAAACCTTTGTGACCACCATGAAAATGGATCAGTCCATGGATTTTGTGTAAGAAACTTGCAAGGTTATTGCTTACAAGGTGATGCTTGGTGCCATAACTGAATTGATTCATGTAGCCTTTTCACCCCTGTTTGGGTTTTATCTAAACTCGTACAGTCTCATATCAGATAACCAACTCTAGTGATAAACAGTTGTGAAACTTGCATTGTTTCCACATTTAGTCACAGAAACAGTGCTTCATAAAACAGCTGTATAGAATTAAGATTTGGATCAAGCAACCAACTTAAATCTGTCATAAAACAGAATTTAAACAATTAACGACCCGATAACGGTGCATTAGTGATATGTTTCCAGTCCAAGCAGCACTGTTTAGACACTATGGCTGGTCTGAGGTTGTGCAGATGGATCCAGATTCTGAAACCAAAGCCTTATAGATTGTCTGGCTGGGATTTTTAGTGGAATGCTTTGACATTTATCGGTTTTAAGGATGAGTATGTGAGATGCTGCATTCATTCCTGCCTGGCACTTTTGATCAAATTCTTTTGGAGACCTTAGTTTAAAAGATCCTTACCTAATCTAATACTGAACTTCAGTCTTTACATGGGGTTTAAAGCTTTGTTCACCTAGCCAAGAGTCTAGGTGGAACAGAATAGAGTGGAGGAATGAAGCATGGAGTTCTTGGTTGGCTGTCAAGAGTGTAAGTGGATTTTCATTAAACTATGCCCAATTTAAAAATGCCCTTCTGTCTTTAATTTTTGTTTAGTGCCAGTACTTTGTCTGAAGCTCATGCATCACTCGCTCAGCACATACGCAA
Organism: Loricariichthys derbyi; assembly: GCA_033118015.1. Classification (NCBI taxonomy): domain Eukaryota; kingdom Metazoa; phylum Chordata; class Actinopteri; order Siluriformes; family Loricariidae; genus Loricariichthys; species Loricariichthys derbyi. Next base: position 5,051,194 of record JAVSBU010000074.1, on the reverse strand, counting down.
CTCATTGATCGCATGAGTCACTGGTCTAATTTGGCTCGAGGTACTCTGGAATGGCTTGGGAATCATACAGTGCTTAGTACTTTAACACTGTGCCACAAATTTCCTTCTGTAATTCCCATCATGCTCCATGAGACAGATGACAGATCGAAGGAAGGGCTGTCAAACGGTCGGCTCCCGTGTGCCTGCCAGAGTCACGATGCAGATGATGGCTTCCCACGAATGCCAGCTGCTGTGAAAAAACCTTTTGAAAATTAGTCCACATCCCTCTGGGACTCGTTATAAAAAGATTTCAGCAACTGAAGATATGTGGTGGAAGATTAGTCTTGCAGACTAATTGTGCAGCACTCAAGATGGTTTCTCAAAAGTCTGACTGTTCTTAGAGGCATATTGTAGTGCTGTCTGGATTCCTTGCTGTTCATCGTGCTCATATGTAACAGGTTATTAATTAAATAATTTCCTGGGTGTCAAGAGGTTCCTGTCATGAATTCAGAGCTTTGAAGTGCTAAAGCTCATAACAGTGGATCTGTTCAGGAATAAAATGTAATCTTTATACAGCTGCTTGATCACGAGCTTGGTCTCGGTACAGTGACCTTTAGGAATCCGCTAAAGGATTGAGAGTCTAGATTACCTCACAGTGCATCTGAGGTGAGAGGTTAGGTACAGAGTGTCTCCAAAAACTTCCTGTCATGCGACAAAGCTTGATCAGTGATCAACTGTCTTCAGATGCTATAAACAATATCATGGAACTCTTCAGTTAGAGAGGCCTAGGTACGAAGACTTCTGGATTTTACCCATGTCATTATAAGATCACCGGACAAAAAAATTAGTCACCTGCAACTGAAACGTATCTAATAGCATGTAATACCTTGACAAGTTTCTGGATGTAGGTGACATCAGTGTTCAGCAGCAAGAAACGGCACAAATTTCAGGTGGATTCTCATCTGGGGATTTTGCGGGCCAGTCCAAATGTGTGACTGCTCCTGAAGGAACATCATCCCAGTCAGTCACATGTACAGCCCTGTGAACCATAGAATTATCATCTTGGAATACAGGATCAGGAATGTTTTGTTCCTCAGTAAGATAATGGGCAAAAACCCAAGATCCCTTTCCACGTAATTAAAACACCCCCATAACATTACAAAACGTCCTCCAGATTGAACCGCTCCTTACTCGCAGTCCTCATTGAAGGCTTCCTAAGGTCTGTGATGAATATGATGCTGAGCATCATTCACATACAGGCAGGAGCCAGATTCATCCGATAAACCAGAGAACACTCTTCCACTCATGAGCAGCCTAATTTTGGGTCTTTTCATCCACTGTACGTGGGAAACTTTGTGAGCAAAGGCCTCTTGCATGCCACTCTGTATGGATGTTCATGGTGTGCGGTTTCCTGCAGATTGTTCTTTCAGAAATTGCACTGTTTCACTGAATCCCATCGCAAAACCCAAAGGTATTTGTAGCCCAATCATCCTTGTGCAATGCCATCTGCAGGAGCCTGAAGTTACTACCACTTTTTGATCTAAAGGAAATGCTTAAACAATAGAAACGAGAAGAGCTTGCTTTGCCTTGAACTAACATTGACATGGAGTTGGGTCTGGGAAGTTGGTAGCGGTAGCGATTGGAATTTTAGGAATGGATTAAGTATGCCTCCAGAGATGGCCTGGTGCCATGTCAAGGGTGTAGGAGTTCTGTGATTTAATAAAACCAGCAAAACATCTGCAAATGTGACCTTTCCCACGTGCCTGCTATTACATAATTAGCTTGTTAGTGGTTCGTTGATGGTTCTGTGGTTCAGGCTATGAGTTCAGATGCCAGTTCCACCAAGTGGCCACTGTTGGACGCCTGAACAAAGTCTTGTAGAGGAGTGCTAACAAAGATTTGATCATTGAAGTACATGTTTAAAAGATGATCTTATACAACGTACAATCCACCCAACTGTGGGTTAAAGGGTCTTTCTCAAGGGCTTGGACCTTCTGGTCTGTAATCCAGTACCTTAACGATGGTGGCACCACATTCCATAACAGGCTAATATTGGCTTCCTGTTTAGGGCTCTGGGCTCCTTATTGGACTAAAAACTACGTTTCACCAAGGTACCATTGTTGGGCTCTTGAGCATGGCCTTTAACCCTCTGAAGAGAAGAGCCAGTACGACATCTTAAAACACCTTTTTGCCTCTGCAGCGGTTCCGCTTCCCCCTCATCAGCGGCTCACCATGAAGGACCTTTTTGTGAATGGCAAGCCAAACACAGAGCTGCTGAAGAGCCATCTCGTCAAAGAGGGTCGAGTTGAGGAGGAAGTAGCCCTGCGCATCATTAACGAAGGCGCCAACATCCTGCGGCAGGAGAAGTGCATGCTGGAGGTGGAGGCTCCCATCACCGGTAAGGAAAGATTCAAATACAGCAGGTGTAAACTTTCTTTTTAGTAAGAGAAATCTTTAGAAATGTGCAGAAAGTATTTCTGAATTTATTTAATTGAAGGAAATCAACAACAGTTTTTTTGCAACATGCTGATATTTTCTATATTTGCTTTATATTGAACAATGTGGAATTCAATCTCAAATACTTGTCTTTAGCAGCACCTTTAAAGCCACTGACTGCACTTCCTGTCAGTGGTTTCAAGAAATATTAGTTTTGCCTAAAAGGTTGTTCATTTTGTAGGTGGTGCTGCACATGTGTAGGAATATTCAATCAGTTGGTGATATGTAAAAGGTTTTGTAACTGCCGGATCAAAAATGACCCAAAAACAGTCTTTACTTTATTGGTTCACCATACTGTATCTCTAACAGTATACATAGTTCTGGGTTGTTTTTGATCCTTATGACAGCACAAGTGTTAAAAACTGGCCATTATAACCTGGCAACAGGTGATGGAGATGAGTTTGTGGCCCTGCTAGAAGCTTAACGTTTAAATGATCCAGTGGGTCCGAATACCAGATGAGTTCTGGTCCGTACCTGCCGCACTAGGGTTTATGGCATCTTTCAGGATAACGTACCATGATTTGTCACTGCCGTGTCGCTCTGTAGAAAGTGTGAAGATTCAGATGTGAAGCACGTCGGTACCTTTGTTGCTAAGTGACGGCAGCCTCGTCACTATGGCCTTGATGTAAGAAGGTGTGCGGAGGTGTAAATCTTCACTCATGCTTTTCTGTACCGACTCCTCTTTAATGCAAGCTTCTGACAGCTGGCTTTGTTTCTTAAACACCAATTCCAGCTTGAGTGTGCCACCGATGTTTGCTGCAAAGCGCCAATCCAGAGTTAATTGGCTTTTTACAGAATATGTGCCTTAGAAGTCTGAAGTTAAGGTGGATGATGGTTCAAAATTTCTCCAGGACCCGTTTTATCAGATCATGAGATGCCATACGAGATGTTTTATTACTTGTGTTGATAAAGCTGGTATGATATCAAAAGGTGGTTTAAGAACCAGCTGCTGCCCTGTTCACCAGCTTACCTCACACATGAACCAAAGATAGGCCGGAGTGGATGGGTTCTTGGAAAATGATGGAGCTTCGTGATTTCCGCTTTAAGGAGAAAACATGACCGTGATCCACTATGACCAACAGATCATTCACACAACCGATTCTTTCTCTCTGTGTGAGTGTGTGTGAGTAACCCCGCTCCTGTCGTTAATACTGATTGATGGTATAAAATGAACAGGTAAATAAATGGTCCAATGCAGGGTCTTTCAGCTGAGACTCGACCCCAGGACACCATGGTGGTGGGCCATCATATTACTGCTATTTTCTGATATTATAACCACTACAAATATCAAAAATTAATTAAGGACTATGAACATGTTAATCCGTGATCAACCTTTTAAATGTTACACATTTGAATGTAACACATTTGAAACCCACTGATGTAGCCTAATAAAGTTGTAGAGATCTTGCGTACAGTACGTGCTGTAGCTAATGGTTAGGGCCTCTGTAAATGTTCCCACCATTGGTACAGATGTGTACAGCTGTGTTTGTGATTCACTAGCTTAATCTCACCCGACCCCGACCTTCTATTGAAGTCATTTATTATTGTCCTTTCAGTATGTGGTGATGTCCACGGGCAGTTCTTTGACCTCATGAAGCTTTTTGAGGTAGGAGGGTCACCTGATAACACGCGTTACCTGTTCCTGGGTGACTACGTGGACAGAGGCTACTTCAGTATAGAGGTGAGTGTCCGTTCTTAACGTGCTTTAGATTTAAATACAGGTACACACCGTTTAAGGACCACGTTACGTTCTGTGAAACGGGTGGATGTTGACTGGACATGACCATAGTCAAAATCAGAAGATGTTTGGAACCAGTTGTTTAAAGGCTTTGTGCTGAGGATTTTTTGGGAAACTGTGTTTTCCAGACTGATCCACTCTTATCTTCTGAATGGTACGATCCATCTGTACAGCAGCATCACCTAAATATCTGTTAAAGCCTTAGGATAAAAGGTCAGCTGATCTGCACCTACTGTTCAGATGTACAAGCCTCATGGGTCAGCGGCCTCTGGCCAAGGAGTGAAACACGGGGATCCCTAAATAATTTGCGTCCCTTTTGCTTTGAGCGTGACGGCTTCCGTCCTGATTCGGGTAGCTGACATTGTACCGTGTGAACCTATTTAGCGGAAACGTTAAATGGTGGGAAATTGTTTGGAGAGGGGAGGAGGTGATGAAAAGAGCGTTTCCACAAAAATTGTTAGTAATTAATCCCTAGTGAGATGAGAACCAGGTCCTAACTGAACCACAATAGGACCTCACACCAGAGTTAAAGGGTCCGTGTGCTCTGTGATGGTTGGTGGTTGGACGCATGTCTGTTGTTTGACTTTGGCCTAAAGAGCATAATTCATTGATTCATCATTGATCAGCTCTGTCTTTGGACGTTGGGTCTTTTGATTGAGACCGGTCCAAATGTCAAACATGAAAGCAGTTAGATAAAAAGCGTCTCCATGGAGTTTGACATGGGCCACATCAACTGCAGGTCTGAGACGAGCTTTACAAAACACACAAAAATAGCAGCAGATGCAAGGCACGACTGTCACTGTACTGTAGTATTTTAATACTGAGCAATTATTTTCCTTTAAGGAATAATGTAAATGGAATTAATAAGTTCCAGACCCCCAGAAAATCCACCATTTTTAAGGCATTATATGTTGTACAGGGGATTTATGATGTTAATACATTTCAACAAATCATAAGTTACACGTATCCTGAACTGAGGAGCTTAATATAGTCTATTATAGCAGAGCCAGTCTTCTATTTAAATCCTGCTGCCCAGAAGCCCAGCATATGTAGGAGATTATGGTACTGTGCAATGCTTCTCACTGTTTTCCTTTTGGTTGGCTGTCGTCGCTCGTCACCTTAGGACCCATGTTGACGTATTTGCTCCAAGAGTACAGTAAAGAAATGGACAAGAAACACAGCGTCTTTTCCTTTCTTTTGTCCATTCTTACTTTGTTACCTACTGAGTGAGAGATTTTGCGAAACTGAACCGTGAATCAGGTTTTGGCTGAATCGAGTCGTACCAAACTAAATTCAGTGTATTATTTTCTTTATTTATCTTGAGTTTCAGGCCTTCAACACATTCCAGAAAAAAGTTGGATTTGAGGCAATTTAGTCCTTGTGATGAGGGTATAATTCTGTGTGTTGCAATGTTTGTGCTGGTGGAGGGTGCCGGTAGAGGTAAAAAGCTGTACAGACCACCATATACTGTTTTTTTTTTTTCAATCATTTGTTGAAAAAGCAGGTTATTGGCTCGAGCAGCATTTTAGGGGTTAATGTAACTCAGAAATCATGATACAAATCAGAAATCATCTTGAAATGTTTATAAACCAAACCTAAAGATTATGACTCTGACTTCATTTTTTTATTTTTGTGTAGCTAAATCTGAAGGTTCAAACAGGACTTCGTCTATAAGTTGGTTGAACCAGGACAAATCGATAAGTGGCCCTTTTAAGTGGTAGAATTTTATCGCTGTGGAGGAAAAGCCAAGGCCAGCCTTTAATAATAAGGGTTCATTAAATCTCACATGGTTCTTCTGATATAAGCCTGGGTTCATCTTTGGCCAGGATTCTAATAGTGCCAGCGTGGGTGTCTGAAGAGTCCTTGTGTCGTCTCAAGTGTACACCTGCACAAAGCCGGGCCTGTGCACACGGCCCATTAAAAATCCGGTCCCACAGATCGTCTCATACTAACACTGAACCCGTGCATTTGTAATATTAAAGAACATTTCTGTTGACCTTTAAAAGGTTTCATTTATTATAATAAGTTTGAGCTCCTCTGTGCTTGAGAGATCTGAGACACTCATCAGTGTGAAACCTCTCCAGATCCAATCTGATTCACCCATTGGTTTCAAGTGTTCTGTGTAGAGATTGGTTTTCATGTCAAAAGCTTGATTCTGTGCTGGATCAGTGAACCATGGACTGTTTTGGACCAGTGTCTATCTGGAGGAACCCGTCTTAGCAGATGGAAAAATGCAGATAGAAAATGCCGTTTAAAGGGCAAATTCATCGTATTTTGGTGAACATCATCTAATAGTTGTTTCTGGTTCTTTATATAACAAATAATAATTTCATGCCATCAGATGGAGATTAGTGTACCTTATAATTGTTAAAAAATGCCATTCTCATGGCTTTCCGAAAACACCCGAGCAAAACGGAAACGAGGCTCATTTGTGAATGACGTAGGCAAAGTGAGTCCAAAGCGTAGAGTCTCACTGTTAAAATGGAGAGCAGCTCAAGCTTGTCGGATTTCAGTCATTTTCACTTTGAATCTGAGGATGAGGGGCTTTTGTTAGCGTCCAAATCAGGACTAGACGTAAATGCTATATGGATGTTTTAATCCAGGACGAACCAGAACTCTAACCACCACCGGAAGATTATAGTAGGTCTTTTCTATTGACTTTTCTATCTGTAGAAATGAACCATATCAGTCCATTTTAATCATATTGTACATTTAGACGAGGAAAAATATATTTAAAACTTGTTTTTCATTGGGTTCTTATCTGTCCAGAATTAATTAGCAACAACATCAGGCTTCACAATGGACTGGTGTATCCATGTACACGGTAGTCGGATTTTGACTGAACATCCAAGTCCGATCTCTTCCGATCAATCGATTTACAAACATGAAC
>JAVSBU010000074.1:4995236-5013830 GCA_033118015.1 Loricariichthys derbyi | reverse complement strand
CTCACGGCCTGTAACAGTCACCTAAACACCCCTAGAGTGTATTTTGCAATTTAGATTGGTGATAAGTGTATTAAAACTGATGTTACGATGTTAATACCTAACCCAAATCTAGGGTCCCGATTAACGACGAAATCGCTTAACAACGGATTTTCCGGTCCCTAACCCTGTCGTTAAGCGGGGACTCCCTGTATTACAAATACAAGGTAGCTCAAAAATTATATTAAAGAGAGCAATACGAGCAGCAACAAGGACACTCACTTCCTAAATAGCGGCCACTAATCTCAGTTTGTAAACAGAAAATCTTGATTTTGTGGCCACAAATAAATTAATGTACGGGAAACAACAAATTCCCTTTTTTCTAGCAAGTTCTGCTCTTATTATAGTTTATCCTTTCACATAAGACTTTTGTTTAAATATAAATCATTGTTTAACCAATGAGGAATTTAGTTATAGCACAGATTGGTTAGTAGATTAACAGGATGAAAACATAAGTGATGACACAGAGTCTAACTGATTAAATAATAATTTAAAAAAAAAAAAAAAAAAAAGACACTATACAGGACTCCGGTCTGATTTTGTCTTGCACCGTGAGCCGTGCCGTCAGGTCCTGCAGTGTTTTAGTAAGAAGTTAGTAAACTGAGTGATACGTACTCGGGAGGTTCAGGGGTTAGGAGTAGGTCGCTGGGGTTCGGATCGGGTTCGATTAGACTGGGGATCTGTGACCGCTGTGTATCAAAATCATACCTAAGAAACACAAACGAACACACAAACAATTAAAACAAGAGGTCGAATTCCCTAAGCCAACGCTGCACAACGTATTTCAACATAAGTATGGAATTAACCAGTGAAGCTCATGTTTTGACTCTTTGATCTTCAAAAGAAATTTGTAATTCTTTAATTTCTTTTTTTTTTTTAATGCACCATAGGGGGGCCGCTTTTCTGTTCCCGATTTCCAAGCCACCCTCCTAATGTAGTCTCTCTCTCTCAGTCACACACACACACACACACACACACACACACACACACACACACACTGACCGTTTCATATTGTCCATGTCCACACAGACCGTGGGAACTTTACTGCTGCAGTGCTGGTGGAACTTGTAGCCGCACGTCTGGCACCGAAAGCCGTTAAACAGGAACTTGTGGCAGAAGTCACAGTACGCTAGCTTGAAGAAAGTTTTACGAACCTGATACAGGTGAAAAAAAGGATGAGATTTTTCACTCATTCATATTACAGAAAGTCTATTTAATCAAACAGAGTCAATCAACTACGACGTCTGTTACCTAGCAACGGAACACACGCATGCATTTGAAAAGCAAAAAAAAGAAAAGGGTAAGTGACTAGACTGAGGTTTAATAAAGGTCAATCTGTACGATCTGCAACCATCCTGTTTGTTTTTTTTTTTTTAATTTATTTAAATCTTGGATTAAGCTCATTAGGCTCAGGATTAAGCCATTGAGAGATCAGTCTGACTTTATATTAATACTTACAAAGTTGTGCATGGTCACAGGGACATCTTCCAAAATCTCGACGAGAAGCTCCTCCCCAACGAGAGGGGTGATGTCAGTGCTCCAGTCCGTGAGCCTTTTACGACTGACCAGGGAGGAACGAAACAAATAAGAGTCACGGTCAGGATTTGATTCGCTCCCTACGAAGGTTTAATCTGAACTGCAAAAGTAAAAACGTGACGACTCCTCACCCTTCGAGGAGACGGAAGACAGCGCAGCATTCCTGACTGAGGCCTCGCACCTTCAGCGCTTTATCCAGACTGTCGTGCACCGTCTGGCCCGCGCGCACGTTTACCTGCCAACATCGGAGCAAACCGTTTAGAATAAATAAATTAAGAAAGGAGTCTGGATCTGGAAGAGGACACGCCTACTCACCACGGTGCGCTGTTTGTTCGGGAGGTAGACGCGGATGGTTCCTCCTCCTCGGGGCACGTCCTCCGGGCTCGTCTCCCCCGATGAGGAGCAGGACGACGTGGACGACATGGCGCCTCCACGGGGACGCAGCACTGAACTTCAGTCAGCCGCAAGACAGAGAATGGATCAGAGTGACGCCCTCACCTGGAGCCTGACGGAAGTGCAGACATTAAGGCAGAGTACGGAACTGTACTACTAGCAGCAAAGGTACGTAGAATGCGTTTATCCCTCATTTACTACAGGGATACGTTCTGAAAAATCTCTCGTAAGTTGAAATGATCGTGAATCGAAGTGTTTCTTACACATTTAATACTGTAACAAAACAGGACTTTCCTCACTACATTTCCCAGTGTTCATCACTCCTCTCACATGAATCACTGCAGCATACAGTGAACTAAAAGGTTGGTGATCACAAGACGGTTGGGGACGAGACGACACAAGTATCTTGGCTAATTAGTGAATACCGGGACATTACAGTGTGACTAAGTACAGCATGTAATACGATGTTGGCATAACATCCAGAATATTTAATAGGCAGTTTTAAGCGAGGCGTAACTCTACAGCACGGCGTTCACAACGATTTGAGAAAGAACAATGTGACAGATGAGCCGTGGATCCAGCGTAAGGTGACATTAAAATTTATCATTAGCACACGCAGGCCTCTGCAAGCACCAAGCTCCAAATAAATCAAAACGCGTCATTATAATTCATCTCCGTCCGAGCTGCACCTCGTTCCCACACACAGATGCCTCCCCTCTGCTCGTCAAATCTGTTCTGTGACGAGCCACACTAATCTCGCTTCAACCTCCGTCAAACTCCAAAGAATTCTCACTACGATCGAGCTCTAATTTCAGGCAGAAGTCATGAGACCTCATGAGGTTCAGAGTCAAACGTTATCAGCTCCTGTGTGCTTTATTCACCGATTTTAATACTATAAACTTCCACAAAACAGCTAGAAAAAGAGTCAAAGACTTCAAATGAACCCAAGAGAATGGTCCTTAAGGTCCTACAGGGTTCTTCCAGCTCTAATGGGTGTCTGCATGCAAAAGATTTATTTTATTTGTTACTGCCAAAGAGGGGTGCACAGTTTTTTTCTCTGTACACCACCTTAATATGTTTTGGCTCTTCAGACAGATGAATGTTGTTTGTTTTGCATCCAAGCACGTCCAGTCTCTCTGTCTCTCTTTCTCTCTCTCTCTCTCTCTCTCGTTCTCTTTTGTTTTTTTTTAAAGATCCCTAAATAAACGTTACATCCCATTAGTGTAATGTTTTAATCTTTGAAATACAAATGCTTTCCTGTTTAACAGCTTTTAATACTTGACCAGGGAATTTAAGTATGTGGAAAAACAGCATATCCACGGGCCAGGTGGTCCATTTAACGATATAAACTTAATTAATCATATGAATAAACACCACACAAAACAACACACGGATGACTCGTGTTAAAAAAAAAAAGGGCTGTGATTTGACTTCAATCCTTCTTGATGTAACAAAAGTTAGTCACATTCTTTAGTCTACATAATCAAAGCTTTAAAATCGTCACTACAACTTCTAGCTGGAATGAACGATTTTTATTCTCACGTCACTCAAAGAGCCATGAAAGATGAATAAATATATAAATGCTGCTGATTAATAGGGTGGTTAAACAGCAACTTATGTATAAACTGTAACTTTATATTGAAATCAGCACTATTACATGTATGCTGTAAAGAGTAATTAAAAAATTTAAAACGTTCCAGTCAGCTTCGAAACAAACAAGGTGACGAGTAAAGGTTCAAGCGCTGACATGTCCCTGTAAACTAATCCGACCTGAATAGGGCTCCAGCTTTAATTAATAAAAATAACCATAAGAGAAAATGCAGTAGCTGTTTATTTGTATAAAAGGTGGCATAATCAAATTGGAGAGGTGTTGGGGAACTTGTTTGTTCTCTATATGAGTGACATTTTTAGGTGGCTAATTGGCCATCGAGACCAAAATGCTTCCACATACAGGTAACCATCAATTAATGTCCATCTAATCAACAGCCATTCAGTTTAACGACAGTTTATAAAAACTATAACAGGAATGTGATTCCTCATCCTGTGTACAAACGCCGCACATCAATTCTCTGCATAGTGGGACTGACGCCCTGGTTAGGAAATCTGGACCGTTCTGACCGATTCTCATTCCTTAAAGTGAACAGAGCTTCTCTGGGCCCAGTGCTCGCACCGGCACCTATAATTTCACAGTGGGAAGGAGCCAAATGAGTCCTGACATCACTGCAAATGAGAAACTGAGCGAAAGAAAAGATTCAGCCATGCAGTGACTGATTCATTTACATGTGTGCCTCATTTAAAGACTGAATAAGAGATCAGGACACTGGAATATACTCTAAAACTAAATATGGTTAGTGTAAAGTAATCCTTATATTATACTGATAAGGCGACTGTGGTAGCCTAGTGGTTAAGGTGTTGGACTATGGACCAGAAGGTCAAATCCCACCTTTGCCAAGTTGCTACTGTTGGGTCCTTGAGCCTTGGACTATAAGAATGTAGAAATTCTAAGTCGCTCTAGATAGCTGTGAAAGAAACACATTGCAAAAACTCCAGCTATACCACTACAAAGGTAAGACTGACCTCCTAAATGATGTGAGACTCTACACACAATAATTTACACAGCATATTAAGGTATTTACTAATAAATAAACGCACTCATAACTAATGTAACCACTTAAATTAATGTATTTAAACACAGATCCTTTCACCTGTTGCTCTGCACATACGAGGTCAATGAAGGACAGCAAACTTTATACTATCGAAGTGACGAAAACACCATTAAATAAAAGAAAAAAAAGGATGTACGTCTTTTTTAATTCCTAATGTCCCTCTGTTGTGATTTTAGCCACCGCGAGCTCGTGAACGTCCAACGAAAGCGCATAAATACGTTGCAGCGCTGGCCGTGTCCCAAACCGCCCCCTGCTCCCTACATTCGCGAGCTACATAAGGTACGAAACGATAACGTCCAAACGGTAATGTAGTGCACTATAAATCCCACAGGGAGCCGTTTAGGATTCAACCAATGACAGATCACTGAGCTGGACTGTAACCCCGCGGCGTCTAGTCCGCAACCTAAAGTTTTGCTACACAGTGATTAATATTATAGTTGTTTAAGACTTTATTCGCATTTCTAGTAGAAAAACGAGAGCGCGAGAAAGCTATTCGTCTGCTTGAGTCGCTAGAACAGCTAAAGCTAACTCCTAGCCTTACTCTTATTCCTTAAAAATACAAACACGCTCTTATAATAAACAAAAACCACCCGTCGGTCCTACACCTACACATCTCTGTCATGTGCACACATTACACGTATGAGGTTTAAAAGCAGAAGTTAGAGTTTATAACACTTGTTGAGTTTTTGAAGTAAATACTCACCTGAGGTGGCCACCATCTTGAATTCTCTCAATCTGAAGTCGGATCAGCGAAAGATTGCAGGAAAAGAGGAACACCTACAGCCCGGGCTCTGATTGGTCCACTTTTAGCCTACTCCCTTTCTGATTGGTGCGTTTTTACAAGCCCCCGCGCTGATTGGACGACTGTGTTGGCGACGAATTAGTCACGAAGCGGTGCGTGATGCAAACGGGATTAAAGAGGCCGCCGCGTTTTAACGTAATTTATTAGGATTCCGGTCAAACGTGGTTAAAATTGTTTATTCACATGATTTTATCGCGACTTCTCGTGATGCTTTTAAAATGAGTAAACCAAAGCATTTTACTAATTACATTAAAATATAACCAGAGCGATTGACGTGCTATTAAATTCCAGCCCTGTCATACTGCGCTCTGATTGGTTGATCATGTTGATAGGCTGACTGTATTAAAAAAGCTGCCAGTCTGTAAAGTTACTTTAAATATGGGTTAAAATCTCTATTTTCAAGTAATTGAGAGTGTTAATGGCACCTTTAAAAATGAAAGAACCCACTTTATATTTTTTACATTTACATTTTATAAGACGTTATCAATCTTAATGAACCAGTAACTTGCAAGGTAATTTGTAATTAAGCACAAGGCCTGTCCTACGGCGCTTGGTTGATCCTTTTGGAAGTGATGGGCCAATCACGAAGCAGGGTGTGATGCAACCACTTGAGGGCGCTCTAAATCACATCCACATTTGAAACTTGCAGTTTGAATTTGACTAAGAAACAATTCATTTATTAATTTAATGTCTTATCTGATTATCCTAGTCAGGGTCGCGGGGAATCCGGTGCTTAGCCGGCGACAGAGGGCACAAGACAGGAACAACTCTAGATAGGGCACCGATCCATCATGGGGCACATCCACTCACACAAGAATGGCACTTTGGAAACACCAATTAACCTAACACTGGTCTTTGGAGTGGTGGGGGGAAACCAGAGTACCCGGAGAAAACCCACATAGACACAGAGAGAATATGCAAACTCCACACAGATGAGCCTGAGGTCGGGATCGAACCAGGGATCTCAGATCTGTGAAGCGGCAGTGCTAACCGCTTTACTGTGCCACCCAAAATAGAGACAGTGATGGATAAATATATATTTTTTTTAATTTATAAGCTTTTTATTATAACATCAATACATTTTAATATTTTTCGGCCATTTACACTTGAATCAAATAAGACAAATTTCAGTATTTTTTTTTTCAAAAATAATGATTTTTAACAAAATAAAAGTCTTTTGCTGTCGGTGGTATTGCATGGTATTTAATATAAAAATTATTTATAGAGATAAATGTATGAATTATTATGAAGACATCCTATTCACCTGGGTGTTATTGTAGAATAATAATCTATATTAGACTATTATAAGTAATTATTATAAATAAATTATTATTATAATTAATCGAATTTATAAAGCTGTTTTAAAAGAAAAAACTGGACATCATCTCTCTGACCATTCAATATCAGTCCACCTTGTTCGTTGAGTATTTTAAATTATTTTTATATGTTTTCTAGTCTCATAAATCCATTTTATGAGGAAATTGGGTCCAAACGGGTTAAACTGCGTTTTGAGCTAATCAAAACAAAAAACTCACGCGATATTACTTGATCGGAAACGTTTATCTGTGGCTGAATCTCAAATGGTAACTTCTTCCCTACAGGAGTGCACTACATGAAGCGCGCACTAACGGCTCGCGCGCCCTTTACAGTGCTCTCCGTGGTAAATAGGAAGCCGTTTAGGATTGAGCCAGTTACGTTTCGCTCCGTCGTTGCTATGCGGTGCTGAAGGAAGATGTCTCGGTGCGGGCTGGAGGCCACAGAAGAGGTTCTCCGACACTTTATCCGCTCAGGATCCTCCGCCAGGTCTGTACGCGCACACAGAAAGTAAAATCATGTAATGTTTGAACTGTTTAAAAGCTGAACTTGTGAAAATTCAGTCTCGAGGATGAGAGCAGGACTGAGTCTTTAAGCTACGCAGGATATTTTGTGCAGTTAGCTTAGCAACAACTGCTAACAGCTGACTGGTAACACAAATAAAGCTCCAAACTCTTTGTTTTTAATCTTTAAACGTTTGTATAAAAGTTTAAGTCACACATTAATAGCGACAGAATATTAGCATAATCATTAGCATTATGATAATGCTTTAACTTGTCTGATATGGCAGGTTTAGTTCCAAATTATCTTGGATTGCTTGCAGTGCACCTACTTAATCTCCATGTGCAAATACTGACAAAGTGCACTAGATAGGGTCTAGGGGTTTTGTTTTATCCCCCTGTAGTTCGTTTATGTAGGTAAAAGTGAGTTAAGAGCCAAGTAAACAATGTAAAGTGCACTAGGTAGGGTGTAGTGGGCTTATTTTAATATCATTTGGTTTATTTCTATAAGCAGCAGTTAACACAAGTGAATTTCAACTAGCATTAAGTCACTACCTGAGACATGGAAGCAGATATTTTACACAGGATTTCTTGATCACGTGACATAAAGTGCTCTAGGTAGGGCTTAGGGGGCTTAGTTTAACACCCTTGAGGTTATTCTTATCTCATGTAGGAGCCCAGAGCCGAGCGCTCAGTCGCTAAAGTAACATATTAAACACTATGTTGTGTTTATACTGTAACTTGCATAATGCATCAGTGTAAAACGTGTTAGATTTAAGCTCAGCGTTTTTTTCCTGCTTATTTTGTGCTTTAGAAATAAAATAATGAAGAACTGGGGCGTGATCGGGGGTGTGGTGGCCGCCTTTGCGGCGGGCGTGTACGTGCTGTGGGGTCCCACCGCAGACAGGAAGGCGAAGAGGAGAGGTAAGAGAGGCACCGGTGTCACAGAAATACAGAATCACCTGAAGTACAGATGTAACGTTCCCTCTTACCGCTGCTGTTCGTTTTTTTTTTTTTTTGTAGGAATGGTGCCAGGACTGCTGAACCTGGGTAACACCTGCTTCCTGAACGCCCTGCTGCAGGGTCTGGCCTCCTGTCCTTCCTTTATCAGCTGGCTCCGGCAGTTCATCGGAAGCAGCAGCTGTTGTCTCACGAGCAGCGAGACCCGAGTGTCCACAACTCTGCTGCAGCTGCTTACAGGTACGATCCCCGTTATTTATAGCAGAGACGTTATCGCAGATACGACACAGAGCTCAGATCATCCTTCCTCCTGCAGATCTGTCTAACCCTGATCCTGGGGAGGACGACGTTCTGGATGCAGGATGCTTGTTAGAAACTCTTCGGCTCTACAGATGGCACATCAGCTCGTTTGAGGAGCAGGTAACGGCCTAGCACTGAGCTTTGTTTTATCTCTGTCTGACTTAACATTATATAACAGAATAAACGCTGATTTAATCGATATAGGACGCTCACGAGCTCTTCCACGTCCTCACCTCGTCCCTGGAGGAGGAGCGAGACCGGCAGCCCAGAGTCACTCACCTGTTTGACATGGAGACTTTGGAGGTGAAAACACGCCTGGGATTAGGTTTAGATGATACGTTTTTGTGATTATGGAGGGATTAAGGCTAACATGTTTGTGTTATTTGTTCATCCTACAGAAGTCTGTGGAATCTAGTGAAGTTTCCGTTGGCTGTCGGAGTCGAGGTGAGATTTATACCACAAGCTTGTCTTCATAAATCACTATGTTACACGTTACGAGTTCTTAAGTTTATAAGTCAGTCTGGGTGAGATGGTTCCCTTGAAATAAAGGATGAATTCTAAGGCAGAATGTTATCTCCATCTCTGATTATCATGAATAAAGGTTAATTGTATAGACGAGTGAATAAAGAACTCTTACAAACTCTTCAAATTGCACCAAGCGCAGATTTATCTTGTCAAAATGCGCCAAGAGCTGACTTTGTACCCAAATATGACTGGACATCATAGTTGGGTACTGAGGAACCTAGTTATGAGTGGTACTGTTGTGCAGTTTGTCCACCAGAGGGCACACGGCAACTCCATCGTTACAGTAATGGATCTGATTTTTTAACTGTATGTTTTTACATTTGACTAATTTTTAATTTTTATGACTGTTATACAAATTTATGCTACATTATGTTATCTGCAAATGTTGCAGCCAGCATCAATCCTAAAATTCCTTCCTAAGTTGGGCTGTACTCATGACCAATGAATTATGTTATAACTGTTAAATTATTTTTTTACTGTTAATTTAATACAGTGTAAAGTAGATTTAAGTTGTTAACATTTTCCATTTGAACTATCCCTATAAAATTATGTAGCTTATTTTAATTCTTACATTATCATCTAATCCACCCAGGGAGATTTGGTCTCTTTTTCAGTCTTGGTCCTTTCAAGGTTAACGTCTTTATAATGTTTTAGGGAGTTTTCTCCTTGCCACTGTAGCCCTAGGCTTGTTCAGTTTGGCTTTGAGACTTTAAGACAAAAGGATTATAAATGTTTTGAGACAATGGTCCAATGTTAAAAGCGCTCTAGAAATAAATCTATGGTTAAATTGTCCATCCAGGACCTCTGTACCCCATCCCCAGCCCATGGAGGACGCAGCACCCCTTCCACGGACGGCTAACAAGCTACATGGCCTGCAGACGCTGCGAGCGACAGGTTATTAACCAAACCAAATCTCACGCCTCTGATTTAGCTCACTGATCTTATGGCCTATATTATAGTATATTTCAGTAGATCACTGACTAATAATTATTCTCCTGTTTTGTAGTTTGTTTTAAAACAGCCTGCTTTGATTAAGGAACTACAGACTCCTGATGTATCACAGTAGATGAAAATAATAATAAAGACCCTGTTTAGGCAGCTTTCCATTTGATCCACCTGTGTTTCTATCAGGGTTTAATTAATTTGTTTGTGGTGTAGGAATGTCATATTTTCATATTTAAGTCTGTTTGTCTACGTAGGTTATTTCTTAGTTTAGAAAGTCACCAAAATGTGTCTCACTTTAAGTAAGATTTTAAGTAAATCTTAGCAAACATTACTTGCGTAAGCTATTTGTTTAGTATCACATATGATACAGCAGGTATGGGTGGTACCTTAATAATCACAACAGGCCAGGTTTAAAACAATTAACCCAGAAAATGATGAAAAAGGGTAATTAACTAGGGATCAATCCTAATTTAAAGGAAATTACTGATAAGTGTATCACAGGCTCTGAACATCCCAAAGCTTGCAACGTCTTAGTGATCCACTAGGGGGCAGAAAACGTGACAGATCAAATGCAACAGGTTTTTAAGGAGTTCTGATGATAGAGAGGGTTCAGAAATTATTTTTATATGATGTTATTAGGTTTAAAAGGTTATTTGTGCTTATTAAATATTTATGTTCCTTTGTTTAGAGTCCGGTACGTTACGATTCGTTCGACAGTCTCTCGCTCTCCATTCCTGCCGTTCACTGGGTGAGTAAGATATACAGGAGCAAAAGTGAATTTAAGAAAACAGATAAAGATAATGTAGGAAAGGTTAGTGGAGAAAATTGAGTCGATCATTTGTGTTTCAACTAGAAATTAAATTTAAAATTGAAAGCAAATTTGGGCTGTATTTGTGTTTATATTGTATTAAGCGTTATAAGTCATCCAGAGAAGATTTAAAATGTGTTTTAATATAATTTAATATGGTTTGTTGTTTAGAGGTGGCCAGTTACTCTGGATCAGTGTCTTCAGCATTTCATCTCATCTGAAACGATTAAGGAGGTGGAGTGTGAGAACTGCACTAAGGTATCACTTTTATTTTTCTAAAAATATTTACAAAGACGTGTTTACACACACAGATGAGCCAAGGCATTAAAACCACACACAGACCAAATAGTGCTAATGGTCTGGTTCCATCTGTGCATGTTAAGCTCTGGGAGATAACAGGTGGTGAGTGAGGGGTCTGTTCTGAGTTCAGGATTCCTATAGACCTTAATTTCATGTGTTAAGATCAACCTACACATCGTGTGTGTGTGTGTGTGTGTGTGTGTGTGTGTTTTTAGAGACATGCCGAGGACTCTGTCAACGGTCAGGTCCTGGAGAACCAGAGGACGACGTTCATTAAGCAGCTCAAGCTGGGAAAGGTTGGACCTTAATGAAGAGCTAATCCAGTCCAAATAAGATGTTTAAGATGCACTAAGAAGTCACTTGTTTTCTCTCCTCTTGTAGCTCCCACAGTGTTTGTGCATCCACCTGCAGAGACTCACGTGGTCTGCAGAGGGCGCTCCTATCAAACGTCACGAGCACGTCCAGTTCTCAGAGTACCTCAGCATGGACCGGTACAAACACGGCAGCAGTGCTCAGAGACTACAGAGAGGCTTCGGGTCCAAAAGACCAACGGCGGGAGAGACGAGGGCAAACCTCGCCAACGGAGTCGGTGAGAAAGTGTAAATTACTGTGTTTATAGAAGTGTTTGGTACGTTTAGAACAGTTTAGAAGCAAAGTTTGTCATGTTTTTCTCTCGTTCCACATTCAGTCCGTTCTGGGTCAGTTTTGGATTCTAACATCGATGTCTATTATATTATTCGCAGATCCAGAACATCACAACAACAACAAATCACTGACAAACGGAAGCCTGTCTTCCATCTTCATCCGCCCTCCAGCTCTCGGTCCTCAGATCGAACTCGCTTATGACTACAGGTATAACTTAAGATTTTCGAGCCCCGTACTTACTAAATGTATAGGACTATAGTAACATACAGGTGTTTAATAACAGGAGCTCGTGTTCCTCCAGAACGTCAGAGTTCCTGTTCCGGCTGATGGCGGTGCTCGTGCACCACGGCGACACGCACTCGGGCCACTTTGTGACGTACCGGCGCAGTCCCGCGTCCTTCAGCCCGCAGTGGCTCTGGATATCAGACGAGGCCGTACGGAAAGCCAGTGTGCAGGAGGTTCTGTCCTCCAGCGCCTACCTGCTGTTCTACGAGCGAGTACAACAGTGACCTGGAACCTGAAATCAGCGCTGCAGGGCCCGGTTCTGACTGTTTAAAAGAGGAGGGGCACCTTGGCTATTTGCACATTTTAAACCACATGGATTTACAGATTCATCTAAGACTAATGTGGGATGAATAAAGCAGCAGAGGTTTCCTATAAAGAACAGGAAGATATTGAGCTTAAACCTGATCAGCTTTACCCTGAGTCTATCTTGTACTGCTCTAATACTCCGGTAATATTGGGAAGGGCAGTCTGAGTTTTACAGTACCTCAGGGTGATGGGATCTGCTGGCTGAACATTTATCTTGGATTAGGGCTCTTAAGCCTCGTGCACATTTAATACAGATGTTATTCATCCATCAATAAATGCTTTAGGTACAAAAAATACCAGAAACGCCCACAGCAAGGTGAGAATACACCCAGAATATGGTGCCAATCTACAGTTTAGGGCAATTAGTGAAGCTTATCCACCTACTGGAATATGTTTGAAGTGGAGAACATGCTAAACTCCACAGGCTTGGGATCATACCTGGAGCTGTGAGGCCCCAACATGTCCCGTCTTCCACTGAAACGTATCTTTTCAAAAATGTGGTGTAAAAACGGGATCTTTTGAAAAGATTGCTTCCCCAGCACATTGTGTGTGTGTGTGTGTGTGTGTGTGTGTGTGTGTGTGTGTGTGTGTGTGTGTTCCATGGCTTTGGTTCCTACCTCATTGGCCATCCAAAGAAAGTTGTCTGTCTGCAAACTGTACTAAATAGTGTTCAATTAATACTTGATTAATTAGAGCCTATAGATAAGATATATGACTAGAAACTGGAAACAAAATATTAGGCCCAATAGGATACAAAGGAGATCTGGGAGAGTAGCTCTGTGCTCAGTATGTGGCCGAAAAATTCCCAAAGTCCTTGGTTTGTGAGGATTAAAAGTGGGAGATGAAGATCATCTGGGGATTTTGCAGACAGTTAAGTTTCTGCAGTGCTGTCATAATTCGGTGAAAACCCAAATGCTGTAATTGATGACAGAAATAGGTTTTAATGTATTTGACGTATTCTACAGGCTCGGTGTCTCTCACACAGGTCGTGTTTTGTAAGTGTTGCTTTGCTTATTCACTTGAAAAGTGATGTGAACTTTAACGTAGGTGCTTTAATATCAGCTCTTTATTTAAATGTCTTTATTAATGTGGACAGATGCCTAGTCCTGCATAACAGGACCGGTGTGAGTTTACAGAATTGGATTCTGCCTCACGTTAAGTTTTACCTGCCAAACGAGGACGTTGGCTGTTGTGTTACATGGAAAGCTTGAGATGTGATTGTTTATTTGCGGTATTTAGTGTGACTGTGGTGCAGCGATTATGTTGTTCTGAGCCCGTCTGTTAGCTGCTAATAATTTCTACCTTATTTATTTGGATAAATCCCTAAATCTAGGCCCTGTGCCGACCCATTGGTGAGGAATTAGAGTAAAAGGGCACCCTGCCAGGCCGGAGGCATCGCCGAGACTCAAGCACTGAGTGTGACGGGAGAGGATTTTCCTGCTGCGCCATTTAAGCACTGTTTATTTCCTGTTTTGTAAGTGCACTGACTTTAAGCTAATGTTAATTAAAATGTTTTCAAATATCAGCTTCTAGTTCTATGATCAGTGACTTTTGGTATTTAAAGATCTTTAGCAATCGACATGATGGTCATGTGATAAAGTTTTGAATCTGTAATTTTCAATTGTCATTCTGAGATATGAGAGACTTTTCACCCTTGTACCGTTTGGTATCTGTTTGATTCCCTGTGCCATCTTTAATCCTGGATCCCCCTTGAACTAGACCAGAGGAAGCCTGTAGCTAAATGAGCGTTTGGTGTCGGCTGCTAAAGAACCAAAGGTTTATTTAAAACCTGATCTGTCCATGTGTAGCGGTTCAGAAGGAAACGGTCCACTGCCAAGCGTGCCCATGTGTAGTACTGTTGTAAAAATGATCATGTAAGCTAAACCATTTGCACTGAGATTCTATTTTTATGATGAACCTCTTACTGTGTGTGTGTGATTAAGAATGAATGTTTTCTCAAATGTCAATGATGGTAAATAAATTTCTGCAACTTTGAGTGCAATGAAGAGACTTTTTAGTGTTTCACTTGTTAACAGGTGAGGTGAAGATGGTTCTGATATTCAGTTATGTGTAGTGAGAGGAACTGTTAGGAAATACAGAGAGCACTAATGACATTTCCATTTCAGTTCCTAATGAAACATTAAGATACTGAACTACAGGCCAAAAGATCCAGGGTTCAATTCCAAGCAGTGGAATTGAGAGAATGTTTACCTGGCTGTGCTTATATAAATTCTAGGAAAAAATTATGAATTCATAACACCAGTAACACTGAACCTAAAGTAACTTCCCTTTAACCAACTAAGTTAAACCAGGTTCATTCAGAATGCTACACAGATGCTTTTTTTGAAAAGTTTAAATGCAATAAAAATCTATCACGCAACTTGTGAACACCAAAAACAAATCTTTAACACACCTACAGTATTTTGGACTTACCAAACCTCCAGCCCTCTGCTCCAATCAGATGAGGAGGTCATGCCACCAAGACTTTGTGTACTGAACTATAAAATTTTATAATTCTGTCTGAAAATATCAATTTAGCTTTTGTTTATTTAAATTAATACTGTGGATGTATTATATAAAAAAACGTATTCATTCGTTGTTTTATCCGCTTATCCTAGGTCGTGGGAAGCCAGGTCTTAATCGGCAACACACGGCAACAAGTGCACTTTGGAAACACCAATTAACCTAACACGCATATCTTTAGTATGTGGGAGGAAACCCACATAGACACAGGGAGAACATGCAAACTCCACACAGGTGGGCCCAGGGTCAGGATCTGTGAGGTGACAGCACTAACCACTGCACCACGGTGCTACCCTGATAAGTTAATTCTTATAACATTTAGGGTGAGCGTGGTCCATTTTTGATTCATGGTTTCATCCTTATAAGGTTTATGGAGTTTTTCCTTGCCACTGTCGCCTTAGGTTTGCTCAAAATGCAAATAGCCATAGATATTAGAAGATAATTTATAATATTAAAACTGCTTTGAGAATAGCTCCTTTGTTAAAAAAAAGAAAAAAAAAGCACTATATAAAATGAATTTGATGTAGACTTAAAAGCCTGTCTGAACGTAAACGCTAATGCTAATGTGTACTTAGCATCTAATGGCTTCATTTAAGACCATTTAATGCAATTTAAATCTTACTCATACCTATCAATCACGTTAATACCAGTAAAATATCTGTGTAAAATACATTTTTTATGATTCTGCCACATGTTCTGATCACTTGTTAGAATTTAATCAATCAAACAGTAAAAATCATGAATCTATATCATAAGCTAATCTTTACCTCATTAGCTTGATGTTAATGCTAGCGTAGATTTAACGTTTCCTCTGAATAAAATAACGTTTTAGTCTGGTTTTACTATTTTATGTCAGAATTTTATAGGTTTCCGATTCTGAGCTGCTATTTTCTGTAAAATAATGAGTTTAATCCGGACGGTTTTTTAGTTTTTGGAGAATTTTTAGATTTATGATGCAAAAACGCCTGAAAGTATTTTCATATTGCACTTGTATTAAAAGTTTAACATAAAGGAAAAGTATAATTAGGTGATATGCGTCCTTTATTTATTAAAGTTTTAAAGCGGCGATATGGCCTCAAATATTTATTAAAACAATTTATAAAAATTCGCATGATGATGCATCTGTAAGGAATTCTAATGAACGCTGAATCGAGGAGCCCTTGAAGGGAGCTTACCTGCCGCGAGCACGCCGCACAAATCAGCCAATCAGAACACAGGAACGAACCAGGAACTGCACGCGCACCTCTGTGTCTGTCTGGTCTAGGTTGTATTAGATCATAAGTAATTAATAATAGTGAATTAATAATAATTATAATGCCTACACACAGCGTTAAGGTTACACGGGACGCTGCTCTGCTCTCCAGGTTTCTGCAGCAGTATCTGAATCTGTTAAAGAAATACCCTGTCATCACTAAATCTGTTACCAGGTCAGTTCTTACCTTTATTATCTTATTAAAGCAGTGAGAGGATGAACTGTATTTATTCTGTATTTATTCTGTATTTATTCTGTATTTATTCTGTATTTATTCTGACATTTACTCAGCATTTATGTGCTTCACAAAAGCAAAAGGTAATTTACCTTATTACATACATAAGAATATATAAGAACATAGTTTAAATCTGCTCTATAATACCTGCACATTATTATTATCAATAATTATAGTGTTAATAATAAATGATAATAAAAATAAACGTTGTGTTATAAAACATTTCTAAAATACTTTGTGTATTTGTTAATTATTTCCCAGCTTGTGAACACAAAGACCTTTGCACTTTTTGTTTGCTTTTAGTTGAACTCACATCTGTTCCAAGAAAAAAGAAAGAAAACCAGTATCTTCCATGCTGGTCCAAACTAGTTTGTGCTGGTTCGTGCTCGACTATCCTGGTTTAAACTGGTTCGGACATTGTCTCAAAACAGCTTTACAGTTTATCTGTTATTATCTAGGCTCAGAGCCCAAACTGAGAAAACCTATGGCAACAGTGGCCAGGAAAAACTCCTTAAACATTATAGGAAACCTTATTAGGACCAAAACTCAAAAAGAAACCAAACCTGTTTGGGCTTAGGTGAATAAATGTAAGAAGTTATCAAATTAATTTTTTACAGTAACAGTTCAAATAAACTGAAGCTAAATATATTAATAGATATAACATTAAAATAAAATGATTGGGCCCTCTGGTGTTCAGAAAATGCAATTGCATTAGATGGCATAAACACAAACGAATAATCCAACTTGAGGGTGCACATCATGGCATTTTTACACCATTACCCCTTAAAAGGAAGAAAAAAAGCATAACTTTAACAAGTTGATTCATTTCTTAAAAAAAAAAAGATGTGTTGATCTTGTTTTGGAAAGTCAGACTGTAAGAATCTTGTGTTATTTGTTGTTTTTAGTGCGATTCTGTCGGCTCTCGGTAATCTGCTCTCTCAGGCCCTAGAGAATCAGAAGAAGCAGAAGGACGGCCGTTCTGGGAAGGAGGTGGACTTTCTTGGACCCGTCCGCTTTGCAGTTTACGGGTATGGAGTTTGAATTCCACATAATCACTGTATAATTAAGGCTTATTTATTAATATAATAGTTTTGTGATGATATTTTCAGCCTGATTATCACAGGGCCGGTGAGTCATTACTTTTACCAGCTCCTGGAGATCCTGTTTCCAGCCTCAGTGCCGTACTCCACTATCAAACGCCTGCTTCTGGAGCGTCTGGTCTTCGCCCCGGCCTTCCTCCTCCTCTTTTTTGTGGTGATGAACGCTCTGGAGGTGAGTGCTCCATGCTCTGGGAGATTAAAGGAGTCATGAGTTCCTGCTTTGGTTACTGATGATATTTTATAGTATTTTTGTGGAGCTGCTGTGGTTTGAGTGACTTTAGAGTGAGCTGGACCTTTGTATTGTACAGATTTTATTACAGACTCTGACCTGGTTCTGCAGATGCTCTTTGTCTGACGGGTTTAACTTGTCGTGTGCAAAGATTCTGACCCAGAACTTTAACACCTTTACAGCCTGAGAAAGTTTAGCATGGGATTAAATTATGAACAGCTGCAAATAAAGACGATTAAGGATCCTGATATTCTCAATAAATGTCACTTCAACTTATTTATAATTCTGCCTGGTTAATTGTTTAATTGGATTAGTCTTAATCTGTTTTAATCTAAGTATAATGCATCCAATTATGAAGGCAAAACAGCAGCTTTTAAAGCACTGAATTACTATAGTGTGATTAAGTAATCCTGATTTCTAACATCAGTACGACGGCTTTTCCAAAAAAGAAGTTTATCCTAATTATGGTTAGGTTGTGCTGTGCTCTTATTCTGCTGTTAAATCTGAACCTGTAACCTGTTAACGTTCGAACCTGCAGGGAAAATCGATCACAGAGCTTCAGGATAAACTGAAAATCAGATTCTGGCCAGCGCTGAAGATGAACTGGAAAGTCTGGACGCCGTTTCAGTTCATAAACATCAGCTACGTACCTGTACAGGTGAGTCACTGGTAATCACAGGCCACTGGTAGGAAAGATTTATTTTATAAGGTGTTTCACATGCTTGGTTTTTTTTTTTTTTGGTAAATGAGACTGCTGGGTTTTCTCTCTCTGTGTCTCTTTCCAGTTTCGGGTGCTGTTTGCTAACCTGATCGCTTTGTTCTGGAACGCCTACCTCACCTCCGTCAGGAAATAAAGTCCAGTGTTTAAGGAGCGTAAGCACAGGACAGTACTAATGAACCCAACGTGTGCCTTTTAACAGACTCCGTATTAAAC
>JAVSBU010000074.1:4876371-4887686 GCA_033118015.1 Loricariichthys derbyi | reverse complement strand
TGAGACAAGACAGAAGATTTAATTGTTCTGTGTGTGTGTGTGTGTGTGTGTGTGTGTGTGTGTGTGTGTGTTTAACGTAGTGCTCTTTTCTTCCTCTATTTTTCAAGGTGACACCGCCGGGTCCTTCAGGGCTTTCTTTCCAATCCTTTTCGGGATTGAAATTATGATGGAGTAATTTTTCCGCCGAAAATTGCCTCTGTCACTTGTGGTCGTATCTCTCTATATTTCTCAAGTGGATTTCTCTCTCTCTCTCTCTCTCTCTCTCTCTCTCTCTCTCTCTCTCTCTTTTTATTTCTCTCTCTATTTCTGTCAGATTCTGTAGCGATTCTTTTCAGGTCTTTTAATTCTTGTGTGATGTTTCATGCGATAAATTAATCAGATGTAGATTTAATAATCCATCGCTTTGCACTGATTCTCAATCGTTCTCATGATGGATAAATAGGGAAATAACCACAAAGGTGCTAAACATTAATAAACAGTCACACTTTATTACAAACCTTGTCACTTGCACAAACACCTGCTTGTTTCCTGTGTAAAATAAAAAGACTTTCATCATCAGAGACTTAAAGGCTGATTCCTCCAAGGAAAAGTGGCCTCATTTTATTTCCAATAGAAAGTTCTCTAATTATATTGAAGTTAACTTCCTGATGGTCGATTGAAGGGCAAAGGAGATACGAGAGTGTGGTTTAACCTTAAAACAGGGCTGAGTGTAATGTAGCTGCTATTCTTAGCAGAAAACCACACACACAGTGAAAGAACAAGCTGGTTCACATAGGAGACTGATAGGTGCTGTTAAACTGGTGCTCAGGTTTCCACATTAAACAGTTATCTGGGCTGTTACAAAAAATACAACATGAGTGAAGAGACGTCAAGAAGAGAAAACATGTTAAGAGACATCAAACCAAAATTTAAGAAGGAATGAATCAAAAAGTGAAAGACAAGATAAGAGGAAACATAACTGTGAATATAAGAGAAGAAAAGAGACGAGGAAATATGAGATTATAGGAAAATAGAAACTAGAAGAGAATAGAAGTGAATAAAACGAACTGGGCAGAATGGAAATGAGAATATGAGATTAAGGAATAACAGTAAAAAAAAAAAAAAAAAAAACGAAAACAGACTGAAAAAATAGGAAATGCGTTGTGAAAGAAGACAATTAGAAAAGACTTGTTAGTGATGAAAAGAAAGAGAAAATAAAAATGACATGGGAGGACATAGAAGAAAAGAGAAGAGAAAGATGAGAAGATATGAGAAGAGACAAAAGAAAATAAAACAAGAATAGGAGAAAAGAGAAGAGTAGAGACAAGAGAAAATAAAACGAGAAGAGAAGAGGAGAAAGAAGAGAAGAGAAAATAAGACAAGAGAAGAGAAAGATGAGAAGAGAAGAGACAAGACTAGAGAATGGAAGAGAAGAGACTACAGAAGACAAGAGAAGAGACAAGAGAAAATGAGAAGAGAAGAAAGAAGACGACAAGATAAAAGAAGAGACGAGAAAATAAAACAAGAGAATAGGAGAAAGAAGAGAAGAGAAAGATGAGAAAACAAGAGAAGAGACAAGAGAAAATAAGACGAGAAGAGAAGAGAAAATAAGAGAAGAGACGAGACTAGAGAATGGAAGAGAAGAGAAGAGAAGAGACGAGACTAGAGAATGGAAGAGAAGAGACAAGAGAAGAGAAGACAAGAAAAAGACGAGAAGATAAGACTTCACAAGAGAAAATAAAACGAGAAGAGGAGAAAGAAGAGGAAGATGAGAATAGAAAAGAGAAAATAAGAAGAGAAGAGCAGAGACAAGAGAAAATAAGACAAGAGAAGAGAAAGTAAGAGAAGAGACGAGACTAGAGAAGAGAAGACATGAGACTAGAGAAGAGAAGAGACAAGTGAAAATAAGAGAAAAGAAGAGAAAAGAATTGAAGATAAAAGAAAAGAACACAAGACAAAAGAAAAGAAAAAAGATGAGAAGAGAAGAGAAATGAAGAGAGAAAAGACGAGAAAAGAAGAGAAGAGAATTAATGGTTAGAAAAAAAATCAAAGGAAAGTGATGAAAAAAAGCATGAAAGAAAGCATGGAAAGCATCAGTCATGAAGAGAGAACGAAATAAGATTATAAAGAGGAGAAAACAGAAAAAATGAGAATGGTTGAGAAGAATGGAGAAGACAAAAAAAAAGAAAAAAAGTGCAGAGGAAACGGAGAGAACAGACCATTAAGGAGGGAGAAAATGTCATACAAAAATAAGAAGAGCAAAGAGAACAAAGAGGTTTAAAAACAGGTAAGAAAAAAGATGGGATAGAGAAGAAATAATGATAAGGAAAAAAAGAGGGGGGGAATTAGAATAAAACAGGAGAAGAGTAATAAGACAAGACAAAAGAGACAAATAAGACTAATGAGACCCATGATATGTTTAACATAACAGAAAGATGATATCGCATAAAAAAGTGAGAAGAGAAGAGAAAAGAAGACAGAAAATAAATGTGTGTAAATCGAAGCCTCTGCTCAGTCAGAATTATCTAAGTCATGTTTAGAGCTCTTACTTAAAGGAGCAAATGTAAACGCAATTATTGATTAAAATTAAGAGACAATTGTTTATTTTTGTGAGTTTATTTTATTTTATTGATACTGAAATGTAAAGGTTCTGTTACTGCTGACTATGTTCTGATTTTATAATCCGTCTCCCCGTACAGAATAACAGGCTTTAATGAATATTGAATATCTGTATAATAAATCATTAAGTTAAAGGATAAATCCAGGAACTATGGTTTGAATGGACCTTTTTCTAAGAATGAAGAATAAAAGATAGATGAGGGAGGACGTACAGTAAATCCTTCACCCTTTACAGTCCTCGTTCTGCTCCAGGCTCTCGTACACACCATATGTTCCTGTAATTCTGAACGTATGAACCATCATGTTTTGATAGAATCCATACTAAACAGGCACACGGTTACACCACCGCATGACTATTCGACTTTACAGGTGAGGTGACGCTGATTTTTCTCTCAGACCTTTGTGAATAAGGAAACAAATAGCTGTCTTTCAGTGTGAGATGTCTCCGTCCATTTGTCTGCCCTGGCTTATTGTCCTGCCCGCTTTGGTCGTTACATCACAATTATGAGTGAAAATGGGAAACGGATGGGCAAAAGAAGAGAAAGAGGGAGAAGAGAGAGAAATTTAGGTCAGTGGAGATACACTCGCGGCGATCTGGCTGCCATGGGACGAGTCCACACTCACGCTAACGTGGGGGGTGGGTCAGCATTCGCAGCCCTGCTCTACCACGAGCTATTCAATCACAAACCAGTGATGAACCACGCACTGGAAAATGCTGATCCTTCAACCTTCTGATGCTACGCAACACTACTTGATCAAAAGTATGTGGATACTCTAAAGTCTTTGTTTTCTAACCCTTCTAAACACTTGGTCCTGACCAGGGTCGTGAGGATCCGAGGAACACCCGGTCCATGAGAGGGCTTGTCATGGTTTGCTGAACACCTAGTTAGTCGAGGTCAGGTGCACAAACTTTTCTCACAATTTATTCAGTCGTGCCATTTATTCACTATCTGAATGTTATTCTGTATAATAGTTTGGATAGTGAATATTCAGATAATGGATGCCTATGTTCAATACTTTTTATGGGAACAGGCCTAAATTGTTTGTGCATATTCAAAACTCCACCCACTTTCCATTTTGATAGCGTAATAGAGCAGCGTCAGAAACACTCCTGCAACATTTTTTGGACTTTCCCACTCCTTAACATGTATAGGCACTTTTGCAAAAAAAAAAAAGTAAATCCTGAACTTCAGTGTCAGTCTGTTTCTCTGTATTTTTTTCCATTTTAAGCACAAAGATTTATTGTTTATACAGCTAGTGAACTGTAAGTATATTTAAAATTAAAATCCCCCCAAAATCTAATAAAATATGAACATTAAACTACAGTTGGGTAAAATCACTAACTTAAAGCTTATTTTATAATAAAGTGTTGAATATGTCATGTAATTAATTGAATAATGTATTGATTGGGAACAACAAAATTATTATTGTGTGGTTTTTCCTCACTACATTTCCCAGGCAGTAGAGAGTGGGCGGGACTTAATGAAATCTAGCTTGATAGTCTATTTATGCATGGTTATGAACAATTTTAGACAAATTAAGTTCGTTGTTCATCAATTACAGATAAAATTAACTTACCAACCAATTTTGGGGGGGATCAACTGACACAGGACATGTTTACAACGTTCTTAAATTGTAAACTCTGAAACTGTACCAATGTGAGTTTGTATATACAAAATATAAAAGTCCTGTGTTTTAAGTGAACTGCTTTTAAAAACACATTTTATTAAGCTTTATATAAACTTAATGTAGAGTTTTGTTTGTTTTCAGCTCATTCACGAACTATCAAGCCATTACCTGGAGAGTGGGCGTGGTTTAATGCACAGCAGATCCAACTGAGAGTGGGCGGAGTTTATAGCTGATGCTGTTGTCACTAGGGGACAATCATTTGACCCCTCCCCCAGACAGGTAATCATGCCTGCATGCCACATATAACCTGGTCACTATGGTGATTTTGTGCAAAGGTTTGAACAGACCGTGATCTAAAAGAAAAGATGTTAACATCGTAATTAATTTTGTTATCTTCCTAATCTTTCAGGGTCGTGGGAAAGCAGGTGGAAAAGGGTGCAGTTAAGCAACAGGACAGGGTGCCAATCCTCATACAGTAAGCGCACTTTAGAAACACCACTTAACCTAACACACATCTTTGGAATGTCTCCCGGTACCTGGAGTTAAACCACTCAGACATGCAAACTCCACACAGAGTCCACGCTCGAACCAGGGACCATCAATACGCAAATACAACATTATATCACTTATATTATAGATATAGCTTATAAATATTCTATAACTTTTATCTTGTATTTGACATTAAAAAGCCAATTAAAGTTCTAAAATTATGAGTGAAAAGAGCGCAAATTATTTAATAAATAATTAATAAAATATATATTAAGAAAAATAATCTTTAAATCTTTTAATCTTTTAAATGTAAGAAAACTGCTTAAGAGTTACAAACAAGCAAGCAAGTTCGTGGGCGTGGCTTAGTGTGTAGCGCGTGTGTAAGTGGGCGTGGCTTAGCGTACAGGAGCGACGCTGTTGAGTGGGCGAGCCTGAGAGCGCGTGCCCAATCAGCGGCGCGCTCGCGCTGTGCCTCGCTCGTGGCAGCGGTAAAAAGCTCGCGGTCGCAGGTGTCATGTGGAAAGGCGCGTGCTGCACCGCGTACACCGGGTCTGGGAAAATGTTTGCGTGCTGAGCAGAGGCACGCGGGGCTCGTTTAGCGTCCGAGGAACTTGTGTTTGTTATTCTGGCCATTATTTCATCTGCGTGTTTGTTTGTTTCTTCATGAATGCCGCGTGCAGGAGCGGGTCGGAACCACCATGCGAGGTAAGAATTACAATGTTTATCAAAGCGCTAAGATTCGGGGTTTTTGCACTAAAGAGATTTGCATGAACATGTAGATAATAATATGCATTTCAATAACAGTATGATTATACAGTGTGTCAGGATAATTTAGCAGAATATTTTATTTTATAATAATGTGCACAAAGCCTCTGCAGCGCCCTGTGTGATTATTATAGCTAAATATTAGGATCTAGTTATTTTCCAAATGTGCATTAGAGCTCACATTTAGCATGCAATAAAGCAAACAGCAGCTTAAATCACTGGTGTCATTTAATATTACTGAAGGACTCAATAAATTAAAGAAATCCACAGAGGACACGAGATCCTAAATAACATAATTCTGTCTGATTAAATTAATTTACTGTGAACTTATTAATTAGCTAACAGTTCATTCTTACATAAATCATTTAGGAGGATGGGTCCCTTTTTTGAGTTTTGGTCCAAGGTTTCTTTTAATAACATTTAGAGAGTTTTTCCTTGCCACTGTCGCCCAAGGTTTGCTTAATTTGGGACTGACCTTAGATATTAGAGGATAATCTATTATTGCTTTAAGACAATGTTCCATTGTAAAAAACAGTATAAATTTGTCTCTGACTATATTACCTGTGCACAGTTTACTTTTTGAGATTTAAGTCGTTATCCGAATTATTTTGTAGGGTTTAACTAGATTTAAAGAAAAGTTAGATTTATTTCCACTTCCTTTTAGCAGACATTCTTCATCAAACTGATATACAGCCTAGATTTTGTTTGTTTTTAGGCATTCGGATTACACCCACACCCAAAAAAGCACATGTCGGGCTCCATATTCCGACTTTGCAGCTTTTTTTTTTTTTTTTCCAAACTTTCACAACTTTTATACTCTCTGTGCAAGACTGTAGGCAGCTACTTGGGTCATATTTCTGTATTTATATATATATATATATACATAAACAAGCTCTGGCCTCCAAAACTGGCTCAATATGTCAAAGCGCCGCGTTGCGACCAAAACACGAACTGCAGCTTCTACAATTCTTTTAATAATCTTTTATCCCATTATTTTTATATGGCCTGAAAATCCATTTAATTTTTCACCCTGCATATTTTAACATGAAACGTTTTTTGATGCCTGAAAAAAAGACCACACCACAAAAACAGTGTTGCTAAGGTTTGGACCTTAATAATAAATGCATCCTATAGTCTGTGTTTAGATCTTTTATCTGATAAATTAGCAGAAATATAACAAAAGTTTGGGTAAAACAAATCATTCGTAAATCTAACATAAATTTAACTGATTTTTTAAAAATATTAATACTATTTAGGAAACCTTTGATACAGATTAATGTTCAGGACATCATAGAAATCTATTATGCACAATATTTAATGTTGTCACAAATGTTATTCATTACTGCTCCAGGTCTTTTAGTTGTTTTGACTCTCAGTTAAAACTGATGTTTGAATTTGTGCATTTGATGGATAAAGTATTTTACACTCAATTAATTCATAAACATCAATCCTGAAACCTGAACTAAATGAATCCATTCACTCCAATGTTTGATCACACTTAGACGAAAAGCAGTATAAAGGAATCCCATTGGTATTTCACTTTATATAATCCCACTCTTTTATAGAAAAATTTATGTAGGAATGCGTAAATGAGCTTTAAAGTGGTTATGTGTTTTCCTGGAGTGTGTGCATCTTTTATTTTATGGTCCAGGGAACATTAAACATCCCTACTAATGGACAACAGGAAACAAGCCGAAGCTAAAGAATTACCTTCTCCATCTGAGGGAATAAGGTTAAGATAGAATCAACTGAGTGAGTTTTTTGAACATTTTGGAAAGTGTTAAGCAGTTTGTTAACTTTAGCTAATATTCTAGACCCCACAGTAATAAACATTTAATTTACTCAGAACCTAATGATAAGAATCGTAATGATGTAACAGAATGTTGATTGAGATACATAATTTTGTTGCGTTAATAAATATCAAAGTGAGCAGCATAATAGGAAACGGTTTATTCTACGATTTACGAGCAGACGCCAGACAGTAAAATCTCTCCCATTTCTGACCGTGCTGTTCCTGGTCTGGTTTGAGTGGTGGGACTGGTTTATATGCACTGCAGAATTATAAAGGGGGCGCTGTTGGAGTGACAATCCCCTCGATGCCCTGTCCTCCCTCAGAAACAGCAAGTTATAAGTGCACGTGGTGCAGCGCTGGGATTCGAACCCAGGTCACAGCGGCTAATTCGGATGCACCAGTCCAGAGTCGGGTTATGATCATGCTGATCAAGCTGCTACGTTTACAGACAGACGCTTTGAAAAACTTAACATATGCACTGGATTGGTCCAATTAGTTGGAATAATGAAACTATAAATCCCACCTTTTTGTGTATCAGGTGTCTTTTTTCTCTTCCTTTTCAGTCCATGCATGATAAATAAGATAAGGAGTGCTGAAGGGTCAGTGTCAGTAACAATCAGCATAATGAGGCGCTAATGATGTTAAACCTGCAGTGTAAAGTTTGTTTAAACAGCAAATTTTGTTGTATTTCTCAAAGATATTGTACAAAGCATGAGATTTCTGAGGCTTTAAAAAGAAATAACAAGTCCATTACTTGCCTAGCTGTGTTTGTTATAATAAATCATTGATTAACATTGTCCAATAATAGCCATTCCACCTGGTTGTGCAGTTTGCATGTTCTCCCTATGACAGTGGGATTCCTCAAAGATCAAAGACATCTGTTAGATCTACTGGAATCTCTAAAGTGTAACAGTAAGAGAGTTACATGTGCCTTCTTATAGACTGGCACCATGGCTAGGGTTTTTGTCCAATCTTGTGCCCGTTAGGCCCAGACCCCATTTTTCTCACATTTAGATCGGGTTCAGAAAAGTGAGCTTACAGGACATTTTGTTTGCCTTCGTTTAGTGCCAACATACTAATATAGGATCTAAAAATAAATGCCGTGATCCGCCGTAAGACATTTCATTAGTCATGAATGAACTCCACTTATTCCTGAGGTTTTTTTAAATCAAAAGATGAACACTTACAGAGAATACATTTTCCTTTAAAGCATTAACGAGTCCATTAAAAAATCTAAAACTTTAACATGAGCCCAAACTTTTGCACACGAGCCAATAATGAATTATAATTCCCATGTTCAAGCCTTAACAGATTTAGGGCAGCGTGTTATTTTGGGTTTATTACATCATCCTGTGAACTGTGTAGGGAATATATAGGTACGTTTTCCTCCATGTTCCTGGTTATGTGTGTCACCATACATAATTTAATCTGACTTTAAATATGAAACCTGAGCGCCTGTGCTGAAGGCAGTAACATTTAATGCTGGAACGTGCTAAGATAAAGGACGGAGCTCTAAACTGTTTCTCCATGGGAATTTTACATGCGAGCATCAAGTGTACTTTTTTCTAACCTTAGATTTTCTTTAACCTCAAAGACTGGTTTTTAATGGTGTGCGGAAAAATGTTTAGAATCACCATTATGTAGGGCTGGGCGAGTATGGGATTAAATTTATATCACAATATTTTCCACTCGATATGATAACGATATATCATGATATATAAAGTCAGAACTTAAGCGTGAGTAATTACTTTTCCATATGATCCCTGTGTTTGCCAGTTACAGACGTTTATACCTATTTTTGTCTTGTGCACATGATGAGGCTGCTTTTGTTTCACCGTTTATCACTTTATCCACAGTACGGAAAAATCCATATGGTGGAACACCATCATGTTCCCTTTAATACCAGAATACCATTGAGACTTTGTGTAACACTAATCCATAATATAATTAAAGATAAACTGCATTAATTTATATTTGCAGTATTTAGCAGACGCCCATATATAGAATGACAGTAGATACAATGTTACTGTTCAGGAAATGTTAATGGCTTTGATGAGCCCAATTGTTGCAGTTTGGCAGTGCTGGGATTTGAACCCTCGATGCTGTGATCAGTAGCCAGCACATTAACCTTATCGATATCGTTTGCACTAATGAGGTCGATATTCAGAAAAAGTAGAGAAAAGGCAGATAAATTTTGACATTACATGAACATGTTATTCTATCGGAGGGAGGGGCTATTTATGAGAAAATAAACTTTGAAAATTATTGCTGTTAAGTGCAATTTTTTTTTTAATAAAAAGAGTGCAAACAGAGATTTATAGCTTAAATAGGTTCATTTAAGTTCAGGAATTTTGTGTCTCATTTATTATTAGTTTGCAAAATATATTATCAGGTCATAGTTGCTTTGCTCTTTAAATATCAGCCATAAAAATCCCCATGTTATTTAAAAAACTCCTTATCCAGGTAACCAGGACCACCCAGAAGATAATAGTTCTTAGACTTTAACGAGCAGTGTAAGAAAAGAGTATTTAATGATGCAGCATGTTCCAGTGTTTCACAATAGTCAAAAGGATTTCTCCGGTTGCCAGATTGATTACATGTAAACATGCCTGGGATCCATTCGAGAGATCTGATTGCTTTCCAAAAGACTGTATCGGTTTCTCCACTCTGTAACACTTGCACTCATGTTCTCTCTCTCTCTCTCTCTCTCTCTCTCTCTCTCTCTCTCTCTCTCTCTCTCTCATACATACACACAGACGTTTGGTTCTTTTGGATTTTTTTTTCCCCAAAATAAAGTTACAGTTTCTGTAGAAAGGCTTTGGTCCCCACTTTGAGCTCTTTTTGTGCATGTGGGGACGTTTAATGTACTATAAACATTCACACATTACACACACAGACAGTACTAATCACACCCGAGTACTAATTTTTATGTACTACATTACCGATCAAGCCATTTTAATATTTATTGATTTATCAGGTAAAGCAGTATCTTGAGTACTTTAGTCACTTATGTACTACAGTATTGATCAGTACTGCATTATTCCAGTACTACAGTTCATTAGGATGTTATATGTTAAATATACAGCATTGATTATGTACTATAGTAACATGTTAAATAGTAACGTTAAAGTACTTAAATCCTTCCAGTACTACAGCATCATTTTAGTCCTACATTCTGGTCATTTTCAGTACTGAAATAGAGCTGGGTGATTGTGATAATATTCATAGCACATAATTAAAGACTTTTTCCCAATTCATGATATTAATCACGACGCTTGTGATCGCAGACAAAATGCATCAGCAGTGAGATTCTCAAAATCATCTACAGATTTAAATCATATAAACTCATATATTATCCTGTACTTAGTAAAGTGACTTCATCCAATTAAACGGGAGTAATCGCACTCTTTATAATGGCTCAGTTCTATTAATGTAATTTATCACGGTACGATAAAGTAAAATCATATTTCCCACCCCTAAACGTGCTATAACGAGCTGAGACGAGAACAGTGTTATTGATCAAATTCTACAGTACCATTTCAGTACTACGCTGTGGTTTTGGTTCTGTTGTAATGCTCTATTGCTGGAGGATGGTCCTGTTCTGTAAGCCTGTAGGAGTTCAGGGTCCATAGGAACAGCAGTATCGTGATTATAGACTAGAAGTTTAAGGCACGAAGCAGCTGCTTCATTAATACAACACAGTATATGTGTGATTGTTTACCCATGATGCTCTGGGAGGATGGGTTTCACCTTTGGGAGCTTTCTTAGTGCTGTAGAAAGAATGCAGAAGAATGCAGACTGTGTGTTCACCTCCCAGCATTTGCACAGTAATGGAGTGGGATACAGTGTCTGTGGTATTCTAAAGTTTCTACAGTGCTATAAGAGTAGCTGAGAACGAGAGAGACAGAGAGAGAGACAGAAAGAGAGACAGAAAGAGAGAGAGAGACAGAGAGAGAGAGAGAGACAGAGAGAGAGAGAGAGAGAGAGAGAGAGAGAGACAGACAGAGAGAGAGAGAGAGACAGACAGAGAGAGAGAGAGAGA
>JAVSBU010000074.1:4841332-4852949 GCA_033118015.1 Loricariichthys derbyi | reverse complement strand
CTTTTTTTTTTTTGTGGGGGGGGGGGGGGGTGTTGTGCACGCAATCAACGTCCATCCTACCTGGCTGCACTTTTAAGGTTTTTGATTTTTTTAATTTAATTTCTTTTTCAAAGTAAATGAAATACTCAATAATGTCAACTGTCATGTTGATAAAAC
This sequence comes from Loricariichthys derbyi, assembly GCA_033118015.1. Lineage (NCBI taxonomy): Eukaryota > Metazoa > Chordata > Actinopteri > Siluriformes > Loricariidae > Loricariichthys > Loricariichthys derbyi. The sequence goes on along the minus strand of JAVSBU010000074.1, from coordinate 4,852,793 downwards.
AACAATTAAAATCTTATCGTAGACGATACGCATCTCACCCCTCCTTACCATACATAAATAGAAAAATTTCTCCCCTCCCCTATCAAAATGGGCGGCATCTTCATGAAACCATCTTTCACCCAAGTATGCTCCTCCCTCTGCAAGCATGCTCCTCCCTCTGCAAGTATGCTCCTCCCACCGCTAGTATGCTCCTCCCACCGCTAGTATGCTCCTCCCACCGCTAGTATGCTCCTCCCTCTCCCTCCCACAGCAACTTCTACTCACCTCTATCCTGGCCCAGATCTGCATTATTGTACAGGACAGATCACCACACTCTGTAAATCCTGCAACAAGAGGAACAAACACACTTATTATGCAACACCATCAGTGTTCTTTAGGAGGACACACAGCTTGTGTTCTGGACAGGGGCTGCATTTGCAGCAAAAAAAAAAAAAAAATAAAAAAAAAAAAAAAAAAAAAAAAAAAAAAAAAAAGATGATCCCCTAACAGGCCTCCATTCCCTCATACACAGCAGGAAGGCACAGAGTACTCAAACCCCAGTAACAGAGAAGGTGGGTTAGCATATTAAACCATTGCACCAGATTAAATCAATATAAATTAAATCCACTGTGGATTCTCACACTCACTTTCTTCCACGTCCTGCTTCAGGTAGTCGAGAGCTCGTGTGAAAGCTGCCCGCAGCTCCTCCAGCTCTCTGCTTCCCTCTGCAATCAGTTACCAATCCATAATCAATTACTGATCTAGATCTTACAGTATATAAATCTATATAAATTCTCACCTTTACTGAAATCCACACGCCTCCTCAGATAGTCCAGGTACGACTGCCAGATCTCCACGTAATCAGTGGCCTGGATAAACCCAGCATTCAGAGCCTTCTCGAAAACATCTGGATAAAGCATTACAACCACAAGCTCTGTTTGGTGCATCCGTTTTTAATTAATATATTCAACCTCTATTTAATCCTATACAGAAAAGTAGTAACACCCAGTACCTGAGACTACGTGATGTTCCACTCTGTGTCTCTCCAAAGCCAGCAGGTAGCTCTTCCACAAGCCCATGGTCCAGGGACAGTTCCTGACTGCCCGCTCATGACAGGACAACACCAGCTCCTTGATCTTTAACTGCCGATCCTGCCATTGGTAACAAATAAAATACTCAAATACTATCTGATGTTAGTTACAGAAGTCAGAGTTAACGATGAGCTCAGGACTAAGAGTGATTAAGAGATTAACACCATCTTACACAGATTTATCATCTTCTGTATGGTAATACACAAACCACAAAGCACTTTTCATCTTAACAAGTAATTCTACTTTATTCCTCCAGTAGAGGGCGCCAGTGTTTATTGTAAAAACATGCAGATTTCAATAGCTTTTTTTTTACTCATGCTTTGCTTACAGCCTCACTTTAGACAGGGACACAAAGACACGAGCTCCTATTAAAAATGGCTATCTAAAATAAATGAAAGCACAAGAGGGTAAAAAGTGCATAGCTGCCAAATATTTAGACCATTTGTATTATATTTGATACACTGGTTTCTAAGACCTTTAACTTATCAATGTGATCAATACTTTCCTTAAAAACCTGTTGTATATGATCTGACACATATTCCCTCTAGTGGATTTTCACTGTACCGCAGGTAGTGAAGGGGCTTTATTTGACCTTCTCAAAATGGCTGGTGTCATGATTCATGCACATGCTTTCTACAGGAAGATCTTTGCTCATCTTTAGATGTTAGGGTAAAAACATTTATTTTTTTTGCTCATTTTAATAATAAATACTTTCTCTATTTAAATAATGCATACTTATACTAATTAATTATTTGTATTACAGTTAAATCCTGTTAAAAATGTATGTATCAAATTCGATACTGCAGGTATAAGGTACAAAAGCCAAAAGTTGCCAAAAAATGCCTAATATATCAAATATGATACAAAAAAATCAAACAAAATGATCTGGCAAATTTTTTCATTTTTATTTTGAGTAAATGTGGCCTAATCATCTCAGTTTTACAAAAAGTAGAATTTTCTGACTTTTTTTGGATGGGTCAGGCTTTACAGGGTTAACAGCAGCACTTGCATGCAACGTTGGACTAAATGACGACACATCGGCTCTTAAAGCCGTAGCAGCATTTCATCTTAGGTGGGGGCGTGTGAGTTAATTATCAGTCATCAGAAGGGGGTTTCACTGTTTCTGCAGAGCAGCGTTCCATCCATCTCCATGTCTCATCTAGCTCTTCCATCATCCACTTTCTCTCCATCTGTCCTAAAGCCCCTAATGGGCCGTTGTGCATCTGTGGCTGCTGCATCTCATTAGTATGTCATTAAAACAGGAATAAATTAAAAGCTGCAGCTGGGGGACAGGAGCCAAAGATTCAAATGAGACAGGTGAGCACGGTGCAGAATGAGGTCGGAGGAGAAGGTATATAATAGCACAAAATAAAAAGCTTACACCTGTTGGACGAGTTTAAAAATCATAGATTTTAAGTGTTAGTAATAATAAACTACCAATTGACTGACTTCCAGCCAAGTGAGCGATAAATCATATGGATAAGAAAAACTCCAAATCCTTTTTATGTTACTGTTATGAGCAGCACAGATTCCTCACCAGATAGGTCGTGTATTTGGCCCAAAGATCTGGAACTAAGCAGTTCTCTCCCAGCGCCCTCTCGAATATGATCTGCACTCGAGCTGGATCGCCTTCCTTCATCTCGTAATCAATGTAGCTCTGATACTCGGCGAGCTTCGGCGGTTCTGATACCAACTGCACAGAAAAGCGCCGTTAGGACTCTCCAAATCAATGGGATTAATGCACAAGAACGTTTCAGATACCAGAGTCTCTTCATAAGTCCTGCGGTTCTCCAGCTGCTGCAGAGCTCGTTTGTAGTGCTGGGTGACTGTTTCAGACACTCCTTCTTCAGCCCAGTCAGAGTATTCTGTGTATGTGCCTTCCATATCTACAACAAAACAGCTATCTTAGATCTTTGTTGGTAACCATACACTTTAGAGATCATCTTTTCATCTATAGGTTGCCCTACAGCCATAGTGTGTCCTACTCAGATGTGTGTGTATAAGAGGGGACTTCTAAAAGAGCACTTTTCAAAGTTCGATAACCAGACAGGATTATACAAAATAAAGCTTTATTTTGACTTCCTTGATTGTAACAGTTAGAGAATTTGAATTTCAACAAAAGAGCGCAAAGGAACTGGGAAACCTGAGCCAAGCTGCACAGAAACCTAATCTGTTCTTTGGCTCGGTTTAGAAGGCTCAGGAGAGAAGGACCTGTATCTGCTGTTCCACACACAAACACACACACGGGAGAAAAACAATCGGCCATGTAGCCAGACCATCTGGCAGAGTGCAGGTGGAGTGGGCAGGAGATCCTGGCTCGTACTCGCAAGCAGCACCGGATAGGAGCCGAAACCATCAGTTTCCTCACTGCAGATAGTGAACCGTTTTTTAAACTGATACTCAAGTTCCTTCTTCTTCTTCACTTAATTCTCTCCTCTATCTATAAAGGTCATGTGACTGGAACAGGACGCTGCCAGGCAAATTCACATATAGGCACTTACAGTATAATTCTCAGATCACTTGCTTAAAGTCTCAGTATGTTACAACAATATTTCACATTTGAGTAAAACTCACCTTCTAATGACTTATGAAATTTGTTTCTTTATTTTATGCGTTTATTTGACAAAATCTGGTTATAACGTGCGCTCGTTTCCCGTTAGCAAGTGCTAAATCATAGCATCACGTGATCACGACTCCAAACATGATGGACACACCGAGCAATTCTGACAGATACGTACGTATTATCGCTTATTTTGAAATACTTATTGAACATGTCTAAAACACACTTGTTGTATTTGATATAAAACAAGACCAATAATGTCTTTTGAATCGTCAATTAAACTTTAAATGTTCTGTTCTCGGCACATGCGCCAGTCACGTGATAAATGACGGGACGATGGAAATTCATATTAACTGGTCAGTCTGACCACTTAGGAATCTCCAAGGGGTTTTCCCAATTTATTTCTTCTAAATGCCTTACACCAACCAAAATCTGACTAATTATTCAGTGTGGGCATATAACGGATCTAACTACGAGGTGTTAGATATTTACCCTATATAATTTCATTGTATAACATACTGGGATAAACTTGTATGAGTCGAGACGTGTGGCTCATACGCCCTCTACAACCGAAACATAAGAAGACTCTGTAATTTCTATCGTGTTTTATTTTTAGATATGTTTTTAGTGCAAATATGTTACCATGGGTCATAAAAGTTCATAGTAATTAAAACGGGAAAAATGAGAACCACAATAGCACTTAATGCATTTATAATGATTATTGTTATTTATCTTTGTATACAGTGTCTGCAAAAGTCCTACTTAAAACAAATAACGACTAATGAACAGGAGGCTGTTTTAGTGTTATATCAAACACTCAGGTTTTATCCACATTGTATCAATTCAATATGAGCCCAGTAGGTGACTGAAAAAACTCCATTACTGCATATCATGCTTTATACAGTGTGAAGTTTGAGGGAAATTCTCTCCCTTATGAGTACTGAGCATCGGTACCCATGTGACCAGAGCCTCAGTGTGATATCAATGTGATAAAGAAGCATGAAAAGGGAACAAAACTCTGTTTAAGACACAAGGAACGGCGAAACACCGTAATTAATTCTTTTTGAGAGCAGGAACGCCTCACCCATTAGAGGTACGGCGAGCTGGCGTCTAAAGAGTGTGTGGATTCTCTCAAGCTGGACGTTCAGCTGCTCCTGCTGCTCAGGGCTGGAGATGCTGCCAGGTGGAGGCTGGAACACACACACCAGCGGAGTCATGTTTAATCCCATTGTAGCCTGCTCCAAACTCCTGCCCAAATTCAGGTTTGACTTTACACTGACGGATATCACGGACACGTCACCTTCCTAAATATTGCTGTGGAGCAAGGATGCATTTTCACTTTTGGTAAGAAATGGCTTAGGAAGGGTTTAAGGAACATGATTAAGAGTTTGACATGTTGCCCTGGCCGCCAAATTCCCCAGATCACATCCAATCAAGCATCCGTGGGATGGGCTGGACATACAAGTCTGATCCATGGAAGAAATAACTTATAAGAGTTTCAAAAGTTTACATACACTCCTTACATATTTCTTAAAAGTACTCACTTTAAATATACATGTGGTTCAGTCATATTTAATGAGCTGCATATTTGGACCTACTGATGAATACTTGAAGGTCTCAGGTTCTTTTTATACCTGGAGAGTGGAGAGAATGGCGATTTCGAACTCCCTGTAAGCCTCCCAGAGCGCAGCTCCTTTGGTCATGTGCAAACCCACTGTGCTCAAAGCCCTCTCAAAAATGGAGCGAACCTGGTCAATTCCTCCCACAGCACCCATGCCACCTATGGAGTACTGGGCAAACTCCAACCAGATATCAGGACCTGGCAAAGGGATAGAGGTGGCATTGAACAGCAACACGTACAAACGAATCACACGTTATATTACACAGAAAGAGCTAATTGCCAGTCACAAATAATTAAAGCTTCGTTTAACAGGGGGCACACTTACACACGTCCTAAACTACCGGCTTCTTTATACGGTTAACCCCTTGTCGCCGTGCGTTGCAAATTTGACAAAAACCCTTTGTATGATGCAAGCAGCAAAGCTATCGTTTATATTCCTTCAATGCCGATTGTTACACTTTCAAGCAGGTCTGAGGAACATTTTGCATGCATTTGTTTCAGGTAGGACCGTTCTCTGACGGACGCATTTACGTTTGAAGCTGGAAGAGTAGCATTTTAGCATCGCCGAAAAAAAAGGTCACAAAAACAGATATTTTCTTACACAAGGAAAATTGTGCCAAGATAAAAATATTTGCGTGTTTATTGAATGTTTATACAACTTACATTATGAGGTGAAGTCATTGTGATGAGTTTTTTTTTTTAGTTATTACAATAAATATGTGTGTGTCCAATTAGCAAACTTCGGCAACTAAGCTAATCGGTACTACATATACATGGCTTTTGTGTTCTTTAGAAAACTGTAGTTATTTTGCATATTTCTGATTAAAAATCATTATAATAATGTGCTGTACTGCCAGAAATACTTCTTGGTAAGTTAAACCACTAACTCCCAAAGCTATAATTCTAAATTAAACTATTTTCTGTATATATGCATATTACAATATGGTATAGTACATGTATGCATTATATTACATTATGGTATAGTACATATATGCATATAAAAATTCTGCTGCAATATTAGAAGTATTTATTTATTTGCTTTATTACGTTTTAATGAACATTTTATTATTCACCATGACACGTTAAAATTTGAAACTGTTAAAAAAATTGTTAAAAATATTGTGTTGGAGAAACTGTTTGTTGACAGAAAAAAAGATATTTGTTATTTATTTTGACAGAATAAACCTGATTATTATAGTTTTATTACTGTGTCATAAGTATATTCTTTTTGGCCGTTATGCCTAATGTTGCAAATTTGACACACACCTAAATTTCTATTTATTTTTGGTGCAATAGTAAAAATAACAATATTATTTAAATTTAGCATCTATTCTAAGGCAAAAACACACATTATTTATTTTTTTTCCACACATGATTATATATTCAGGCGTCAAGGGGTTAAACCCCGCCCCCTGCTATTCAAATCACTAACCCCAATGAATGAAGAGCTGAAATTGAAATCTGTCCTAGCTGCTTCACACCGGGTGTCTGAACAACATTTTGCTTCTACCTGCACCTTCCTGTCACTAATCAACACGATGGGATTATACAGAGATTCATTATAGGGTCATTTAATCTAAAAACTCTGCCAAGGACGTGATGGATTTTATCTTACTAGGGTGACATCACCACAGTCTTTCACAGAGATTTCAAATTATGCCAGTGCCAGATGCATTTTCCACCTACTCCACCACTCTGTGCCGTCTACTTTTTAACTCAAGTAGTGTAATTCATATATCTCCCGCTAGGTGTCAGTCATAACTCATTATAAGGTGCCTGCTACTTTGGCATGCCCCCCTGCTACTCCAAAACAATTTGAAAGCCCTGTTTCAGCTAACCGCACTAATATGAACAGGCATATTCTGCAGGGTTACACACCTCAGACGTGACACAAACAGAGGACATCTTCATTTAGGCTGTTTTCTTATCTTTCTTTAGGCATGGCACACATTAAAGAGATCCCATTAACTGAATATATATTATTAACAGATCCATTTTTAGGAATTAGGTCCGTTCATAACGGGTTTTGACTCCATTTTGTAATCCCACTGGGCAGTCCCACCCAGAGGAGGGATGGGTTCAATATGATACCCCATGTCCTCTCTTTTCTAGCTTTTTGGAAAGCCTATTTAGTACTTTAAAGAGTATGTCCATTGTTAAAAGGGCTGTACAAATAAATCACACAAACTTACAGACATAGTCTTTCACAGCCTTCTCAAAGAGCTCATAGATCTTCTCACGTTCTGCCTCGTCACCCTCGGTCAGGCCGATCTCGTCCTTTAGCCAGTCCAGCCAAATTTCTGTAGGTTCAAATAAAAAACTGAGACAAGCAACGGCACACCAACAGAGGAATCAAACTTCATACTCGGCTCATTATAAAAGCAATAACAAGCAGCATTTAGGAAAAAGGTATCACTGTTTAATTCTAATTATTCTTTTAAAGAACATATCCATTGGTGATCATTTGGTTTTAGCTGGATTAGTGTTAACCTGCTCATAAAGCTCTTAATTCCGTCTGAGAAGGGCAATGGTTTTAGCTGATGAGCTAAATCAAGTATGCGATTTAGGGACGAGCAAATTAATCTAAATGCACTCTGTGGAGCAGTTAATATGCTGCAGTAAACGTTTATATAGCAGAAATATTAATAGGATGTTACAGGAAAAACGGCATCACTGAATCTCACGTAATTTTAGTCTTTTCATGAGAACGGTTTGTCCTAAACTTTTTTAGAGCAACAAACAACAAAATGTTCTGAAGACAGAAGCAGGATATCATGAGGGGGAAAGGTTATTAAGGACGAATTTTAAGTTGGAAACTTGAGCTTTATGTTGTTTTAGTTTCAGAATAGATCAAATACACTGCCTGGCCAAAAAAAAAAGTCACCACCTAGATTTAACTAAGCAAACAGCTAAGAGCCTCCCATTGGATAATTACTGTATGGGTAATTATGTTTCAACTGGCAACAAGTTATTTATCCTTAACTGATGCATTTATTAATGAACCTCATTGAGAATTATGGGATGTGATGGAGAGTGGGTCCAAATCTCCATCATCAATACAAGATAAAATCGTATTTCGTTCCCATGACGCTGAACTTTAGACACCCTGTGTATTAGCTGGCTAACGGTCAGCTTAGATCCATAATGTTTCACCTTCAGTGAGAGGGAAGAGCTCGCTCATCTTCTGCCTGGCCTTACGCAGTCTGTGCAGCTTCCCCTCCTGCCTCAGCAGCTTGATCAGGTCCACGTGGCAGTTATAATCGAAAGCATTGATGGACAGCTGCAAGGGCAGAAAGTGTTAGAAAGTGAAACAGGGCAGTAATTACAAGCTGCTGCACTAAAAGTACTTGTGTGTACTAAACAGTGATTATAAACCGTAAACTCGCATTTCATTTATCAGTGAAACTCAGAACGCTATTCATCACGTAGCCATGGAGAGCGAGTGGGAACGTATTAGAGCAGAAATAAAAAGATGAGTCACGTCAAAATGTGCAGCCTTGATTTCGGCACGGATGTTGTTCAGTGATTCACCCAGCACTTATGTGGTTATATAAAGGAACTGTATAAAAAGGAGAATAAGAAATCAAAGCTAAATTAAACATAGCAGGTTCTGACATGACTGTGTACCAGAACCCGAGGAAATCCCCAGTATATAACATTCGGGGTTCCCCTCCTGGTTATGGTTATGGAACAATTCCACTCTTTCCAATCCAACCCTCCTACTCACAGAGCCACAGCGCGAGCTGTAACACCTACACCCAAGACTTTGTGCTAGGATTATTAGCACACGGCAACTGATCAGCTCTGTGCATCAGAAAAGAAACCAAAGGGAAAGTGAGGCTCCGTCTGCTAATGGCATGAACACTCTCACTCGCTTCATATAAAGAAAAACCATCACGGCCAGCATGCTTCAAACCAATACATACTACGTAGTATTCTAGACTATCCAATAAAAGCTGCATATTTCATAGTGCATACTTAATTTGTAATATAGTGTATATTAGGCTACTATGTAGTGCAGTATGTACGTTTATTAGAGCGCAATACAATTACTTTATAATACATACTATCTCATAATGTAGTATGCAGCATAATAGTGTGTACTGTGCAGTATAAATCATGCTGTAATCTGTTATACACAGAAAAATATATAAAGGCAGAATTCACAGTATGCATTCATATAATGCACAGCGTATACTCATAGTGCTCTAGCACAGTGGTTCCAATTTTTTTTCTTTGGAGCACCCTAGGAGTAACTTACTGTCCCCCTAATATTGAAAATCTATACTTACAAACAGAATCTTTATTAACATTAAGTACAGCCTTTTGCTCTTGGGTTCCTTTTATAGTGTTTCTATACAAATAATTTTTATATATTGAACTCTCTCATTTCGTTTCTCTTTGAATGAAAATATATTTTAAGTAATTTTAAATACATATTTTCCAGCAAGTGTTTTATTTTTTTAATGTGCAAACTTTTTCCAGAGGTTGGAAACCATGGCTCTAGTATACATACACTCTATAAAAATACTGTATAATACATATATTACACTTTAGATTATGCATTGCTTACTATATGGTATCAGTATGCATTAATATAATGCAAACTACATTAGTATCCTAGTATGCATTATAATCAAATATTCACTAACACACACTTTATCTTGTATACTAAACTACTATGCAGTAAACAGTATGCACTGTCTAAACCATTGCATTATATATAATGCATTGTGCATTTTATAGTGTATATTAATGCATTGTGTAGTATGCAGTATTATAGTGTGTTCTGTGCAGTAGTTTTGATACATAATGCATACTACACGGTACTCTAGTATGCATTACATAATACATTATTTACACCTTGTAATGCTTTAGCATACATTACAATACATACTGCATACTCCATAGTACTCTAATATGCATTATATAACAGTGCTCTGGTAAACCTAACAATACTAACTGCTAACTTTATAGTACTCATTATATAAAACAAACTATGCATTATAAAATAGTATGCATTGTAATACATAATGCTCTGGTATAAATCACACAATGCATACTGCTTACTACGTAGCACTCTAGTATTCATTATATAATACATACTGCTTAATCTAGTATGCATTATAATACATAGTGCTCTGGTATACACCATACAATGCATACTGCTTACTACACAGTACTCTAGTATTACTAGCCATATACAACAATAGTGTTCTGGTATACACCATACAATGCATACTGCTTACTACATATCACTCTAGTATTCATTATATAATACACACTACTTAGTCTAGTATGCATTCTAATACATAGTGCTCTGGTATAAATCACACAATGCATACTGCTTACTATATACCACTCTAGTATTCATTATATAATACACACTACTTAATCTAGTATGCAATATAATACACAGTGCTCTGGTATACACCATAGAATACATACTGCTTACTACATAGCACTCTAGTATTAATTATATAATACATACTACTTAATCTAGTATATATTATAATACATAGTGCTCTGGTACACACCATAGAATGCATACTGCTTACTACACAGTACTCTAGTATTACTAGCCATATACAATAATAGTGCTCTGGTATACACCATAGAATGCATACTGCTTACTACACAGTACTCTAGTATTACTAGCCATATACAATAATAGTGTTCTGGTATACACCATACAATGCATACTGCTTACTATATACCACTCTAGTATTCATTATATAATACACACTACTTAGTCTAGTATGCATTCTAATACATAGTGCTCTGGTATACACCACAGAATGCATACTGCTTACTACATAGCACTCTAGTATTCATTATATAATACACACTACTTAATCTAGTATGCATTCTAATACATAGTGCTCTGGTATACACCACAGAATGCATACTGCTTACTACATAGTACTCTAGTATTAGCTATATAATAGTGTTCTAGTATACAATACATACTGCTTACTATATAGCACTCTGGTATTCATTATATAATACACACTACTTAGCCTAGTATGCATTATATTATAGTGTTCAAGTATACACCACACAATGCATACTGTTTACTATATAGTATTCTAGTATTCATTTTATAATACATACTACTTTTCAGTCAAGTATGCATTACATTATACTGCTCTAGTACACAATGTGTACTACAGTGCACTAGTATATATTGGATAATACCTTGAATATATA
>JAVSBU010000074.1:4823365-4841232 GCA_033118015.1 Loricariichthys derbyi | reverse complement strand
TTGGTTGTCCAACCGAGAGGACGTCAGGACACAAGCAGCTGATCTACAGAATCTCAAACGCTCCTCTATCCCACGTAAACCCAATTTCATAACGTTTTTTTAGTTTCTTTTTTATTGTAGTTTAGGTACCAAACCTCATACGTTTTAAGCTTTCCATAAAACCTTCACAGTTTTTATTTCTGAGTGATGTTTGTAGACATTATTGTTTCTAGATCGTTTTCTAATGAGCTTGACTTTCAGTTATAAGTAACTTTTAAGTGAATGCTTAAGTAACTTAGTTTTAAAATTAGCAGCATTCTGAATGATCAATGAACATTTTCTAGAAATGCTAAAATGATACAGTAAAAATGTTAAATTATTCTTCTGAGGATAGTTCACAAGTTTTAACAAATTACTGTCGGGCGTTTTAACTTCAATTAAAACTGGTGGATCATTTGGAGATTAGTGCAAGTTTTACAAATTGTTGTATTGTTTAAACTGCTAGAGTTTAAGCAGCCTTATGGTAAAGGAGAGGCTGATATTTCATCTTTTTCTTGATATTTTCTTTTGTATTTTAGTTTGCTGAAAAAGCCACATCATGGTTTAGGTTCCATAGAAATAAAAAGAAATAGGATTCAGACAGTAAGTGACTTAAGGACGAACTAGATTTTACTCAAATTTAAAGCGAACCGACAAGTTTGAGTTCGTTCCGTTTTTCTGTGATAATCGTGAATTGTGTTGAATTTCTTGTGCAGCGTCACCTCAAAAACTTTTTGGCACACGTTTGGATGACTGACATCCTTTTTGGAGGAGGAATCAGCTTCCAACAAGTCAACTGGACAAAAACTTCTCAGTGTGAGGCCTGGTTTGCTTTCCTCAGGTGGCAGGTACACACGGGAGCCTGGCCGTTACCCCCTGAGGATGTGCTGGGTTTGGACTCGTCCTTCTTCTTCTTCACGTCTTCCTTCTGCACCTCCACCTCCTCCACGTCTTCAACTTTCTGCACCTCTCTCGGCTTGGGCCTGGGATCCCTGCCCTCCTTCTCTCCGACCAGATCCTTGGACGGGGTACGCAGGTAGCTGGTGGTGGGGTTGTGAGGCTTGTTTTGCGCCTGTGCTTGCTCTGTTCCCGATACGCTCATGTATTTTCGGGGTACGTGTTTCCGGGGCGGGTAATAAGCCTCCAGCTTGCGCTTGTGGCTCATGGCTGAAGCGCAACATGCGATGAAGACGATGACGATAATGAGGGACATGATTATGATGATGAGGAGCATGTTGTCGCGCAGGAAGTCCACCACGTCGTTAAAGAGGAAGTGCTTAATGCGGATGAAGGTGAGAGTGAGGTCAGGCAGCGGCGTGGACGAGGGCGACGGAGAGGGTGAGGCTGTGGGTGCGGGGGCACGGGTGGCTCGGGTCGTCTGGACAATCAGCTCTAGCTCGTCTCCGCTGCCGTCAACAGACATGTTGAACGGTAACGTTAACACAGAACAGCTCCAGAGAGCCAGGAGGAGCAGTACGGAGAGACGTGGACCAACGGACGAAGTCATGGCAACCTGAGAAAGCAGAAAAGATGCAGGTTTAGTGATCAGGTTGACTGATGCCATAGATTTACAATCTAAGCTAGTGTAGGTTAAGGGTCTTGCTCAAGAGCTCAACAGTGGCGGCTTGGCAGAGATGGGATTTGAACCTTGGACCTTCTGGTCCATAGTCCAGTGCCTTAACCACGAGGCTACCACAGTCCCTTGCTCTTGCTCCACCTGTCCTTTGGGAAGGTCCTTTGGTAGGGAAATAGATTGTGACCCCATGGCCTTTAAGGATGTCTCCGCCGAAGTAGGATATTAAATGGGGATTTAAGACCAGTCTTTGTTTTCTTTATGTGGGTACGCTTAGGATTTTGCACAAAGAGGAGCTCAGCAGATTCGTATCACTTGTTTTGTATTTAAGTGCCATTGTCAGAAAAAAGGAAATTATGGTAAGCAATGGTGTGTCCTCTCTGCTTCCCCTTTAGACCAGCGTTTGACGTGTGGCTATAACTCATCTTGATTCACTACTATAGCATTATTATGGTTAGCAAAGCTTTAGACTGGGATTTTGAAGGTCAGAATATTGACCATATAACAAATATTAAAGCACTATAAAGGCAACACAAGACGTGCTGAAGCGATGTTGGGTTTTTCCTCCCATCTGTCTGTGTTAAAGCTATTTCTGTCAGTGCAGGTTATTATTTATTTGGGGTGGAGACGGAGCACGTCAAGGTCTGGTTTGTAATTTTGTTCCTCTGCTACCACCCGCTTACCACACTGAGGAGAAATCAACAGACACACGACTACATGGTCTACGGTTGTAGATATCTGATTTAATTACACCTCCCAGTCTGAAGGTGGTTCAGTGGTTAATGTACTTGACTGTTTGCAAGGGGGGGGTCAATCCTCAGCACTGCCAAGCTGCCACTGTTGGACTCTTGAGCGAGGTTTTTAATGCTTCTTCATTGGGATTGTACCCTCCAAGATTATTATTTTGCTTATCCTCCATTGTAAGTAGCTTTAAAAACTGGCAGTTGATTAGATTTGCTCCTCCAGCAAGCCTGTTCTTTGGCTTTAGACTCCACTACCACAGACAACTGGAAATATTGAGGAGCAGCTCAGCTATTAAGTGGTAACAGAAAAAAAAGAACTGCTCATTAGAAACTTCATGAGAATGTTGGTCTCTACAAGCCTGCAAGTCAACGGTGTACAACCTATAGCAAACAACTGTTGGACTCTGGAGCAAATTTTGATAGCCCGGTGATTCCACGGAAAACACAAAGCAAAGCATCTCATATTTCTCCACTTATCCTGGTCAGGGGGTTGGAGATGATTCATTGGGTGCAGGCAGAGATGGAGCCAGGGTTTGCTGTCCAACTTGACCAGTATGTCTTCAATATTGGGACTAGTGTTCGAGGAAACAAGGGAGTTGACGGTAGAGGAAAGATTGGGTGAGCTTGGTGTGGAATTACCTGACTGGCCTGCACTTGTTTTGCTGAACAAGTTGAATCACCCAGTAGTGTTTAGCCACCAGTCCCAGCATTCATCTCACAAAACCTAGTGGAACCATCTATTTTAATATAAGGTTTTTATAGCAAAGATTCACCCGTTTTGGAGGTAATGTAACAGTGTGTAGGGTATGGAGTAGTTTGATAGAGTGCATGCAGTGTGCACTCACTCTGTATTTAGCTCGACCAAAGGAACTATTTTTGATCTGCAGTAAAAACACAGCAGAGAGCCAATCTGACCACGATATGCTATAAAACCTCAGTGCAGCAGCTGTATTGATGTGAAGCACCAAATGCATGTACTTTGCCTGCACATGCATCGACCATATGAGACCCGAAACTTTTTACATAGAAACTCAGAGTCGTCATATGAAAAACATGGAGGATATCTGACTCACAGTGGAAGTACGACTTCTGGGTTTCTGAAAATGGGAAGGCTGATTACTCAGAACAAAACATGTTGATTCCCTCCACTAGTTCAAACTCGAAAACACAGACAACCAGAAGGGATGCTCATGGAAGGGATCTCCATGAATATACACGCAGATTTGTTATCTAGATGTTCTGTAGGTCCATCTGGTCTTTAGATTAAACATAAAGCCATGTCAGGTTTTAATGAGAGGTTTGCTCTGAGCCTTTGAATCTAATATGTGGGTGGCGCCAACATACAATCCAAAACTGGCACAAAAACTGGCCTAAATTACACACCAACCATTTCAGCTCTCATTCCAGTCAGAGTGTGGGGGTGCAGAGGAGACTTCACGTCTTTTTTAAAGAACGAACAAGTTCAGAAATGATCCTCACACAATCCATAATTAATTAACGACGTGTTAACCTTAACTTCTAATACATTACCCCAGGACAAATATAGATCTACATCAGTTATGGCCCTTCTAGGAATTACATTACTGCAGAAGAATCCTGTGAGCAAGCTTCTCCATACCATCCATCATTGTACCAGAAAGTGAACTCAAAGTTTTGTTGCTTATTCTACAACTTTCTTAAACCAGGCTAATTAATGTTTCATAAGCTCTCACAGGACAAGTTGGTTCCATAACTGGTGCAGACTAGTCAACTTTTGACGACTGTTCTTCTACAAAGTGAGCTAACCCAGGAAAATTATAGTTCCATAAACCTGTTAACACAGCAGATTTATTTCTCTACAAAGGAGTTAAACCAGGACAGTTATTGTTCCTTGCCACTGTCGCCCAAGGTTTGGTCAATTTGGGAATAACCATAGATATTAGAAGATAATCTATAGTTCTAAAGCTACTTTGAGACAATGCTCCATTGTAAAAAGTATTTTTTACAGTTTTGTACTTTTCAGTACAGTTATTGTTCTACAAATGACAACCTAGAAGATTCATCTTTTAACAAATGCGTTAACCCAGGAAAATTAATTGCACTTCAAACGATTTACCCACTAGATTTATCGTTGCACAAATTAGTTAGCCCAGGACAACTATTTTTATTCGAGTGATTTGGACTTTTATTGTCCTACAAGTGAGTTAACCCAGAAGAACTTGATCTACAAAGAAATTAACCACAATCCTAATATTATAACTGGCCCAATAGGTGAATCACTCTAAAGAAATGTCAACCCACATCACAGTTAACCAGAGGCAGGAAAATGTTACGCCCGACCACAATACTTATAAATAATATAACTTACAATAGTGATGTTATTTAGCTACATTTACTCTGTTTAACCAGTAAAATTATATGGTTAGTGGATTTAAAGAAATGTTGCTAACAACTTTTGCAGAGGACAAATCTAAGCATGGCATACAGTACAGTCCAAAAGTCTTAGGCCACCATTAGATTTGTTGTTTTAGCAACGATATAAGGACCGTATATAACACTGTCAAACTTGATTTTTCTTTCAGTTCAAAGAACTGCATTCAAATTTTCTGGTTTTAGTCTAACAGAGGCTGAAAAATAATTATATACTGTGATTACGTTATTGCTAAAACAAAGTTAAACCTAATCTAATAGTGGCCGAAGACCAGTGCGCAGTCCTGTATTTCTGTAGTGTAGAAACCGAAATCTTACCACCACACACTGATGGATCATCTGACCAAGTTCCCCAAAGTTATGAAATGTATCTCTAGAAAAGAAATGTACATTACAGTATACAGAAATGCGAGAGATTTTATTGGGGGTGCCCAAACTTTTGCACAAGACCGTAGGACCGTTTTTATTTAGAATCAGAGTCCAGCAGAGTTTGTTTATACTGGAATCCAGTACTGGAAGTACTTTGTTGGTTTGAATTGGCAGCTTGTTGAAGATAAAACCTTTAATAGAAACCAAACAGTCTACATAAACGTACTTACTGCTGCGCTGATCCTCTCGCTTTGGCTCCTGCAGGTCCAGACGCTGTCCTCCAAATGGAGAAAGACAAACGAGGGTGAGGAAGACCAGCTGCCTCTGTGCTGTTCTGAGAATGGCACAGCAGCTCGTGTTAATGTGCAGGTTTCTCAAAAGAAAAAAAAAAATGAGACCATTGGACCATACTTGTGTGGTGTCTCCCTCCCGCCCTCGTTTTTCCTCCTTTAATCAGAGCTGGGAGGAGGGATGGAATTTATCCTCATGGACAAAGCTCACCAAATACAGTTTTATATCCTATTAAGAAACCCAATTTGGCCCAAATGCTTTTCTTCAGGCAGTTAAACCAGGCCATGGCTGGTGGTTTCCTGATTTGTTTGCTCTGGAGCTAACACCAACAAAGATGATCCAGGAAGCTTACAGATGTTTGGTATCACGCAATTAAACCAAACCAAGTTGAGTGATCGCAAACAGAGGTGTTCATGTTGTGGTTTCTAATACTATTTAAAAAAAAATGGATCCATTTAACTCGGTGGGACAGCACAGTGCGTGTGGACTGTGGTAGCACAGCAATTAAGGTAATGGACTATGGATCAGAAGGTCCAGGGTTCAAATCTCCCTGAGCAAGGCCCATAACTGCTCAAATTGTAAATCGCTCTGGATAAGAGCAGCTGCTAAATGCCATAAATGTTGTGTAGACATTACTGAGACCCACGTTAGAGTCTCGAGTTATTGGGCCTGTCTAAAAGAAGAAAGGCCTGATGAGGGATAATTTATCTGGTGATTAACAGGGACGTTTGGTTTGTTCTTCAGGACGTTTCCTGCTCATCTTGAGATGTCCATCCACTTTAGTTGGATTGAGGACTCTAATTGAATGCTTGGAGACAAACCCCATGCTGTGGTGGGCACGTGACATTTGGATCAGGAACATGCTGAACTTGTAGCTTCCATTTAAAGCCTGGTAGCTCTGAACTGAAGACCCATATCCAGACCAGCTTGCAATTTAAGAAATAAAGAAATTACGAGTTAAGGGCCTTGTTCAGGGACCCCAACAGTGGCAGAGGTGGGTGTTGAACCTGGGACCTTCTCGCCTATTGTCCAAAACCTTAACCACTAAGGCTACCACAGTCTCACAGCCTCTAAAGGTAATTACTTGAAAATTTTGGCTTCACGCCTCTCTTTTGGATCTTCAGGCCCTGGTTTGAGGGGCAGATGTTGATCCGTTTCACCACTGGGTGAGGCTCTGTGGGCGCTGGGTGTAGCTTTTATTTCTGCAACCAGTTTCTGAGCTCTTTCATCAGGCCTCTGCGATTACAGGCTCTCTCTAACACACACATACACGGCAATGCCAGGTTTGAAATAAACCATACATCTCCACAAGTTACATATAGTCCTGCTGCACGGTAAAGTAAATACAGAGGATGAAAACTGCAGCACTGTTACAGCAGAACGGAAATCTGTGTGTCATGAGGAACGTACATTCATTTATTTACCAAACTGACTCATGACTAATTAACTAACTGAATTAGAACAACAGTTTGGTAGGTGGAGGGAAACTGAAGCACACAGGCAGGAAAGCAAGTAGTGTTGGTGCCACCCAACCCAACGAGCACCGAGACTCAAACCAGAAGGGAAATTAATTAACCAAAGTTATTTTCCATGTGTAGGTCCAATATGTTACCACTGCACTGACCTGGGTTGGTTCCTGGAGATGCCTTCTTGCTAGGTCGGGCAACACATGCAGACATGGCAGAGTAGAGAGTTTGGTACCCCCAGTACCCCCTTACCCAGTCCTGCTGATGGCTCTACTTCTATATTTAATTATTTTAAACCAGTCATTGTGCAGAATGGCCGCCATTTGCTTGTTTTAACTAATTTTCTATAGTTTTTAAACAATCTAACAACACATTTATTTATATTTAACTATTCTTAGAGTATTGGTCAACCTCAGACCAATTTTTATATGGTTCCTCCCATTACTGTTACTCAGTCCTTTATGAGTTTTGAGCACCCACATGAACTTTGTACTAATAAAAACTTACAGTAAACGAAACATCTAAGAATAATTTAGCTAACAGGATAGTAATTAGATTGACCTTCTCATAGTTACAATAACATCAAATATACATGGAAAATTAACGAGAATTACTTTTAACCTTTCTATGATCTGCAGAAGATCCAGATACAACCTCATACTGAACACTTGTAGTTTGAGCCATAATTTTCAGAAGAGAGAATGTTCGATTTCTTTTGAAAAAATATTTAAGGCATAAATAGGATTGAGTGACAGCACACAGAAAAACGATTTATGAAGGATTTCAATTGTTTTATTCTACTGTAAATTGTAATTTTAGAGACCAGGGACAGCTAACAAATTATTTTTCAATTATCTTCACTTGTATTAATGTTTTAAATTACATACATTTTCAAGGAGGCTTTGCTTATCAATAAAATTATATGAATTATCTATACATGTAATGTCCTGGAAATGGAAAAGGTGGAAAAGCTCAGATCCAGTTTTTCATCCTTCTTTGAGAAGGGATTTGAACTCAAATTTCAATTAATGGTCCAGAATCTTAACCACAGGGTCGGTGTTATTAAATATCAATCAGAAGATTGGATACAAAACGCACTTAATGTTTTATAACGGCTTATTACAAATACCATTAAATTACTTTTAATGCACAAGTCGACTGACCCCATGTAAGAAATTATGATTCACGAATGAGCCGAGTGGAAACAGGAACGTCTGCCCACGTTGGCATTGTCAGATGACTTCAGGGTGATAAAACCGAGTTGATTATTGACTAACATTCAGAATGGACCAAACCCAAACAAGTTTACCCGACAGAACACAAACCCAGCACTGTACAAGAACAAAAAGCCAAAAAACAATAAAATTATACACAGAGCTTAAAAAACACCTTTAGATATTTTGGCTGGCTTTGTGGAAAAGTTCACACGGCTTGGTTACTGTTGCTAGGCAGACCTCAAACACATTTCAAGATGCTACTTCCTCTTCTACATCCACCTAACCAGCTCTCGCACTTCCCGTGGCCCAATTTACAGCAAAGCTACCACAAATATTTATTGTGGTTTTATATTCAACATGACAGAGAAACAAACGAGCGCTAAGCATCGCATCATTATTTTCCATGGCTGGAGCATTTCAGTTTCTGTGGCTGCTCATACACTCGAAGTTTAGAGGGCGGCGTTTTAAGAAGCCACACATGTGCAACAATGCCTACGACGAATCTTTTAAGGAATCTTCCAGGGGGTGAAAAGTCCTTTCAGAATTTTAATCCCGTCTGGATGAATTTGAGGTTTGTCCTGTGTTTTATGAGAGAGAAGAATCCTTCAGCTGCAAGATAAGAGCTTTAAAGCAAGGATTTGGTGCATCTTCTGCACCAACTTTCAGGGGGTGAAGAATCCTGGTATGGAGAAAAGCAAAGCTAAACTTGAATCCATCCAAATATTACATGGGTTGGCTGCATTTTCATCTTCAACACACTTTCTTGAGATTCCAGACTTTTTCAGATCAGAGAAACGGACCGTTGTTGCGAGTGAGACTGTCTGGAGATTTAAGAGGACCAACAGTCCCTACAGTCAAAAGTCTTGCATCCTGTGCTATGCAGTTAAGCTTCTGGAGGTGAGACCATTCTGAAGTGCTGGTGCTGAAGAGCTCTCCAGTCATGCTCAGTGGTTACCATCATTTAATACAAATCAAGGTCCATAACATCTACAGTGCACGTCCAGTGTCAGGCAGAAAGAGTCAGTGATACGACGCACATCATCGCCAAAGGAAAGATTCCCTCGATCAAGTTAAAAATCTCCCAAATCAAAATAAAATATATAATAATCGAGCCCTCTAGGCTGCACCTTCTGCATCTGGCAGGAAGCTGTTGAGGGTGAGATCATCGTCATCACCCTCAGTGCTGGGAATCAGAGCACCGTTGCTCTTTGGGTGCTTCGTGTAAGGAAAGGGTTGATTGGAATCGTTCATGAAGGCAGATATGCAGACCATCTCCGTATCATGGATCAGACTCGTTCTGCTCCTGTGTTTGGCGCCCACCAACTTCACGGCCAAGATGATGGTGGTGAAGATAAAGACGGTGGCCACAGTAGCCAGCGCGGTGATGCCGATCAGGCACCAAAATGCGGGTCTTTCCCTTTTTGGCTCAGCCGTCGGACAAGAGTGAGCTTTGGTTGATTTTCGGGTGGTGCTAGTCATGGATTTTTGAGTAGGGGAAGTTGTTTCTGCTCGGACCGTGGTTCTTGAGCTGGAAGGTTCGGGTAGGGTTGTTGATGAAATGTTGGTACTCTCGCTGGTTCTTTCTTTGGGTTCCCCTGAGGGAGTAAGCGTAGATGCAGGGCTAGCTGCCGTAGTCACAGAGGTAGCATTTTTTTCAGGAAGCTGGTTGGACGGTGAACTTTCAGTACCTGCCGGTTGTACTTTGCTGCTGTTTGTTTCGGTTCCGTTGCTGAGGTGCACGGCTCCAGCAGCTGTCCCATTTCCCTTTGGAGGTTGTGGACCTGTTGAAGGAGGCACAGCTGTTGTGCTATTCGTATGAGACCCCTCAGGACTCATCGCCGTGGAGTTTAAAGAATACAGGGTTTCTTTGGTGGGATCCACAGTTTCAGACCCCTCTGTGGAGTTATTTTGTAACGCATCATCTACACTGCAGGTGACAAAGCTGCTCGTGGTCAGCACTAAAAGAAGAAGTGCTCTCAAATCGGACCTGTGCATTGTCTGTAAAATGAGAAGAGAATTATGCATAGGCAAAAATGTTTTTTTGGCACAATGTACAGTACTGTGCAAAAGTCTTAGGCCACCATTCTTTGGGATGCCATGTTGACCCTTCTACAAAAGTTTGATCAGGAATCTTTTTTGGAAAAGTAGCAGGCAAGAAACCACTACTCACCAGAGAAGGTGAACAGGGTGAAAAGGTTTGGAATGAAGATCAGTAGAAAAGTGGATTATAGTTAAGTCTTTGGTCATTATGCTATTGCTGGTCTAAGACTTATGCTCAGTACTGTATATTGAAAAATAATATTTAAACCTTGCAGAAGCTGTATTTCTCAACTTGCATTCTTACGGTTAAAGGTCTTGCTCAAGAGCTGGGATTATAATCAAGAGCCGTAATCACCAAGCCCCTCCCTAATATATGGTTTTTGCCATAGCAGACCATATTAGGGATGCCCCCTCACATTTAAAACCCTATTGAGGGTCACAAAGGTCCCAGAGAACACTAGTATAAACCCACCATAGACAATCATGGGACTCAAACCCAGGCCACTTTAGTAGCACATGTTCAACTGGTTTCAATAAAAATAAAACTACTAATTCACCCCCAGCAACCGTTACAGTAAAGTGCTACGAACACAATCTTCTGTTCTCTATTCTTAGAGAATTAATTAAAAAATATTTTGTATTGCTTAGCTAAGACACTGAACACTCAAATCTACCTCGTGAAAGAATCTATACAACAGACTTCTTAATTATAGTAAATATAAATCAAAAACACTCACCACTTTGAACCTTAGATCCTAATCTAATCAAACACAAATTCATAAATCGAAAAATGTACTGACCGTAAACGCTCGATGTTTCCTCTCAAACAGCTCGCGATGCGTCAAAAACTTTGTCTAATTCAAGTACAGGAAGTTGCCTCAGTGTCACATACAGATGAGGTTTCAGAATCTGTTGCAAGCTTCCAACAAGCAAATAGGAGGCTCTTCAAAAAAACCTGCTTCCTCTATTCTACAGGTCGTGCGCCAATGACACTAACAAAAGTTAGCCTTACAACCGCAGAGCTTCCTCCTCCAAAAGTGAACCACGGCTTGGAAAGAATGAGCAGGGACAACACGTGTTTAAAAATGTATTTATTTTTTTTGATAACCATTAAGCTCGTTTGATGCTTGAAGCAAAATGAAAGGGGGAGGGAGGGCAGAGTACAAATAACCACAGAACTCATTCATTCTCGTCTTTCCTGTCATAAAAAGGAACAGGGACTGTTTAGAAACTATGGCTTCATTCTCAGGATACAGTTTGACAGAGGCAGCAGTGGTGTAAACTGTTTACAGAGCACAAAGTGGAATCACAGAGCAAACTCGAACATCAGCTCAACATACAAAATCTCTGATTCAACCTACGTCCATTCCAACTAAACGACTCTCGACTGACGTCTGAGGGAAAAGTAACCTCAACGTTCAGCATCCTAATTATTTACAGACAAAACGGTCTGGATTTGCCTCCAGCATATATACGACCAATCAAGGGGTCACCAAGAGGTCCAGTTTAGTCCCAACGAACCAGTTGCTGTTTACAGTCCAGCAGACCAGATTCAGATTTTTCTTGCTCCTAAATACAATCCAAACCTGGATAGGGTTCGAGGACTGCCTGTTCTTGTAGTGGTTTTGGACTCTGAACTTAACTAAATCCTAAAAGTTAAGAACTTTTTTAGCTATTCTAAATCAGAGGTTACAAAAAAACATCTGGTTCAAACTCAAACCCTCAGGTCCCAACATAAGATTCCTATCATAACCTACCAAATCAGACGTCCAAAACTTCCCAAAACTCAAAAACTCTACATACGGCAGCAAATTCAATCCAGAAAAGACCAGGAAAAGTACTGATATGTGATCCAAATTAAAGAGGATATTAAACAATTGCAGTCTCCCATCAGGGATTGATGAATCTCCATTAGCAATACCATGGACAGTAACATGTTCTGGTAAGATCCTTTTCCCTCCTCTAAGAAACTTTTTTTTTTAAATCAGAGTCATGGTTTATTGTCATGAGGATATGGTCTAGACAAATTCTAGCAGAACCTCTGGGGAGCTGGTTTGCATAACGCAGTAACCAAGCACGATGGAAACAGGAAGTCAGACATGGGCTGGTGATGTCAGATAACATACAGACAAACGGCTTCTGAATAATAACGTCCTGAGTTTCCCCTTCATGAGGTTGAAATCAGAAGAACGTTCAGACCAGAAAGGTGGACACCAAGTGATGAGAATCAATGAAATGTCTTATGGTTCATCAAGCTTTGTAGATTAAGATATACTTTTTGACCACTAGTGGCACTGTAGAGCATAACAGGATATAAATATGGGAATCTGGACCTTACACTGCAAGCATTTGGGTCTAATGTAGGGTTCAAAACAGTATTTCTGATCCACCTTGCGGCAAGTCTTGCCTGGGGTTCGAACCCAGTCCTCATGAAACGCTGTTTCCAGCAGCTTGTTCATAAAGCCAGGTTGCAGGTGCTGCTACAGGACGAAGTGGATCCATTACGTTCTTCTAAGAATAAAAAAAAACACTGCAGGAAAAAAATGCCTGCTTTATGCTGGCGGACTCACTGGGGTTCTGGAGCCTTAGGGCTCAGTTTAGGTCTCTATTAAAGTCAGAACTCCCCTCCCTCAGAACAGACCTATTGTGGATCAGGCTCAAGAGAAAAGGCCAAAATTCAATACGCTTCCATACATTTTAGTTAGAGAGATAAACTGCGAACTACGTATAGAAATAAGGTAGCAGTATCAGCATTAGCTCGCTGTCATTGGTCGTCTTAAATATTTTTCTATATTAACTTGAAGTTACCACGTCCACATTTGCCTAAGATTCTGATGTAGCAACCATGTTTTACAAACATTATTACCCAAACAGGAAGCATACCTGGTGTTATGAACCGATTTACATACAGCACTGTGCAAAAGTCAGCTTTAGCGATGGTATAATGATCAAATATAGCATGTCGATGGCTGGACCCAAAATTAAACTTGTATTAATCAGTCCATAACCCTGTTTTCCACTGATCATTCAGTCTTTGTGAACTTTAATACATCTTAGTCTTTTCAGTTTCTCCTCTCCAAAAAGTGTTCCTAACCAAATTATACTGACTGTAAAAGCCCCCCCCCCAAAAAAATAAAGCACAAAAATACTACCTTTTTCAGTTAATACTGCACACAATATCTGTATTTTCTGGTTACTTTCTAATAATTATATATGGTCACTATACCATTGCTAAAATACTAATACTAAAATACTAATGGTGGCCTAAGACTTTTGCACAATCCTGTATTACGTGAGAGATGAATTGCATTTCAGTCTGACTGTTGAGTGTGGTTAAAAATCTCACCAGGGTGTAACCCAGATACAAGACACGAGCAGAGCAAGTGTAAACTATTACGCTGCGGTTTTAATGCTCATGCTCGTGGAAAATCTTGATGAATATTCCTACAGACACTGACTGGGAAAATCCAGAAACATTTAGAAAGTAGGAAAAGAACCTTTATTGCATGCACTTAGCATAGAGAGGAGACTGTAAATGGGAGAGAGTCATGTGACTGAATAATGAGAAAAGTCAGAGCTTACTGTTGACTGGAAGAACCTGGCTGCAGAGTCACACCGTTTGTACAAACCATTTTCAGACGGGAATGCTCGGAATGCTTCTGCTCCTGAATAAAGACTGTGCTATAGACGCTGGACACGCTCTCCTCTGTCGATCTGTACGTCTGTTAAAATCAGCTTCAAAAGGAAGATTTTACTGTGTAGAGACTAAACGGGAGTCGTTTCATTCCCCTGCATTGCATTGGCACATATTGCTTTGTCCCTTATTAATATAAAGTCGGAGGGAGTCAAAATAGAAAAGATACGATTGAATACTGACAAGGAGGCAGGTATGTGGGTCTCCTCTAAAAATTTGGCAACAGAAGAAGGAATTGGGGAGGAATGCAATACTGATTGCAACATCGGAGCACTTCGACTCGGGGAACGCTTCAACATCGGAATATTGGTCACAACAGGTTGACTATGAAGGAAGGAAGGAATGCTTAAGACCTTTTGAAAGCACCAAATAAAACAAGTGCCACTGAGATTAAGGTTAAGTAAAAAGATACTCTGCTCGGTCTCTCCCTCTGTGGTTTAGCGCAGGGAACGAGGGTTAGAAAAAGAACTGAAAAGAAGTTCATCTTGGAATGTCAGGCCGGTTTCAGACGGGACGACGCCTCGGTGAGTGGCAGTGACAGGTCCCGCCCACCCGGCCGATAGTATTTCCTGAACAGTAGCTGGGGGAGGGGAAAAGGGGACCGCGTCCTTTAATTGTCCATCTGGGACAACTGCTCCTCGAGTTTGGCGATTCGCTTCTCCTGGCTGCTCACCATCTCTCGCAGGGATTTGATCTCTTTCAGAACCTCGTCCAGCTTCGCGTCGTTCTTCTGAAGGAGGGAGTAAGACGAGAGTACGGGTTACTTCCTGGGAAAACTCTTTACGGTACTAAGTAGACCCAAATTAAACTGTACCAGCAAGAAAGTGTGAGGATTTCAATCTTTTAAATGGTTTATTTAAGAAAAAAAGAAAGTTCTTCTGGATTTATTACTGGTTTTCTGAATAAACCTCCATATTTAAATCTTATGCAAAGCAAGAAGGAAGCCGTGGTTTAATAAAGCGAAGCTTGGAGATTGTGAGAAAGCAGACAAACAGTGAGAGGTACTCACAGCGCTTTGGGCCGGGGTGGCACTTTTGGGGTCAGAATGAGCGCTGTTGTTCTCAGCGGTCTTGCTCGCCTTGGGCTTGTGGTCCAGAAAGTTCTTCTTGACCACCTTGAGGTCGCGGTTCTTGGCCGGGATGTAGCCGTCCTTGAGCGAGATCAGGATGGGGTCGCCGTTTTTGCCGTCAAACCAGTCCTCGGCTTCGATGGCGCAGTCGGGCCCAGCCGTGTCGGGATACAGGTCGTCCTGGAACAGGTCCGACTGCCAGGGAGAGAACCCGGTTTTGATATCTTTACGATGCACCCTTGATTTTATTTCCACTGTGCTTTTTCAGAGTCAGATCCCAGCAAATTATCATTATAGAAAGACACCACTGCAATTTCAAATTTTAACCCTATAAGACCATTTGTATCATATTTGATACACAGGTTTCTAACACCTTTAACTAATCAATGTGATCAATACTTTCCTTAAAAACCTGTTGTATATGATATGACATGTATTATTCCCTCTAGTGGATTTTCACTATACTGCAGGTAGCAGAAGGACTTTATTTGACCTTCTCAAAATGGCTGGTGTCATGATTCATCCACACACTTTCTACAGGAAGATCTTTGCTCATTTTTAAGATGTTAGGGTACAAATAACATTTATTTTATTGCTCATTTTTAATAATAAATGCTGTCTTTATTTAAACAATGCATACTTAACAAGTAATTATTTGTATTACAGTCAAATCCTATTAAATATGCGTGTATCAAATTCGATACTGCAGGTATATAAGGTACAAAGCCAAAATCTGCCAAAAATTGCATAATATATCAAATGTGATACAAAAAAAGAAAAAAATCAAACAAAACGATCGGTCAATTTTTTTACATTTTGAGTAAAGGTGGCCTAATCTCGATTTAAAAAAAGTAGAATTTTCGGACTATTTTTTGATGGGTCAGGCTTTACAGGGTTAAACTGGTTTGTGTCTGTTCTTAATATTTCCTAATAGAAGGACTCACCTTTCTTGGCACAGTCATGATGATGGGCTCACACTTCCTCTCATGCAGCTTGTAAAACCTGCACATGAACCCACAAAAACACTTCTTTAGCTAGATTATGTTAATAGTAATGCAGAAGAAGTTTAAAAATGTTCTGATAGATCATGTTGAAATTAAACCCTGTTCAAAGGTAGACCGGTGCTGCCCTCTACAGGACAGTCACAAACATTGTTCATAGCTGTCCAACTGCAGGAAATGATCTGTAAGGATCTACGTTAGCCTCTAGATGTGTTTAATGACCTTTTTCTATTATTTTAACTACCACCATCTTCCTCTTCCCTTATTTTAGTTATGCATACTGAATAATAATTCCTACATTTGTGTGCAGAGCAGCTATTGCTGCAGGGCTTTCAAATTATGCCGATGGCAGGCGAATTTTCCTCCTACTCTACCAGTCAGCGCAGTCTACTTTTTAATTTAAGTAGCGTAATTCATATATTTCCCACTAGGAGTCAGTCATAACTTATGATAAGGCTCCTGCTACTCCAAAACAATTTGAAAGCCCTGTTGCTGGAATATAACAACAAATGGAAAAAAAAAAGAAAACTGATTGTCGGACCTTGCGATCTCACACTTGTTCACGTCCAGACCCCTCTTGGGCATGTAGCCCATTCCTCTCTGAGGCTCCTTGGTGGTGAACGTGTTGAGGTAATGCACGTACGGCGCCTCTTCTGTGATCTCAAAGTAACGGATGCTACTGTCGCCCTGGCAACAAAAACGAAGAACGTAGTCAACGCGTGAACAGCATTCATATAGGGAATTGTAAAAAAGTATAGAGAAAGCCTAGAGTAGATAAAAGATAAGATCACTGAAGAAAGCGTGTCAGTCAGGTAGAAGCAGGTTCACCTTTCCACATAGGTAGACCACGTTGGTGTCGGGGTCGTAGAAAGGCAGCAGGACTCCGTTGCTTGTGTCCATCTCGTGGACTGTGATCGGCTCCTCCATGTTTTGCTGGACAAAGAATAAGGGTTCTAATAGGGGTAGATCCTTTCTAGGATTTTACTAATGATGATAATTAGATAATATTTTGCCAGTCTTTATCTTGGATCTAAAGTACTCAAAGTTTTGTACCCATCTCTCTTACCTGCTGGAAGTGGCACCATGTTTTTTGGGTATGTAATTTGTGACAATGTATCTCTTAGGCACGTTTTTGCAGAATGATTCCACTAAAGTTTGCTGAGTGTGTTTTTGTGCTGGTACCTTGGCTAGTTTAAAAGCCTGTTGTGAACAGCTGACTCCCATATTTGCTCATATTCTGCACAGTAGTTAATTAGCAGATGGCGAAATAAGTTAAATAGAAACCAATTTCCAAGTTTGTATGCAGACCTCAAACAATGAAATCTAAAAACGACAAACTTGGATTTCTACTGGAATCTATTTTGTTTCCCCCAAATCAGGCACGAACCAACCAATCTGAATCACAAATTAACCAAGGGGTGTCTTAAGTTTTTTTAGTGAGCGCCAGATACAGAAAAATAAACAAAGGGCCAGGCCGGACACTAGGGATGACCTAACACATGAATGTAGTCTGAAGTTCTAATTCGCCATCTAGTGTTGAAACTGGGAAGTGCAACAGAGTTGAGCTCAAGCTTCTTGTGGGCCATATTAAACTATAAATTCAGAATTTGCTGTGGGCCAATGAAAACTGGACCTCAGGCCGCAGTTGGCCCACGGGCCATAGTTTGGACACCCCTGGTCTGAATGAGATGACTCCGGGCTCAAATCTCACCCCTGCCTCGGTACCACTGTTGGGTCCTTGAGAAATGTACACATAATTCTGGATGTATAGAGGAACGTACCGGGTTCCAGAGTGCCAGCTGCCTCTCGCTCATACGGCTAAAGCCGGTGGTGAAAACGTTGCCGTCTGAAAGGAATATGGCTCTCATGGGCCTCGCGCCCTCGTGGGCCTTATCCTTCTCCTGCCACACACACACACACACACACACACACACACACACACACACACACACACACACACACACACACACACACACA
>JAVSBU010000074.1:4806723-4818250 GCA_033118015.1 Loricariichthys derbyi | reverse complement strand
AATTCTGCACGTTTCAGTGTTTGTCCCGTGTTGATATCTCGAAAACTGCGGGCGAAATTATGCATCAAAAAACGGCTGAATAAGAAGATAGATGACCTTCGGATAACAATAGTGTGATTACACTAATTATCAACAATAACTTTAACAAGGTTGGAAACCTTAAATATCAATGTCCTATCCCCTGCCATTTCACCCTCTGCCTCTAGGGGGCCGTCAGTGACCATGACAATAAGAAACAGATAATTATGAATATGCAACACTTTATTTCTAATAAAGTGAGCTATTTTTAGAACAGGCCCGTGGCCGACTCATGAGGTCCTTGCGGGTGACCTGATGCCCGTGGGCAACGTGTTGGTGACCCGTGAAAGTATCATCTAATTATCTCTATTGATAAATTCTCAGAAAATATTGAGATACCGTTTTTCCCCCCTCAGTATTGCACACTTGTAGTTCCAGTACAGGCTCCAGACCCACCTAAGGTCATGACCCACATCAGCAGGGATAAAGCATAGAAAAAAGTTCCATGTCTGGGAAATGACTTAACTTTCCACGACAATTCCTGTTTCTCGTATAAAGATAGAACGGACGCATCTGAAATGGAAAACAAGTTTATTTCCATAATATACACACAGTACATCATTTCGACCAAATGTACAAAGT
The DNA here is from genome assembly GCA_033118015.1 of Loricariichthys derbyi. Taxonomy (NCBI): domain Eukaryota; kingdom Metazoa; phylum Chordata; class Actinopteri; order Siluriformes; family Loricariidae; genus Loricariichthys; species Loricariichthys derbyi. The sequence continues at coordinate 4,817,590 of JAVSBU010000074.1, read as the reverse complement.
GCAATATGCATTAGAACTACAGCAACTGTTTGCAACAGTACAAAAGATAAGAGTACTGCATAAAATTACAATGGTAACAGTAGGGAAAGAGAGAGAGTTGGTTGGTTGATTGCCCAGTCCATTTCCCGTTTGTACGACTGTATGGCTGCTTCAGCGGTCCAGATGTGCCATCACCTGGTGTATGTGAGGAATCTCTTTCTGGATTCATCAGTCTTAAAGGTGCAATAAAAGTGGCATCAGTTAAAAAGCTATAATAGGTTCCTCACAAAGCTTTATACTATTTTGTACTTCAGTGCATGACTTTGGTGACGGCTGAGCCACGATTTTTATTTATTTGTTTTTTTGTTTTGTTTTGTTTTTTTTTTGGGGGGGGGGGGGCTTGGCATCTTTCCAACTACTAAGTCACAACAACTATTCGAACAAATAAAAACCGTGAATTGTCGTAAAATTTTAAAACAAAACGCCTCGACAACGATCACAAAACGCAAAGGAGTGTACCGAACTATGACTGAGTAAGGCACTTCAACAATGCAAAACAAATCTACTAATGTAATATAAAGTGGCTACTCTATTCTTTTACGCTATACTTTCGTCCATCACATGGCATCAAAGGCAACATATGGAAAGGCTTAGGTGAAGATAAAGGGACAAAACTGTGGCTCGGGATTGGCAAGAATGCAAATATTCTCTCAATTCCCAGTGATCAAGACTTTCCCATCACATCAGAGCTAGCAGCTGGCGAGGGTGAGGGCTAACAGTGCCTCTCTTCAATCTGGACATCATTAGGAAGGTCACAATACTCTCAGTGTCCATCGGGTGTCTACTCCCTCCCATCCCACGCTCTCCAGGACTCACTGAGGTTTGGCATCAGCTGTGGCATCATTGAGGTTAGAACTCTTGGGTGTTCTATCCAGTACAGAACGCTTAACTCAGTGAATATGACAGACTTCTGCAATACAGCTATGCTAATTCGTAAAGAACACGGGGAAAAAAACTGTTCAGGAAGGGTTCGGAAGCTGTGGTAGCCTAGTGGTTAAAGCACTGGACTCTGAAACAGAAGGTTGAGGGTTCAAACACCACCTGTACCAAGTTGCCACTGTTGAACAAGTCCCTTGAGCTTGAGGGTATCACTCTTGAGCAAGACCCTTAACCCACAACTGCTTGGATTATAAGACTGACTCAATTATAAGTCACTCTGGAAAAGGCCATAAATGTAAACGACAAAGTGTTTGAGGGTGTTGCCTTGGCCTTCAAATTCCCCAGATCTCAATAATCATCAACCAGCAGTGAGATGTGCTGGACAAAAGTCTGATTTATGGAGGACCCACCTCGCAGTTCATGGTGGTAGATACCACAGGAGTCTTGGCAGCATGATAGACCCACCCAATATCAGGCTGTTGTGGCTGATCAATGTATCAGTGGGACAAAATCAATTGATATGAAATCAGTTTTTCCATTAGCAAGAATTCAATCCAACAGGAAAAGCCAGGAAAAGGTCAGGTGACGCTGCCAACCATTGATATTTGTAGTGTAGAAAGACATTGCGTTAGGTAATAACCCCCCTTCCATTTGATTGTGGCTATTTTGCCAGATTTGGGCCTTCATAAAACAGTGAACTTCTACAGTGAGATTGAACCCACATGGAGGAATGGACTATGATCCACCACCTTTTCTGGACCTTTTAACGAATAAAGGATGTCCAATTGTGTCTGTGCGGTGCCCGACTAGCGTATTAGACCGCTGTGCAACCCGAGTGCCCCGTAGTAAGTTAATTTCTATGGAAAAAATGGATTGACACAAATGAACATCATGTGATTGGCTTCAATTTTCGAATAACAATTACTAGCCAGTGACCAACAAAATGTCGGTTTGAGCGGTTATTGTGCAGCCCTGCATATCCGTCATGTACAGCCTTTAACGGAACACCTTCCGCGGTTCTGAAGGAAGGTCACGAGATCAGGTTGATGTGCAGGTGTATGTATAGTAGCGCTTTTTTAGGACCGAAGTGGAAACGCGGCGTCTCCCTTATCGGGTGTCATGAGTACCACTGGTGGTTGGCCTTGGCCGTTTTGTACAGACATACATACAGTGCATTGTGATGCGTGTGCGTTGATGTGTATTATATGAGCCAGCTCATGGAGAAATTCTACCGTGCACTCGCACAACCAGGATTTTAGGCTCTGATAAATATTTCAAGGACATCGCACCTTTACGGGACGACGTGCCACTCACACTCAGACTTACACACACAAGATGCATCGTCTGAACAAAATAACATCGATAACCGTACAAAAGATTTTAAAAAGATCAAAACATAAAAGTAGTTTGCATAATAAAAAACTCAAGTATTTAGACGCAAGCCAGGAACGGCCTCTGACAAAGGGAAAGCGATCTGGAATGAGCGTATGAACGCGTGTATGGATTAGGAAGTGCGTGAGAAGCTGCAGAGCTCGTGATCTCAACCTGGAATCCCTCAGGACGTACAGATCCAAGTCACACATGATCTCATTACGCAGACGAATGGCAGCAATCATGGACCACACAGATCCCCTCCCCACACCCCAAACACACACAGTACAAACAGAGCTGGGTTTGGAGAACTTACTTAGACGCTCACCAAAACCAGATACGTTACTCTTTTCTGGTCTCGTTTTAACATTATGGAGATTTAAAGACGTAGTGGTATTACTACCTTCAAGAGATCTTATGGACCAAGAATTGAGAACATACTGCTCTGCTTACACCAAACGTGGTGGATCAGCCTAGTCATGTTTGGTGTCTCAGGTTTTGCACAAAAGTTCCTCAAAAGGAGTTCCTCAAGTATTTGCTTTGGGCACAAATGATTTTTGATATGTCCAGTTCTATCAGGTCTTCCCTCAAAATGTAGTGGACAGGACTGGGTGGAGTAAACAACAGTTAAAATACTGGACTATGAACCAGAAAGTCCAAGGTTCAAATCCCACCTCTCCTACGCTGCCACTGTTGGGTTCCTGTGCAAGAGCCTTAAACCACAATTGCTTGGATTGTATGAGTGTATTGTTGTAAGAGTGTCTGCTAAATACTTTAAATATAAATTCACCATGCTGTCGCTGCTAAAGCCTTTGAGCAAGGCCATAAACATTTACATTTAGTCACGTAGCAGATGTCTTTATCCACTGATGCAATCTTACAGTCCACACAAATTAAGGGTCTTGCTCAAGTGGCAGACGGGGAGATAATTACATACATAATTGCATCCACATTTACTCTTCTGGCAGATGCCTTTATCCAGAGCAACTTACAATTTCTTTAATCTTTGAAGGTACAGTCCAAGCAATTGTGGGTCACAGGCATTGCTCACGGGCCCAACAGTGGCAACAGGGACTTCCTCGGGCACATGAAGAACAACCAGAGGAAACAAGCCCAGGTTTTTCTCAGGCCTCCAATAAGATTCAGCAAGCAAATTCAATGTCAAAGTATAAAAGTTGCATGAAAGAGAATTAAGAACTTCCTGATTGAATGCGCATATGGAAGAGGAGCTGGAGTGGAGGACCACCAGATGCTCCTTGGTACTTATAGGAGTAACCAAAAGATGGGAACTGTAGGACCTCATAGAAATTCAAGGTGAACTTTAAAATAAAAGGATTCTGTTTTTTCATGCTTACCTAGATAGATCAGGGTCGCTCTGGACCTATCACCAGAATTCACAGGATGTTGGTGAGCATTTCAGGTCTCCTACATTGAAGCTTTATGGGAACCCCAACAAAGAAACCTGAATTCTGCAGAGTACCTTCAGTGATTTGTGCAAACTGACACCGAGCATGTTTTGGCAGTACACCAGTAGCTTGGGTAAGGGAAGCCTATTGCACCAAGACATCCAAAATGCAGATGTTCAGTGAGATCAAATAAAAGCTGGGGCCATCAAAACAAGCTTCATTTCTCAGTGTCACTTCCTCTATCAAGCATTAACCTGCAGAACTGGGATGAAAACTGATAAAATGGCCAAACCAGCCTGCAGTGTGACTGGAGAATAGTCTTCTATGGCCATAACCTCTCACCCCAACCAAATGGAACTACGTACCCCAATCTGGTTTTGATGACCCTGCTCGTGAAACATTTCTTAAAAGCAGATTTTCTGGGTAAGCAAAGTACAGTAGTGATACAATACTAAGTGCTAAACCAGCCCCTAAAAGATTGAGGGCAACGTGTCAGTCAACGCCTCTCTTAAATGGTTTGAGACTGGCTCTCCAGATACACGTCCATATTTTAGTGTTCTCAATCCAACATGGGCACAGTGTTAACAGTCATTGATTAAACGGACCAAAATACAGCCAAGTATCTCCAGCAAACTTGGTGTGAAACCAAGCGAACAGCAGATGGCAACAGATTCGTCCCCCATCAGCACCCAAAAACCCTGCAAAGATTCATTTCAAGATCAAGGCATATCCAGAGTGTAAGGAGGTTGGGGTTCAGACCATTTGTGAGGGTTCAGATCAGCCAATAAGATGGATGCCTCATTCTGCATTTAACTTATAAAATATGGCTGCTTGGCAGGACGGGGTAGAAGGAAATCACCAGAAGGTCTCCTTGATGATTTGGCCAGAAAGAACTCGGCGTTTAGATTGATTTGGTTGCACAGGCTCAGCTTCTGAACTCATGCTATGAAAGCTTTTACACTACGAGAGCCAATTCGAAATATTTGGATCCTGTTCCCTTAATGTTCGCATTCACAGTATTTCAAAGTCTGCTTGCTCCCAATTGTAGTCGAGTCTGTGGAAAGTGCACTTCTCCTATGCAATCAAAGAATTTCAGTGTGACGTCGCTTTTGTGTACTTCCTTTTATTAAAACATTTTTTTGGAAGGCAGTCTGTGTTAAAAACCCTGTTAGGACCCGGTCTGAGTACGGCAGAGTTCTTCGACGTGACTTCATTTCCCTGATCCACCCCTTAAAGAGTAAACGTTTTGTGGAAGAGAAACTTCTCCATTGCAAACTTGCCATTTACAGTTTCAGGGGGTTTGAGGTTGGCCGGTGCTCACCACCATCCATGCAGGACATCATCTTAGAGAAATCCATCAGTGTCAGCTCCGGGGCTGAGTTCCTGTTGTTCCTGGACTGAAAAGATCCATGGCTGATGTGGCAGAGAAGTGACTGGCATGTTCCCACTCTGGGCTGACGGTACCCTCAGGTTCTGGGGATATTGTCAGGAGGAGGAGGGTCCCAGCATCGGAGGAACATGCAGAAGAGCACAGATCTTCTGAGGAGAAGGTAAGACAGCCCAGTTTGGCGAGCGAATTGGATCGTTTTAGGCGTGATGGCACGGTGAGGCCAGCCAATCGCATACGAGCTTCTATCTCCTGCGCCCTTTGGCGCACCAGACCTGGCTTGCCGCGGACGCTGCGGATGCTGTCGCTGCTCGAACTGCGTGTTAGCGTGGAGCCGTGCGGCGACGAAATTGGCGTCAGTGCTTCCGAACCCTCGGCCGCAGGCGGCAGCGACGCCCAGAAGTCGGTCGGTCCGCTTATTGCTCCAGAAAAAGCGTTGACAGAGACAGACGGACGGTCCGGAGTCTCTGCAGAAGGTTGCGTGGCTGTTTCTGAGCCCTTAGCGGGGCAGACACGCTCGTGGAACAAGCCCGAAAGTTTCTCCAGCCTCTCGGTTCGGCGTCGAACCAAGCCGGATTTCTGAAGCTGCTCTAGTGTCCCTTGCTGTAGCTGTTCCTGGACTGTTCTCCCCTTGCTGGGAACATCTGAAATTTCATTTCCCCTGACCACCTGATCCTCTGTTGTTTGTAGATGGTCCAGATTCTTCATTTGGCTCCCAGACCTGTCGTCCATATGTACTGAGGGAGGGGTGGCTTCCTTTGTGCACATGAAATTTGGGCTGCATGAGTGTAGGTGAGCAGTGGCAATGGTTTTGCAGGAAATGCCTGAGGCCTCCACGTCACTGGAGCAGCTAGGGACGGTGCAGAGGGGCAATGGGACAGGGCTGTGTCCACTGGTGTTAGACACAGTGCTGGATTGTGAGCAAGATTGTGCTTCGGGTTCAGTCGTCTGCTTCTTAAGGATGCTTTTCTACTTAGGAAGAGAAAGATATTATATTATACTCAGCTCTAAGAGTTACTACGTACTAACAATCTAATGTTTGGTTACTGCTGAACATCATTACATCAAAGTGACAACCACAAATTAAACAGGTCCACTAACCGCAAAACCAACCAAAGCACCGTCAGACAACAACGCACCAAATGACACAACGAACCAAACCAGTTCGTTCCACCATTTCATATGAGTGGAGTACAGATACTTACAGCGATGCTGGTTCGAGTTTGGAGATGGTTGTTGTTGTTGGAGTTCTCATTGCACAGGTGATTCATGGTACCTTCAGCCAATGCCTGCATCTCTTCCTGCTCCCTCTTGGCCTCCTCTTCATCTTCCTCCTCCACAGTGTTGAACTCGAGTCGCAACCGTAGCTCCTCCAGGGGCTCGCCACCGCGGGCGCAGGTCTGAGCGGCCGTGCCCTCGCCGGCGGGCGTGCTGAAGCGGGGTGTCTCAACGGCCTCGTCGTCCAGCAGGGCGTCGCGCTCCACGTCCTCGATCTCGATGAAGACGCGATCCACATCCAGCAGCGGCGGCGGCATGCGCACCGGCGTAGAAGACTCGCTGTCTAGCGCGGAGTCTGACAAACGCCGGAAGTAGTAGTGGTAGTTCTGCGGGTTGGACGGGTCCAGTTCCAGTGACAGGGGAGAGGAGTGGGCAACGGCTTCACAGCACGTGGGGTCGGCCCCGGGTGTTTCTGGGTCAGCGCAGCAGGGCGGAGCCTGCTGGCAGTCAGGGTGATCGCAGTCGGAGTCTGGACGCCAAAGACGATTGTGACGCTGCTTGCTGTGAATTTATGCATTCATCAGGTTAATTCATCATGCGTTACCATAGGAACCAAACATGCCCTGATGAAGATTGCCCTGATTACCTGGCATCCAGAATGCCCTCGTATTCAGCCAGCTGCTTCATGAAGCTGTCGTTGGGCCTCGTGATGCTGCGTTTCTGCTTTACAAAGTTGTAGGCTTTCTCTAGAGACCAGCCGTATTCTTTCATGGCGTAGGCGATGACCGTGGATGCCGAGCGGCTCACCCCCATCTTACAGTGGACCAGACACTTGGACTGCTTCTTCCTATAGGCAGAGGGAAGATGATGAGGAAACCCAATACCTATTTAGAAAGCCACTTGAACCAGTAACGTCCTGGGTGGTACAGAGGGCTAAAACTTTTGAAAACCTCCACAAACCAGGTTTGAATTCCATATGTGGGGGACACAGCTCCACCCCCCCACCCCAAAAAAAACCCCATAGTCTCATGTTTTTCAGTTCCACTGTCTCTTACTTGGCTTTTACGATAAAGTTGTAGGTCTCGTTCCAATGCGCCAACAGGTCGGTGGCCTCCTCGTCGTAGACGCGAACGTTGTGGTAGCAAAACGTTCCGGGGAAAAAGTTGTCGATCTCCCGAGTGACATTCAGGATGTAGCCCACTCTAAAAAAAGAAAAAAAAAAAAGAAAAAAAAGAGTTGGTGATATTAATGAGCGTGGAAGGTGAAGGAAGTGCAGACAGAAGGACAGACGTTACTAGTCTGGACGGAAATAAAATCAGAGAAGACTCACCCAGACTCCTGGAGCTCCTCTAGATTGGAAGCATTCCACTCAGATCCCTGAGACACAGAATGAAAAGTCTCAATGATAACAGGCTCTGGAAGAGAAGCCTCACTGAACATGGGGACTCAGGTTCGAGTCCCATCGGTGGTGAGCTAGCATTTATAAACTCTGTTCCATAAGAGTCCCCCCAAATCACAAAGTCATGGTTCAAACTTTAAGTAAAGAACTTTTTCATGTAGATTCAAATTTAACTGATTCAGTTATTTGTTTGTTCAATTAATGATTCAGTTTTAAATGATTCATTTATTTTGCTGAATCAGCCATCACAGTTTTAGTTACTATTTATTTACTTGGTGATTAAATTCTTAACTCGTTCATAGTTCAGATTCATATTTGTTAATATTACAGATTTAGTTATTACTATTGTTTAATTAATTAATATTTCAATTCTTAATAACTCCTTTATAGTACAGATTCAGTTATTACTGATTCAGATATTCTTTATTCAATTAATGACTCATTTATATTGATGACTCAATGATTCAATTCTTAATAACTCATTTATATTACGCTCAATTACTGTTTCAGTAATTAATATTTGGTTTGTTGTTTACTTAATTAATGATTCTGTTCCTAATTATGTGTTAATATTACAAATTTAGTCATTAACATTGTTTAATTAATATTTCAATCCTTAATAACTCATTTATAGTACAGATTCAGTTATTCTTTATTCAATTAATGATTGATTTATATTGATGATTCAATGATTCAATTCTTAACTCATATTATGCTCAATTACTGTTTCAGTCATTAATATTTGGTTTGTTGTTTAATTAATTAATGATTCTGTTACTAATTATCTGTTAATATTACAGATTTAGTCATTACTATTGTTTAATTAATTAACATTTAAATTCTTAACTCGTTTATAGTACAGCTTCAGTTGTTACTGATTCAGATATTCTTTATTCAATTAATGACTCATTTATATTGATGACTCAATGATTCAATTCTTAACTCATTTATATTACACTCAATTACTGTTTCAGTCATTAATATTTGGTTTGTTGTTTAATTAATTAACGATTCCATTTCTAATTATGTGTTAATATTACAGATTTAGTCATTACTATTGTTTAATTAATATTTCAATTCTTAACTCATTTATAGTACAGATTCAGTTATTCTTTATTCAATTAATGATTGATTTATATTGATGATTCAATGATTCAATTCTTAACTCATATTATGCTCAATTACTGTTTCAGGCATTAATATTTGGTTTGTTGTTTAACTAATTAATTCATTAATTAATGATTATGTTCCTAATTATCTGTTAATAGTACAGATTTTAGTCATTACTATTGTTTAATTAATTAATATTTAATTTCTTAACAACTCCTTTATAGTACAGATTCAGTTATTACTGATTCAGATATTCTTTATTCAATTAATGATTCATTTATATTTATGACTCAATGATTCAATTCTTAATAACTCATTTATATTACGCTCAATTACTGTTTCAGTCATTAATATTTGGTTTGTTGTTTAATTAATTAATGATTCAGTTCCTAATTATGTGTTAATATTACAGATTTAGTCATTACTATTGATTAATTAATTAACATTTAAATTCTTAACTCATTTATAGTACAGCTTCAGTTGTTACTCATTCAGATATTCTTTATTCAAGTAATGACTCATTTATATTGATGACTCAATGATTCAATTCTTAATAACTCCTTTATATTACACTCAATTACGGTTTCAGTCATTAATATTTGGTTTGTTGTTTAATTAATTAATGATTCCATTTCTAATTATGTGTTAATATTACAGATTTAGTCATTACTATTGTTTAATTAATTAATATTAAAATTTTTAATGACTCATTTATATGACAGATTCAGTAGCTATTGTTCATTCAATGATTCAGTTCTTACTAGTGTTATTTATTCTACAGCTTAAAATATTACTGATAACACCGACCAGGTACAGGTGGTCGAAAATGAGCGTGGCTTTGTCCATCTGCCCCAAGATCAGCAGCATCTCATTATCAATGAACTCCTTGTACTCCTTCAGATTACAGTTCATCTGCTGCTCGAGCTCGATACGGATCTGAAAAGAAAAGAAAAATCAACATAACACTATAAGAACACATGACATATTTGGTAAAACCATGTTAACGGAAGACTGTTCTCACCTCTTTGGACGTCACATTCTCCAAGTCCCTCAGCATCATGATGCCCCTGAGTTTGGTTTTAATGAGGCACTCGGTTCGTTCCCTCTCTGTTGGCCTGGAGAAACACCAGAGAAACGTTACACCATCTGAACGCTCAAACTCGCAATCTCAATTAAAGGAGGCGTGGCCTATGAACCATCCGTCTCAGCAAATCGGGACAGTTTTCTTCTTCAGACTGGTGTTTGCTGGTTTGGCACTCACTTGTCCACGAACATGGCAGGCGAGTCGGCCCGCAGCGTCTCCAGGTCCTGCATGGCGTTCCACTCGTTGATGCAGCTCTGTTCCGAGCTGATGCAGCTCTCGTAGTAGCCCGTCCAGGTGAGCGCCATCCCGCCGGGGAAGTAGTTATACCGCCGTGACACCTCGCAAGCCTTGTGTAGCACCTGCAACGCCGACCTGGAGACCAACAAAGGTCACGCATGATACTAGTGTCCAATTAATATATCTTCTGATGAACCTTCTGGTCCATGGTTCAAATCCATGGCCAGGCTCTGCCAAGCTTGGTCTCTTAGTGGGTCAATTACAAAACATTTCACACAACCAGCACCATCTCTTGGATTTCTTGAAGGAAACCCTGAAGGAAATAGAACTCACATTAATACGCAATACCGATTACTACCGACAGGTGGCAGCAAAAGCGCTGTTTTGACGGTTGCAATATCACCTTGTATAATCCTTCGAAAGTGACTGAACTCCAGGGACATAATGTTCTTTGGAGACATTCTGATCTGGGACCAGTCTTCCTGTGCCGATTTCTTGCGTGTAGGACATTATGTCTGAACTTGGCCTTCAACCAGCCTTCTCATTTGGTGGAGCCAAACAATCTTCTTCTTCTTCTTCATCGTCTTCTTCTTTGTTGTCGTCTTCTTCGTCGTCGTCGTCCTAGTCGTCGTCTTCCGGCTTTTCCCTTTTCAGGTGTCTCCACAGTGAGCCATCCTCCTCCATCTCACTCTGTCCTCACACCAACTACTTCCATGTCCTCTCTAACTGCATCCATA
>JAVSBU010000074.1:4543960-4557311 GCA_033118015.1 Loricariichthys derbyi | reverse complement strand
ATTTATGATGTAGTTGGCTATCAGTTATTACAAATAATAAGTTTAGATTTGAAAATTCTTGTGGGTTTTTTTTTTTTGTCTCCATCATATGACGAAGAGCAAATAATGAGTCAGATGTAAATATAAAGGAAAAACATGAAAAACACAGCAGAGAGCTATTGTGAGAGTGAAAGCTAGTACAATGTAAGACTTGCACAAACATATTTTTGATATTTGCAAAGTATCGTCTAATTATCATTATTGACAAAATCCAGGAATAAAATGAGATCACACACCCGTAGGTTCTATGTGATGCCTGTGAAGTTTGGTCGCAGATAAGCGTTTTCTGGGAACTTGGATGGAACAGCGGTCTAACACCGCAGGTACCTATGGGTATGAATCCTGGGGCATTTACCCCCGGCTGGTCAGACACAACGCAGGAATAAAACATAACAAAAAGTACACTTCCTGGTGGCTGGATAAACTGCACAGTCCAGGTTATGCCGAGGCACTAACACCAGGTAGCAAATTGTGTGTGTTTGTGTGTTCTGAATTGACAAAGTTCACTGAGTGCCAAAGGTAGAAATTGAGGGGGCAGGGTTAGGCATACAATAATAATTAGTTTACATTAATTCAGTTGTGATGTGGAAAGCAGAGGTTGCAGAAAAGTGAACAGGGTGCAGTATATGTACCTGAGGCCCTCCCCCTCCAGAGCGTACTGGCGGCAGTACTCCAGAGTAAAGCTCTCTGCAGTACTGGGTAGTGCCAAGCTCCAGCGGATAATAGCAGTGTTCCACAACACTGTGCAGGCTTCAGGGTTGATCACTGGAACTGACGGGGCTGTCAGGTCACACATGGTTAAAGGATTAATGATAAAGGAGTGTAGATATTTCATTCATTAACACAACAAAATGATAAATAACACATAATGCACATGATAAGTTGGATCAGCATCTTAGCACATGCTATAGGAGTAGATATTCCATATTTAAACAGTAAGGTTCTGCATAAATCAGCATCTGAAATAAATCAGTATTTGTTTTTGCATATAATAAGATATCAATATATTTTTTATACTTTTTGACCTGTTTTAACCCTGTTTATCTTGGTGAGGGTCTTGATTGGGTACCGATATTATTTCTGGCCAGGATTGTTATGCATTGCAGAGTCCAGCAGGGGTAGCTGCTGCAGCCTTTGGTTTTGCTATCAATTTGCTAATCCACTTGTTATATCCTAATCTCATACCATGTTTTCCATCAAACACTTGCTGTTCAGTTATATAGCATAAACATAATTATAATGGCTGGACTGATTCTTTGTACTGGACCTTATACACTGACCTGTTCTAAAATGCAGTCTGTCACTGGGCAGGCTGCAGCCGGTGTAGTTTACTGCCATCACCCACACTTTATAACACTTGTCTGGCTCCAGGTCTTCCAGGTTACAGTAACTCTCCTTCACTGTCACTCTGTACTCCTCTGCAATGGCTACGAATGAAAATAACACACAACATAACCAGAACCAATGCTGTTAATCCATTTTCACTACTTTACAAACTTTTGAAGGCCCTGTAGTTATGGCCTTAGTCATAATCTGTCCTCTATTCACTATTTCCTATATGTCTGCTCAAGGGCCCATCATAGACACCTTAGCAGTTCTGTGGTAGCCTAGCGGTTAAGGTTAAGACTATGGACCAGGAGGTCCAGGGTTCAAATCCCACCTCTGCCAAACTGCCACTGTGGCCTCATTGAGCAAGGCCCTTAACCCATAATTTCTTGGATTGTAAAATTGTATCAGTTGTAAGTTCCTCTGGATAAGGGCATCTGCTAAATGCCATAAATGTTAATGTAAATGACATAGTCCAATAATTTTACCACTGACTTACAGTCACAGTCTCGACCACATTTGGACTCGGGTTTTGTCTGGGTCTCAAGGGTACGGTATATATTATTTATTGTTTCCGTTTACAAAATATATGATCAACTATAATATCACTATTAATATTTATCATGTATGTAAAATGATATTGAATATAAAGTGAATTACAAATTTTGTTCCTTTTTTTTGTATGAAGAAAAATTTTAATCCGGTCTGGACCATTCCTGGTCTGGACTCAAAGTCGACTACTAAGCCTTGGCTTGACTTGGACTCAGCTTTAGCATTCTTCACCACAACACTAGTCATGATACTTGAAGAAAAACACTAAATATGTATAAACACTTGTAAAATCACTGATATTATAAGGTTCTTTCAGAAAGTGTATTTGGAATGAGCCGTGTGTCATTAAATAGCTGGGATTAAAAATTAACATCTTCCTCATTCTAACCTCCTTGAGGTTCCTCCATGCAGTAGACCTGGAAGCAGTCGATGATGTCTCCTTCATTCACGGTCCAGTACACAGTGACTGAAGTGCTTGTTGCAGAATTGGCCTCCTGGGGCAGAATATGGGGTTGCTGAGGTACTACAAACAGAAGAATCATGAAAATCATTATATAATCATTATATATATATATATCATTATATATCATTATATAATCTGTCCTGTGATGACATGTCCTGATCTGCTTAGGACATACCTGGAATAACCTGACTGTTCTTCTTCTCATTTCCTGTGGTACCCTTGGCATAATCTTCAAACACAAGCAGACCATGGGGTCCAAGCTCTAGAGACATGGTGGATTCTAAAGCTGTTTTTAACCTGATACAAATCAACAGCACACATGTAAAGTAGAACGGCATTATACTTCATAGCACCCATACAGGGTACAGTGATCTCAACACTACAGTGCTGTTTGTACATGCTTAGATAAAGAAATCCAGCCTTTTCAACCTAACCCCCAATTACTACAACTGTAGAATAGGCTTGATTATCACTGGCAGTGATTTTGTCACAATTACTGAACATAGAATTGTATGGAAAAAAATAATAATTTAATTATAATTTAAGTGTAAGTGAAAATGTGTTAACAATCATAACACTGGTTGCTTTGTTACGGGCTGTGTCTGAAATGTTCACTTTGTTTACTATTCATTACATTCTACATACACAACAGCATTAGCCTGGTAAGTTCATCGAATCAGACAATTGAATTCACACAATTCCTCATACTCTCTGCTCACTCCTGTGTGACAGCAGATTTCATCACATAAATACACAATCTGTTGTGGGCAACAGCTGGCACATGCCGTTTTTATAATAGTACCTAATAAACGAATAGATATTGTTCTGTATGGAGTCCTCCGTCACAGATGTTGCAATTAACAGGATACGGTATGATAAAATAAGTTACTGAAGTAATAAAAAGTTATATCTGTTGAAGTTTATGTTGTTCACTCATATGCCTGTGTACTGCTAATTTACATAAAAACGGTTTCTGATAAAAACTTGTGATTATCAGAAGTATCTGAGGCTAATTACCTTTTTGCATACAAAATATTCATTCCTTTAGGTATTTATTAGTAACAGCATGTGCTAGATTTGCCAAACAAGTCATAAAATAATAAGCTAATGTAGAAATTGTTTATAATTCTGTTCAACATTAGGTATGTAGAATGTTGGAAATACTGATTAGGGAACCATTTCAGTCACAGACCTTAAGTGTACAAGGGGCTCACTGTCTTAAAAAAGGTGGTGATTAAAAGCCATTGTAAAGGCATAAAAATCATAAAAGTTTACAAGAAAATTTATATTTTAAATGTTCAAAACTAAATATTATGAAATAACTGAAATAACCAATAAACTAACCTGCAACAGACTTGGTTGAAAATAACTGGAATATTAACTATATATCAAACCAGACACATTAATAATGAAATCAGTAAGCACTTCATTCTGTATTATTTTTCAAGTTTGAACACAGAAATGCCAAGCACTGTTACACAGCCTAAACTCATTCCGTGCAACACACATCTTGGTTACCTAGTTTCAACTTCTTCATATGACTGGGAATGGAAGAAAAATGTGCAAAATTCAACATTTTTTTCAAAAGCAACAATTAGCCACATTATTAAAATTTGAAAATTAATATTTTAATATTTCTTAGACAATACCAGCTAATTTCCAATAAAACAGAGAGTACCAAAACTAACAACAGTGAGTATACCAGATCAAGTGTGCTAGTTAATTACCTGTTAATTAAATAAGCATGGCTGACATTAGGAGTGCTATTTACTGATAAGAAAAATATTTAATTGAATTTACAACACAGGGTTCAACAATAATGATGGCCCGATGGCCCGGGGCAAGTAAAACGTGCTGTCGGGACGGCTGCACACAAAATCACTTGCCTGGTCGGGCCAGTTCATGTTGGGGGCGCGCAAGAATAAAACAAGGTGGGCAAACATATTATGATTAAAGATTTACCCCTCGTGAGGAAAAAATGCTCTAGTCCACTCGCATGTCCAGTCAAAACCAATCATTTTATTTGTTAAGTGACGTCAGAGCGAGGCGAGCAGGAAAACATCGGCGAAGCGCAAATACGAAGCTGCTTCATCAGGAGCATAACATTATTTTACTACCGCTAAAGCATAATGTAACAATCAAAACGAACTGCTCAGGAGTCGACTCACTCTGCAAGTGAACATGAGTCATTTGTTCAGCCTGAACTTAAAGGGCCAGCAGAACAGTCTGAATAATGCAGTGTCTGTGTGTGAATACTATTTAGTGTTCTGTAGCCCTTACAAGCTAATATTATAATATAATGTAAGCTAATATAGTAATAGCTAATATAATATAAGCTAATAATAGCTAATAGCAGAAGGTAAGTTAATATAGTAGCTAATATAATATCATGTAAGCTAATATAGTAGCTAATATTAATATAATGTAAGCTAATATAGTAGCTAATATAATATTATAATGTAAGCTAATATAGTAATAGCTAATAGCAGAAGTTGTGAGAATGTTTACTTATATTAATAAAACATAACCATAATTAAACACATCAGGTTTTGTATGCTTATTTATATGTGAATAACATTTTAAAATCCAAATATTATTGGGACAGTAGAAATTTGGTACGGGACCGTAAACTTTCCGGTCACTTGCCCGACTGGGCAAGTTGGGGAAAAAGTTAAAGTTGAACCCTGAAACAGTTAACAACTGACATTTAATTTGAAAGTGGAGTTGAGACTGCTGGTGTACATTTCACAGGTAAACGGACCACAAGTCACATGGTCCATGTGAACCATGGAAAAGCCAAAAGCAAGTCCTTTCATATATTTTTCCTGCATATTGTATTGTATTTGATTGTAACTATGAATAAGATCAATCTCAACTTTCTATCATATTACCCAAATTACTTGCAGATGTTATTTGTTTATTGTAAAGATACTTTTTGGTAAATCATTAGAATGTGCTCAGTGTCCTAATGCTATTAGTATGGATGAGGTTACATTTTATGTTTTTGCAAATTCTGTGCTGTAAACTGATAAATAGGAACAGGAGAAATGCCTAATATTGTCGAGCACTCAATAGAAATAGTTAAATATGTGTGCTGTTAGATTCGGTGTTGAAAAAAGTGTTTTATGGCACCCATTCAGTGGAATGTCTCGTACATCTTTAACGCATTTTACTATATACAGGAAAAATCACTAGATGTAAAAAACTAAACTGCCACACTCACAGACACAAATGCCAACTCGTCCGTCTCTTCCATCAACGTTGTTGTCTTCTCCATTGTCTCCTTGGCTGAATCAATGTTTTCTTGAAAAGACACTATTTGGTCATACAGCTTCTCGAGCTTGGCTTTCTTCTCCTCCTCCATGTTCTGTGACATTTCGTTATATCGGTCCATCACAACCTTTAACATCTCCTTGTTTTGTTCATCCAAAGTTTTCTCACAGTCCTTGTATTGCTCCTGTTTGTCCAACGAGAAGCACATTTTATTACTCTGAATTTTTGTTAATGCAACACCAAAACAAAAATACTAACTGTATATTCAACTGTGTATACCTCCACAGAGTTGTAAGCTAGTTCAA
The DNA here is from genome assembly GCA_033118015.1 of Loricariichthys derbyi. Taxonomy (NCBI): domain Eukaryota; kingdom Metazoa; phylum Chordata; class Actinopteri; order Siluriformes; family Loricariidae; genus Loricariichthys; species Loricariichthys derbyi. Next base: position 4,551,353 of record JAVSBU010000074.1, on the reverse strand, counting down.
GTTCAGAAACCAAGTCTTCCATATTTTCTGCTCTTTCTTGTAAAACTGATTTCCATTTGTTTAGCTGGCTCTGAAAGTACAGTAACACAAAATTAAACTTTGAAGCTTTTGTAAAACATAACAGGTCAGTATGTTTCTTCAGGAGGGTTTAACCCATGTTCAGAAACCAAGATGTTTAATTTAGCTTTTCACAAATGCATCAGCTTGTCTTCTGATTTGGGAATTAATGCAACTGTCAGGATCAAAGATCAGGGTTATATTTTGGGAAATGATACTCCTCGGAACTCACTGAGTCATTCCAACAGCCTGGTAAAAACTGGCAAGGAGACTAAAGAAAATGGAATACAGGGTCATGTTTGCAAGGTCTGACATAGTAGTTCAGTATGAAATAAAATGACTTTAGATGTAACTGCTAGTGAAGCCAGGATCAAAGCTTCAAAAGAGAACAGCCGATACAGATCAGATTTCAAACTGCTGCTGCTGAAGTCAAAGTTTTTTCCATGGTCAGTGCAAGGTGCAAAGTAAGGGAGCAAGTTGATGTGCTTACACAATTAGCAATATTTGAATAGAAATAGGATTGTCAACAGATTAATTATTTAGTACGTTACTAAAACACTGATTCACCCCACCATCACCAATTTGGCCTCCTCTCACAGAGGAAGGGGGGCTGCAGACCAGCGAATGGCTCTGTCCCACACACTGATAGACAGTGGGCTTATAAAGCAAGAGTAAATCCACCAAAAGAACGGTTTAAGCTCACAGCATCGTTTTGACAGTGCCAGGTCCAGAGATTATTCCTGTCCAAACTTCCCTCTGTCAGACACAGGCACTGGTCTCCATGTAGTGCCTGATACTACAACACTGGTCTTCACAGTAGTAGGCTAGCATATCTGGCTACTAAACTTTTCATTGAAACATGTAATAGTATTTGTATCATGACTTCACTATGTGAGGCACCCTTAGTTATTATAGTGGTTAAGGGACCATTTCGTACAACCCCAATTCCAAAGAAGTTGGGACGTTGTGTAAAACATAAATAAAAACAGAATATGATGGTTTGCAAATCCTTTTCAACCCATATTCAATTGAATACACTACAAAGGCAACACATTTAATGTTCAAACTGATAAACTTTACTGATATGATTTCAAACAGGTGATGTACCAATCACTTGATGACATCACCTGTTTGAAATCACATCATTACTGAGATTTTTAACCTTATTACTAGACCTAAACTGCCACTGTCCCAAATTTTTTGCTACATGTTGCAGGCATCAAATTTTAAATAAGTGAATATTTGCACAAAAAATCAATAATGTTTATCTAAACATTACATGTCTCTGTAGTGTATTCAACTGAATGTTGATTTAAATATTTGAAAATCATCATATTCTGTTTTTATTTATGTTTTATACAACGTCACAATTTAATTGGAATTGGGGTTGTACCATTCCACATACCATACAGTACTAAGTGCTACTAGTCTATATGGAACAGAATGGCTGAGGGTTGTGAACAATTTTGGACATTTTAGACAAAAACACTAGCCTCTATACCCCAGCACAAGGTGTAAAGAGGGACCAACTATGTACAGGGCACCAGTCCACCACAAGACACATGTACACACACAGTGACACTTTTAAAAATGCCAATTGCATGTCTTTGGAATTTGCGAGGAAGCCAGAATATCCCCAGGGAACCCATGCAGACACAGGGAGGACATGCAAACTCAGAACATGGTGAAGTGGTCAGGAACAGATATTGGCTATGTGGCTATATAATATGTTTTGCTATACACATAGACAAGCAAAAATGTGACTAATTACAGTTAATTAATTAAACAAAAAGTGCAATTAAAAAGCTCTATATTAACATGTTTGTCTTATTTCCCCTATCCTCAATGCAAAGCCTTATTATAATGTGTTTCTGTGTGCCATCTATTTTTGGAGCTGATCCCATTTATTGGTATCAATAGACACACTATAATAGTTTCACACCACAATGCCTATAACACCACACAACAAATACACACACCACATATCCACATAATGCACCCCACACCATCAGAAAACTCACAGAAACACACACCACACACATACCTAACACAACACCACAAACAGATTTACATCCTCCCCACACACAAACACACAATGGAATCACACACACACACTAAAGTACTGGGTCATGCCCTCATAGGCGGCCAAAACTATTGTAACAAGCCCCTGCACACAGCAAAAAAATATTAGGATATGCCCCCATACGTGGCCATAAATATTGGGAAACACCCCTGCAGACACCCAAAAAATATCGGGACACACCCCTGTACGTAGCCAAAAATATTCAGACACACCCCCGCACAAGGCCAAAAGCATTGGGAAACGTCTCCATACACTGACAAAAATGTAGGCATATGCCCCCGCATATAGCCATAAGTGTTGGGACATGCCAACACATTTCAAGCCTTTCAAGCACTGATGTAGTTCCTTCAGGAAATGCAAAACTAGTTATTATTATCATTATTAATCATTTGACTACACTAATTCCAACATTAACTTGCCTTAATATCCTCAAACGCTTTCTCCGGCGTTGTCATCTCATGATTTTGATGCCCATCATCACTCTTCAATACCGGGCACTGACAGACAAGGCAGAATGCATCCACTGGTTCAGTATCTCCTTCTTCCTGAGGCTGTTTAAGCTCTGAAAGCTGGGCAACATCTAAGTCCTCAATAAACTCATAGTCTGCTTCAGTCGAGTGCCCTGGGGACTGAATTATTCCATGTTCCTTTAGATCTTCCATACCTAGAATTCCTTCTGCCTCTGCTTGCATTACATCTTGCTCAGTGACCATTTCATAACTAAGTTCCTCAGAGATTTGCTTTTGCAAATCAAGTTCGCGGCCAAACCTTGAAAGGTCTTCTTGAGGGCTGAAGCTACGTAATGTTGGGAATGGGCCTTTATCCCTTTTTAATTCTAATTCAAAGTCATCCTCTCTACTAGATTCTGTTAAATCCATAGGTGAAACCCTCATTGTTGATAAGTCCATTTGAGCAGATGGGGTTGTGTACTCCAGAGCTTTCCATATCTTTTCTTCATGTATATCCTTGAAATGTGCCGCTTCACAGGCATTGTCTACTTCACAGACATGGTTTAGATGGTCAGGGATCTCACTAGTGATATCTTTCAAATTATTGTCTGTTGCTACAGCCTCACTGTCTTTATGTATAACATCTTTTGACGACACACTAACTTTGCATAAATCTTTCATTTCTGATGTAGGAAAAAGGAAAACATTTACTGGACATTCCCTATTATTCCCATTTTCTTCATTTCCCAACTCAACCTTCTCTTTTCTGCTTTCTTCTTCATTAACAACCTCTTGTACCAGACCGCTTACTTTGATATCTGGAACAGGATGACATAAATGTTGGAGAGTATCAACTGAAGTAGTATCTCCTTCAGCCTCCGTCTGTTCATTCTTGTTTGATATCATTTTATCCCTTACACTCATCCCACCCTTCACTACATTGTGTTTTGCCACTTTCTCTTTCCCATCCACTGCATCATTTTTCTCTGGGCTAAGGAGATTTGGAGCTACGCCGTTCACACTTTCCACAGCTGAGGAATCTACCAGTTCGTTTTTCTTTGTTGTCAGGGAGTCCACAGGAGTATCTTCGCTTTCCAATTTTATCTTTTCTGTGGTTGCTGCATCAATTTTACTTACTTGTGGTTCCTCCAAAGCTTTGTGCTCACTTATAACTTCAAGCTCAGTTTTATCTTTAGTGTCTTTATCATTCCTTTCTGCTGAAACACTGTATTTCACCTCTAGTGTTACAGGAATGTCAGTGACTTGTTCCTGCTTCTCACTTTCTGGTAAAACTGATAGATCTGCAGTATCACCCAGCAGAGCAAGTATATTCTTACTTTCAGGAACTTCAGGTTTACATTCCAAAGAGGCTGTACTAACGTTGTGATGTTCAGGTTCATGAACTATTGTTCCTTCACCTGAAAGTTTGGTGTCGTCACTATATTTTTGTTCTACTTCAGCTTCAGTGAATTCATTTTTACCGACATGGAGCTCTTTTTGACTGAGGTCTTCTTCAGATTGAGCTGTCATTGCTGGTGTGGCTCTTCGTCTTTCGTCTGATATTTTTTCCTTAGTATCAACAATGGGTTCTTGAGTTTCATCTGTGCTATCAGTCACCTTCTGAATTTCCTCTAAGCCATCCTTAAAAGAAAGCTTACTGGTTACAGCACTTTTTTCCTGATCAGGTTCCTGTGAAATAGGAAAGACACCAAGCTTTTCCTCTACTAGATCACTTTGTCTTCCATCTATCAATATGAATTGATCTGTCTGCTGATTTACTGTTTCATCCACCTTTTGAGGAAGTTCACCATGAGGGACAGGTTTTGCTGCAGCACAGCCAGTTGGACAAATTTCACAGTCTGCTAAAGCCTCGGAAACAGCTGCTAAACAATCTTTTTTTGGTTCAACACAATCTCCTGAAGAATCTGGAGTCTGAGCCTGAGCTTCTGCATTACATTTACTTTCTAAATCTGATTGACTGTCACCAACAACCTCTTCTTGATGCTCAATTTCTTCTTTGACACGAATTAAACATCCTGTCATTTCAAATTTACATAGTGGCCAAATGACTCTGTTGTTGTTTTTAGTATCAACTACTGGTACGTCTTCAACCACTGTAGTGTCATCTTTCAAAATAAATTTCTCTAGGTAGCCATCTCCATCATCTGAATCAGAATAACGTCTTTTAAAAGACTTTTCTGAAGCAACACTTTCTCTGTCTGAGAGGTCATCATCCTTTTTTCGATCTCCAACAGCATCTTCATAAAGATCAGAGTAATGGAACGATAGTGCTCTAGGCTCATCAAGGAGATCTTGATCTATGATCTTGGGTGGACCAGTTGGAAGGAAAATAGGAGTAAGAATAGTTTCCTGGTTATCAAATAAAGTTGAACCACATTCCTTCAGAGACTTAATTGGTGTACTTTCTTCATCTTTAGGGTGAGTAGGAAGTTTAGGTTCCGCATGGCATTTTGTTCCATAAAACACTTCATCAAGATGATCGCTTACAATTTCAACCTCACCGATAATGACGAAAGAATCCTCATCCACTATGTCATCTACATTTTTCTCTTTCTCAGGTACCTGAGATTCGTCTTGTTGGATGAACTCTGCAAGATCAGGCTTTTCAGACTCATCTGCTGGAGTCTGTTGATCAAGCAGTGTGAACTTCTCTAAATAATCCACATCTATTTCATCTTTCTTGGACTGTCCTTCAGCAGTGGTCTGAGACATGTCCTCTTGTCTCTCATCTTTTATTTCCTGGATTTCAATAGTTATTTCCTCTGGGCTAGTTATGGCAGCAGTGATCTCTCCTACCTTGCATTTCGATTTGATCTTTGGTGTGTCCTCCAAATAGGCCAAATTATCACCTAGTTCAGTACTGCTCTCTTCATCCACTGTGGGAAGTTTAGATGGTACCACAATATTTAGGATTTCAAAACCTTCAGAAACCAGGTTAAATAACTCTTGATCGTTGTTTGGTTTGCTTTCGGCTAACTGACCATCCTCTGATATTTCCGATCGTATATTTGGCACAGATACTTCAACCATGGCAGGTCTTTCCTCTCCTATTGCAGATCCTGAAAATCTGGAGCCTGGCCTGCGAAACCTGTCCGACAACTTGCCTCTGCTTGTTCTTCTCCTCCTTTTGACCTTGTCTTCGTCCATAATGATAACAATATTTCCTTGTGTCCCTGAACCTTCCAGGCTGTATGTATCTGATGGTGAGCTGGCCTCTGAAGCCCATGGGGTTGAGCACCTGCTTGATGCAGTCTCCCAAACAATTCCACTGTCCTCACTTTGGACTGTCACCATGGAGAAAGATGGGTCCACCATTAGGCACTGGAACTTGGGCTTTACAGCTGGGTCGTGCACTACTTCCTTTAAACTGTTAAAACAATTTGAAAAGTATGTGTTAGCAACAGGCTAAACATGATGAGTGACAGCTATGACGTAAAAAGAGGTACATATTAGAACATGATACAGCAACTTGAGAACATTCCGGCAGTGATGAGTGCTTAAGTAATGACGATGGGATGTTGATTTGTAACTGCAACAGATATGTTACTACCTAAGAAATATCACAGTCCAAAGTCTCTAGCATAATGAGAAGACTTTACAAAGTCATAGGTTAAATAATTTATATTTTAAGTATATTTAAAAAGATAAACAAATAAGGTTTCTTATATTTGTCCCTAAAGGGATGTATGCACCTTCAAACTTTGTCTTTCTAATATTGCTCCAGTTAGAACCTTATTTATGTAAAATTTCAAGTTGAAACTTCAAGGATTCTCCCTTATCAGTTAGACATGTTTCATTAAAAACAACAACAAAAAATGTAAGCTTACTGTTTACCCTCTGTCTAATCTGTGTCTTCTATAAATATTAACACCCCCAGTAAACACAAAACAGCCTGTAATTACATATTTGTTGCTTATCCTTTTGATAATTCATTCAAAAGATAATTTTTAAATCTTTTTAACCACTCCCTCTCCACTGTTATGCACTATATTAGCCTATGCCATTGTACAGTACTGTCTTAATATTTTTTAAATTGGTAGTGCACTCTACCAACAGCACAATGCACCACAAAACAAAGTATACAAACACTGTACCCTACTCTCATAAAGAATACACAGGGTTTGGTTAGAAGATTCACATATGACTTCTCGATTCCCAAAAGGTTTGAACAACCTTCTGATAATTGGTTGAGGACCTTAACTGCTTATCTACCTCCATCCAAACAGCAAATTTACCATTCCCTATGTTCTCCATACCACAGCAGTGATAGACCCCATTCAATCTCAGTAATCAATCTCAGTAGGCCTAGTTCTGTAAGAACTTGCAGCAACTAGAAGAACATAATGAACCTCAGACAAAGTAAACAGAGGCGAGGATTGACCCCTTGCCCACTGGAACTAGGTGCAGTGGCACTTGCCATTCAGAAGATTCTGGTATTGTAATGGAAGAAATCAGGACCTGCAATGCAACTCTCAGAGCAGATCAGGGTGTTTAGATTTTAACTAGAGAGGTGCATTTCCTGCAGAAAATTCGAGTGTGATTGCCACGATGCAAGTGCCGGGTCAAGGTGCTCCCCGGTCCATGCATGCCGAATTTCAGGTTTCTAGCTCAAAAAGTGTCAGAGTTACAGCTGTCAGTGAGCGGCAGTAATGTTAAGTCAATGGGAAATTCAAAAATGTTTTTCGCGCTTTCGCACATAGCGTGCGAATGCGATGTGCGAATTCTTAGCTGTGTACAAGAAACAGTGTCCTGAGAATTCTGCACATTTCAGTCTTTGTCCCGT
>JAVSBU010000074.1:4465446-4477503 GCA_033118015.1 Loricariichthys derbyi | reverse complement strand
AGTGAAGTTAGCCACAATGAGAAAGTATTTACGTCAATATTAAATATAGATAACTTAAATATCAATTAGGTAATTAAGCCAAATAAATCAAATTTTAGGTGGTTATTTACACTGTATAATACGTACTATGCATATGCAAAAATACTTTAAACAGAGTACTGCAAAACCCTGTGAAACAGCAATAATACCAAGGTAAATATTTTACATTAATTTTTTTTGAAAATCCGCGAAACAGCGAGTCTGCGATAAACGAACCAGGAAGTAGCGAGAGAACACTGTAAATTAAAGTATGGCAAAATAATATTAATGGAAGTAAAACACACGTTAAACCTTTTTTTAATTTGACCAGCAGCATATAGCTGCAATGACGAGTGAAATGACATTCTTATTTCCTATTATAAATTATTATAATTGTTGAAACCGGTCGTTAAAGCGAACGGATGTCGATCGAAGGGTCTTTAAATCCTTTGTTACCTGTATTTATCATAGGTGTATGCGTATTGTGATGCAGCCTAAATAAATTACATGAGTATTTGTTCAGGATTAAATAGTCAGAAATAAATATAAATATATTTAGACAGTCATTATCAATGTCCTCATAGAGCACCGAGTATTTTGTGATGGAATGCAAGGCTGGTACTAAAATCTGAAATGTGTACTCATGACACATACGAACTAAACTTAGCAGTTACCTGGTTTTTCTGCTCTTACAGCATCTTCATGTACAGTATATTTCTAAATCCTGATCATTTAAAACTGTACAGATATAGAGATGAATCACAGGACACGATTACTTTAATGTGGTGAAATAATTTGTTCTGGGTCTATTTATGTAGCTAGAGTGTGCAAAATTTGCTGCTTAATCACATCAAAACTGCTTCAATGTAGAATCATCAGATACATGATTCCTCAACCTCTGTCACGTTAATTGATAGAAATATTTGAGATTTATTCAATGTGAATGCATTACACACTCTGGTATTAAGGCGGGCTCTCATTAACAGAAAGCACAATTAGTGATAAACTAGCCATGGCGGCCCGACTCATTAGATGGTGAAGGTTTATTTAAAATCTGAGCAGTGCCTTGTTTCCACTCTATTCTCCACCATATGTATGCATTAATTAGGGAACAGTGGAGGAGGAGTGAATTTGTGTGTGTGTGTGTGTGTGTGTGTGTGTGTGTGTGTGTAAATCATTCTGAGGACTGAACGTCCCCACAAGGCTAGGAAGAGTTGAAGTTTTTGACATTGTGGGGACATTTTGATGGTCCTCATAAGGAAAACTGGCTCTTTTTTAGAATAACTGGAAAAACCTCTTTTGAAAAAGTAACTGAGGTTACAGTTAGCATTCATTGACTACATTATTATGATGTCACAATGTTTTTGTGTGTTTGTGCGTGTTTGCCTTCCTATACCTTCCTAAAACTATATCTCACAAAGATAAAATCAGACTATTTTGACTTGTGAGGACCCCTTTTGGCTGTACTCAGTTTTGTAACTGCTTGTGTACAAAAAATGCAACTTTTATCTAAAAAACACAAATGGCAAAAGATTTGCTTTAGTTTACTGAGGGTAAGGTTGGGGTTAGGTGGTGGTGTTGCATTAATTACCTACAATAATCAATAGAATGAATGGTAGTCAATGGAGATTCTCACTATGATAGTGTGTGTGTGTGTGGTTTATAAATCATTCTGAGGACTGAATGTCCCCATAAGGCTAGAAAGAGATTGCATTTTTGACACTGTGGGGACATTTTAATGGTCTTCATAAGGAAAACCGGCTCTTTTTTAAAAAACTTCTTTTGAAAAAAGTAACTGGAGTTACAGTTAGCATTCATTGGCTACAATATTATGATGTCACAATGTTTTTGTGTGTTTGTGTGCGCTTGCCATCCTATACCTTCCTAAAATTATATCTCACTAAGATAAAATCAGACTATTTTGACTTGTTGTTTGTTTTGATTAGGTGGTGGTGTTGCATTAATTACCTACAATAATCAATAGAATGAATGGTAGTCAATGGAGAGTCTCACTATGATAGAGAAAGGATGTGCGTGTGTGTGTGTGTGTGCGCGTGTGTGTGGTTTATAAATCATTCTGAGGACTGAATGTCCCCATAAGGCTAGAAAGAGTTGGCATTTTTGACATTGTGGGGACATTTTGATGGTCCTCATAAGGAAAGCTTGCTTTTTTTTAATAATCCAACAACTTATTTAAAAAAAGATTTGGTTTAGGTTACTGATAGTAAGATTAGGTGGAGGTGTATCTTTAATTTACTACAATAATCAGTGGAATTAATGGAAGTAATTGGAAACTCCTCACAATGATAGAGAGACTGTTGTGTGTGTGTGAAAGAGAGAGAGAGAAGCAGACTGTATGATGTTTCATGTTTCGCTTCAGCTCTACCCTCTATAACTGAGGATCTAATCAATCTGCCGGCTGTTAAGTTTGTTAATTGATAATGCATACAAATTAGGCTGCATGCTGGGTCTTTGGAGACTTAGAGCAGGTGATTTTAGGCACCAATCCAAATGGACTTTAAAAGCAGTCAGGTGAAATCTATGAGACAAAATGGGAAAACCTACATCCCCGACTCCTTTCCTGTACTTTCACTGCAAGCCTCTGGTAGTAATGCTAACTGAGTTGTGTTACAACATATGAAAATGCAACGGTTTTGCAGAGTCTGGATTTGGATTTGTCTGATCTGAAAATGTCATTTAAAGGAACGTTTAACACAAATCATATTCTGATATTCTCCCAGAATCTCTGCCTCAATAAAGATCCGAATCGGTTTCCTATGGGGATGTGCTCCGACAAATCGGTCGTATGTTGAATTTATATTAAATCAAGGTTTTTAATATATACTATATACAATGCATTCGAAAAGTCCACATACCCTTTTACTTTTTTCACATTTTGTTTTGTGCTAAAATAAAACAAAATTCAAGTTGTCCCCATCAATCTGCATTCAAATAAGTGAAAACAATTTTAGAAATTATATCAAATTTCAAATGCATGAGCATCACTCTTCAGACCATTTGCTATGACACTTGGAATTTAGCTCTTTTGATCATCTTTGAGGTGTTTCTACACCTCGATTGAGGTCCACCTGTTGTAACTTCAATTAATTGGACATGAATTGGACACACCTGTCTGTGTAAGGTCTCAAAGCTTACAATGCATATTAGAGGAAAAACTAAGCCATTGAGGACAAAAAAACTGCTTGTGGAGCTCGGAGACAAGATTGTATGGTTCTACAGAAGGCTATAAAATCTGCTCCAATGAAAGTTCTCAAAATCACAGTAGCATCCATAATTCTTAAATGAAAGAAATCTGGAAAATCAAGGACTCTTCCTACAGCTGACCACCCCACAAAACTAAGTAATTCAAGGAGCATGGTCTTGGTAAGAGGGGTGCCCAAGAACCCAATGGTCAGTGTGGCTGAACTCCAAAGATTCTGTGTGCAGATGTGAAACTCTTCCAGAAGATCAACCATCGTTGCAGCACGTCACCAATCTGGGCTTTACTGCAGAGTGGCTTCATCATAGCAGAGCATTTAGTTTCTTTGTTATGCTTTAGCAGCTGTTGCTTTCCTTATCACAATACAGTGTTCCCCCGCTACTTCGCGGTTCGTTTACTGCGGACTTGCTGTTTCGCGGATTTTCAAAAAGTATTAATGTAAAATATTTAGCGTGGTATTTTTGCTGTTTCACAGGGTTTTGCGGTACTCTGTTCAAAATATTTTTGCACATGCATAGTACGTTATACAGTGTAAATAACCAACTAAAATATTTGTTCATTTGGGTTAATTACCTAACTGATATTTAAGTTATCTATATTTAATATTGATGTAAATACTTTCTTATTGTGGCTAACTTCACTTACATGAGAGACTTCAAACCAGTATATACATTTAGGTAAAGGCGGAGTCTTTTATTTTGAAAGGGTCGTTCGGCAGTGGCCATCTTTATTGGCAAGCTTCATTAGCTAATTCATTATCATTCTAGCTGTAGGACGTATATTCAATGCTAAGTACTCATATCAAATTTTTAAAATTACGTGTCTAGGTTTAAGAGTTTAAAACAGTTTATGAACATTTAAGTAGACTTTTTTTTAAAAGGTACATGTACAGTATGGGAAAAGTTAAGTGAATGTTAAAGGGTTATGTATAAGAGTGTGGGAAGAGTTTATAACGACTTAAAATAATGTACTTACTGTATAAATACTACAATAAGCATAGCGTCACTTATTCGCGGAAATTCACTAATTGCCGGTGGGTCTGGAAGGGATCCCCCGATAAGCCAGGGAACACTGTACCCTTTTTTGGAGAATGATTCTGGTTTAAAAATAGTTTGTGTGTTTTTTTGCTGAAACCTTGGCACGTTTAAGCCGGTCATGGACAGTTGTCTCTCAAAGTCTGCCCTTATCTTCATATTCTGCATCATGCTTAGTTTGGAAATGGTGAAATAAGTTATTTCTGATTTTTGCACATAATTTGCAGAGATCTTTTGAGCAACAGCAATCTTTTAAAATTTGAGCCACGTCTAGCAAAACTAGATTGCAAGACTGGAGGTGTCTGTATTTTGCCTCTCGGCATAGCTTGTTCACTCATTTTTAACTTCAGTCAAGCACTTTTCGGTAGAATGTTAGTTCAGATTGCGCATGAGCTCAAATACATGAACACCAGATGTTTTTTTTTTCTTTCAAAGTGAATGAGACACTCAGTAATGTCAACTCACATTGTTTTAACAAGAATTTAAATATTATCATAAGCAATACAAATTGTACACCGCTAACGGAGAACAAGTAAATCCTCGAACATTGCGCAAAATCAGTTATAGAGTCTATAAACAAATGTAATTCTCTACTAATTGTTACAGAGCTGGGTTCTTGATTTATATTTCTTTTTTAGTCCAGGTACTTTGTGAAAAAGTGAACCGGCTTTATTGAAAACATAAAAAAAAAAGATACATTCAATCACAAAATGACCCAAAAAAGTGAAAGCTATCCAAACACATACACCAAGGACCTCAGAAGCTCAACAAAGCCTCATCTGATCCTGCAGAGGCCACGTTCAAAATCCTTGACACTGCCAATTTCACTTCCATCTCACGTCATTCCATTTCTGAATCCATCAAAAGCGTCGCACAACGCAAATGAGAAAAATAAACATTAACAACTCGCAGGCACTGTAGCATCAGACATAAATTAGCAGGCAAACCTGCTATGACACATACCATCAGAGTAACGAGTCATAAAGGCAACATAATGATCCAAATATTCAACCATCTTATGGCTGACGGCAGGAACAGTTCCATTAATCTAATATTTAATTACTAACTTACTTGTTTATAATGCAAAATAGTTTTCCACACAGTGTGATATCTCACTTGAGCTCTCTAAAGTCTAATCATAATCTTATACAGAACCCTATACAGTAAGAACAGCCTAAGCGTAAAGATGTTCCGAGGTTAGAACTCTAACACAGTGTCGTCACATGTCAGATCAGTTTGTGTACTTGTCTGTTTTTACGATGCACACATCCCACTGAGACAAAAAGATATCCAAACTTGCCAGCTTCATTTTCTAATCAAAGCTATGTGATTTGGTCAGTTTTGCCACATTGGAGACATTCCCTATTACAGAGATAAATAGCGGTGGGCCAATTGTCAAGCCAAACTTGTAAGCTAATAAATTATTCCAATCTTCTCCCAACAGATTTCTCTAGAGACAACTGCAAGGAAATACACTTTTTGATTAGTGAATTTTCTCTGTGTGTGTTGTTGGGGTAATGCATGCGGCGAACGCATGCGGGTATGTGTGTGCGCGTGTGCGTGTGTATGCATGTCGACTTTGATTAGAGACACTGCTTCTAGGGTGGATGTTAGCTGAAGGGCTGTCAGTTTCTAATGAACTGACAGAGGCTGCATTTGCCCACTGCTCCCAGTCTGGGAATGGTGGGGAAAATTATCCTTAACCACAATATCCTCTCTGAAATTCTGCAGGGTTGCAGGGACATGTGACTGAATATTAATGTAGGCAGTGCATAGGAAGGTATCTAACATGGAACATATCACGTCAAAGGAAAATCACTTGGTGTGGGCATCAAAAAGAAAAATCCATAAATAACTTTAGTTAAAGTCTAAATTATTCGCACATTCTCACAAACCTAAGCTTAAACTTCAATTTCAGTAACCCAAATTGTTATTTTGGAGAATTTCTTTTTGCAGTTTTGAGCAAATCTAAGGACAAGCCATGTCAAATAGTATACTAAACTAGAGAGGTGCATTTCCTGTGATTGCCACGATGCAAGTACTGGATCAGGGTGCTCCCCGGTCCATGCATGCCAATTTTCATGTTTCTAGCTGAAAAAGTGTCAGAGTTACGGCTGTCGGAAGTCGGCCGTAATGTTAAGTCAATGGGAAATTTTTCTCACGTTTTCGCGCATAGTGCGCGAAAGCGATGTGCAAATTCTTAGCTGTGTACAAGCAACCGTGTCCCAAGAATTCTGCACGTTTCTGTGTTTGTCCTGTGTCGATATCTCAAAAACTGCAGGCGAAATTAAGCGTCAAAAAACGGCCAAATAACATTGTGCTCAATGGATTTCCTTTGGCCAGAAATTGTGGGCGTGGTTAAAAAGTGACCAGAGTGCCCTATCATGCCATGACTTCAATTGCTGGGTCAGGGTGCCCCACGGTCCATGCATGCCAAATTTGATGTTTCTAGCTCAAAAATTGTCAGAGTTATGGCTGTCCGAAGTTGGCCGTAATGTTAAGTCAATGGGAAATTTCTCTCACGTTTTTTGCGCATAGAGCGCGAATGCGACGTGCGATTTCTTGTCTGTGTAAAAGCAACCATCTCCCGAGAATTCTGCACATTTCGGTGTTTGTCCCATGTCGATATCTCGAAACCTGCGGGCGAAATTACGTGTCCAAAAACGGCTGAATAAGAAGAAGATAGATGACCTTTGGATAACAATAGTGTGATTGCCTATAGGCAATCACACTAATTAAAAGAAGTTAACACAACCATTGATTCTCCACAGGGAACAAACATCATTATGACATCTTCCTCCAAGTTTTACTGAACCAACAAAGTCAGTTAGTGCATAACTTGTAAAGATGTCAAATGCTTGCTAATTTCTCCAATATATTTAAAGTTTTAATGCATAAGTTAGATTTGATCAAACTGAATTACTATTCAGTTACTATAAGGCGCCCTTAAAATCCTTTAATTTGATCAAAAATCGACAGTTCGCCTTATCCGGTGCCTTATGTATGGATTCTGGTTGTGCTTACTGACCAATTTCATGTGGTACACGGTGCTCAAAAATCTGTCAAAATGTTTTAGAATGACTACAGTAAGCTACAAAGCCAAAGAGTTTTAATGCACCTCTACATGCTGTTTTAAGGTACCCGGATGCAACGTGATGTTAGGGTTTTTACTCTACAGCTATCTACTCTACAGATTGAAATTAAAACCAAACAGTTTCTGAGGAAACAATGCTTTACACAGTTAGAGAACAAACTTGAACAGTGGGTAATTGAGCAGCAGGTAGAAGCATCTCTACAGTCTCTGTTCAACTCTATTCAAACTTTCACGAATGGTGGAATCATCACTAAACAACTAAGTAACTGCAATGAGACTCGGATAATAACGAGAGATGCTTGATGACGAAATTGCCAAACTGTTTACCTCAGACACTGAGGATGAAGAATTCGATTGATTTGTGGAAGAGGAATGAACTGAAAACGTGAGTGTACTCTTTTGTATTTTATCTTTCAACTGAACAATGTGAATTAATTGAATAAAGTTCGATTTATCTGACTGTTTTGTTTCTTTGAATGCGCCTTATAATTCAGTGCGCCTTATGTATGAAATTAGATCCATTCATTGATACTGTGCTTTATAATCCGGAAAATATGGTAAATATGGGTCAAATATTCCGTTTATGTGGTGGCTGTGTTGGACTGGTATGAGGGAATCAGACAGCAGTGCTGCTGGACTTAAACACCTCAGTGTCACTGGACTGAAAAATAGTCCACCAACCAAAGATGTTCACCAGCATCCTGTGAGCAATGAAGAAGTTTTTTTAGAGGATGACTCTAAAAAGGCGGAGCAATAAGCTAGAATGTAGTGAACGTGAACGCCAACGCCAACGCAGCACTGTTGTATTTGATTCAGCCAGTTTAAAACCAGTTTAACAAACACCAACACCACCATCAGTGTCACTGCAATGCTGAGAATGATCCACCAGCCTAATAGTACTTGATCTGTGGGGGTCCTGACCATTAGAGATCAGAATAAAGGAGACTAACAACGTATGAAAAAAAACAGATAGACCACAGTCTCTAACTTTAAAACTACAAAATGCATATATACTGCTCAAAAAAATAAAGGGAACACTTAAAGTCCCAATATGTTATAACAATATTTCGCATATGAGTAAAACTCACCTTCTAATGACTTCTGATATTCGTTTCTTTATTTTGTGTTTAATTTGACAAAATCTGGTGATAAAGATATCGTGCGCTCGTTTCACGTTAGCGAGTGCTACATCATAGCATCACGTGATTTTTCCATTTTCGATCATGACTCCAAATATGACGTACATAGTGAACAATTCTGACAGGTACGTACATATCGCTTATTGTTAAATACTTATTGAACATGTCTAAAACACATTTGTTGTATTTGATATAAAACAAGACCAATAATGTCTTTTGAATCGTCAATTTCACTTTAAATGTTCTGTTTGCAGCAGTCACATAAGGCACGGTCTGACCACTTTGGAATCTCTGAGGGGTTTCCCCAATTTATTAATTCTAAATGCCTTATACCAACCTAAATAGGACTGAATTATTCAGTCTGGGCATATAACGGATCTAACTACGAGGTGTTAGATTTTTACCCTATATAACTTGATTGTATAACATACTGGGACTTTAAGGTAATTTCAAAAACACAATTTAGATCATGACACTCAGGTCTTTCTTG
This sequence comes from Loricariichthys derbyi, assembly GCA_033118015.1. NCBI lineage: Eukaryota > Metazoa > Chordata > Actinopteri > Siluriformes > Loricariidae > Loricariichthys > Loricariichthys derbyi. The sequence goes on along the minus strand of JAVSBU010000074.1, from coordinate 4,468,508 downwards.
GATCTTTCCTCGAAGACAGAGTTTATTAATAGCAGGAATAACATTACATAAAACCATGAGGCCACATACAATACTGAGTCTCATTTTCACTTCTTTTAAGGACATTACATCAAAGTTGGATCAGCCTGTAGTGTGTTTTCCACTTTAATTTTAATTAAATTAATCAAATTTTAATTAATTGGTTAATAATTTTAATTTCCATTGATGATTTTTGTGTGATTTTATTGTCAGCACATTCAACTTTGTACAGAACATAGTATTCAATGAGAATATTTCATTCATTCAGATCTAGTATGTGCTATTTTAGTGTTCCCTTTATTTTTTTGAGCAGTGTATATGATAAGTGGAGCTGATAAAATGGACAAAGAGACAGGGTGTCTCTAATAAAGTCACACCATACCATATTGCAAATATATAACCATTTCAGTGGGTTTAAATCCCGGATACAACATTCAATAAATCACACAATGATCCAGAAATCTTTATAAAGCCACATTAGTGGTCACATACAGAAACCTGATTAAAGGATAAGGATAAATCAATAAGAAAGCAGCACAAATATGTTCTTCCTATTACAATGTTTTGTTCATATAATATATATTATAATATGACATTCTTCAAATATGAACATTTATTCAGTGATGAATACCATAAAACAATGCAGAGAATGCATCCAATTTCTGACGGGTTCGATTTGCCGCCCTCTAGTTGCCAATGGTTGTAATGCAGGACCATGTAGTAGAAATTTATACTAGTGCAAGAAATCTCTCCAAGATTTATCTACAATACTTCACTACTACAGTACTTATTTCCTGCCACCCCATGCCAGCATCATGGCTGCATAATTCATAGGTTGCATTACCACATGTCACTGCAGTGCTGAGAATGATCTACCACCCTGGGCTGGTGCTGTGAGGGTCCTGACCAAAAGTAGGCTAACAAATTATGTAAAAAAAACCCAGATAAACTATAGTCTTTAATTGTAAAACTACAAAGTGCATCTACTTGGTAAATTGAGCTGATAAAAGGGAGTGTACAAGGCTTTCAAATTATGCTGGCGCCTACTCCACCTACTCCACCACTCTGCGCTGTCTACTTTTTAATTAAAAAAAAAGAAATTTTGCGTTGTGCCCCGTCTCCGTTTCCAGCGCCATTTCCATTCATTCAATCTGAGCCATTTGATTGGTTCACGACTACCATGTGACTATTCATATCGTTTGCTGCCGTCAGGTATTTTTCATCAACTAAACGCAATCTTCAGGGTAATGAATACCTTAGATCTACGTGAAGAAATCATAATCTTGAAATTACACAGGGACATTGTGAATCACTCTTAATCTTTGAAAGTCTAAATGTTCTATAATTAATGTGATGGTCATACTAATAATAAGCATTCTTGTCAGCCCGTTTTTCACTACGCTGCTAAATGATTAATGCAATTGAGCAGCAGCAAAAACGTACAAGCACATACAAGCACAAACACTGTCCAACTACGATATCCATAGTTTAATGAAACGTGTACTCACAAAAATAAGTGCTCTCTCTCTTGGTCTTCCTCCCTGAAATATTTCTCACTCTTCCCCTGTTCCTCTCTTCTTCTTTCCTCCTCATCCTCTGTCCCCATCTATGATAGTAACAGATTTAGAGTAGATAACAATTTGTCATATCATTGTCATGCCCTTCACATACACATATCTTTTAAGTAGACGGTTTTAAAAGGTACATGAACAGTATGGGAAAAGTTATTAAGGGAACGTTAAAAGGTTATGTATAAGAGTGTAGGAATAGTTTATAAAGACTTAAAATAATGTACTTATTGTATAACTACTACAATAAGCATAGCGTCGCTACTTCGCGGAAATTCACTTATCGCGGGTGGGTCTGGAACGGATCTCCCACAATAAGTGAGGGAACAATGTACCAATATAAATTAAGCTTCATTTTTGTGTTTAACCTAACATTTAAGATGTCACTAGATATTTACAGATCGTTTGGATCAGCTTTAAGACGTCAACTTAGCCTACATAGAGGGGCGTAAATAGGCCGCGATCTTTCCAGCAGTCTCAGTGTTTCATACTTGACAATAGAATTTATACTAATTATAGACATCAATAAAACAATATCGTAATCTTCCAGTTTGGCTCTCATCCTCCTTGTTCTTCATCACACAAATGAGAAAATGTACAGAATAATGTGACCACTTTGGGTTTGGTATTGTATAGCATTGTACACTTTGTGTATAACAGTTAAAATTGAAGCCAAACTCTGGATTGCTATCATCTCCACCCAAGCTGTTCTTAATTATCAGCCCCACCATACTCGGACTGCACAGGACACTATGGGGAGGTCATGCCACCAGGACTTTCCCGCTGAGGACACAATGTCCTAAAATGATTTTATGTACCAAACTATAACGTTTTATAATTATTTTAATATTAATTAAATCAATTAATAAATTTTATAATTTAGTTTGGGATTGTGGTAGCCTAGCGGTTAAGATACTGGACTATGGACATGAAGGTCCAGGGTTCAAATCCCACCTCTGCCAAGCTGCCTGTTGGGTCCTTAAGCAAGGCCATTAACCCACAATTGCTTGAATTGTAAGTTGCTCTGGATAAATGCCATAAATGTAAATATACCATTAGTCCTAATGAGGATGGGTCTCTTTTTGAGTCTTGGTTCTCCCAAGGTTTCTTACTAATAACGTTTAGGGAGTTTTTCCTTGCCACTGTAGCCCAAGGCTTGCTCAATTTGGTTGTAGGCTGCCATTGTAAAAAGCACAATTGAAATAACTTTGACTTTAAAACTGTGAATGTAGACTTTCATTGTCTGAAAATAAAGTTCTGCTATGAATTTCTGATGGTAATTTGGCCACTTCATGGTTCTACGGCGATATTTCACAGTATATTCTTTTCCATGGATCACCAACATAAATTTCACCCATCTTTTAGCCTGTTATGCCAAAGTACATGGCACTCTCAGTAGATGACTCTCTATTTGCTCTTTGGCTTTATTACCCCTGTGTAAAACGTCTCCTTGTAAACTATAAAATTTGTATTTTG
>JAVSBU010000074.1:4451318-4465346 GCA_033118015.1 Loricariichthys derbyi | reverse complement strand
CAATATGATAATGAAGCAGTCAATCAAAAAGTTATCCTTTTATTGTTATTTATGATGTAGTTGGCTATCAGTTATTAAAAATAATAAGTTTAGATTTGAAAATTCTTGTTTTTTTTTTGTCCCAATGTCCCCATCATATCAGAAGAGCAAATAATGAGTCAGATATAAGATCGCATTCATAGCAAAACATACCAGTTGAACTAAATTTGAACTGATCACATAGACAAACAGCATTGCTTGGCTTTAAATATCTATTAATACTGCACCTGTTTTGCTTTAGCTTCACGGTAGCGTTAGCCGTCCTAAATAACATATATGTACACAGTGTATGGTATATTGGCACCAGTGAACATGAACACACAGACCATTTATCATGATCATGGAATGCCCTAAATTATTACCTCTCCAAATCTCAGAACAAGGTCAAGGAAATGCTGAATGTAAATTAAACTTTGAAGGGTCAGCGGTTTTTACTTTCGCTATTCATCTTTTCTCACCTTCCAGCTATGAGTGCAGGAGTGCAAGGTAATTACATTTCAATGGGTGGCAGAGCCTCATTATATCCTCCTACACCAATCTTCTACATGCTGAAGACTACATAGAAAGACTTCAATGAACTCTCTTGGTTGTGCTGATAGCACGCGTTTGTTGGTGTCATTTCTGGCCGTACGCGGCGGCATGTTATTTGCCTTCGTTTCCTTCATTTTCATACGAGACTCCGTGCACGCTTCCGATTAGACTCCTAATAGCAACGTGAGCCCACTGCTGGTTTCAGCTAATGAGAAAACTTATTTTTCTCCCAGCTCTCTGTTGGAGGCAACGTTCTGGAGGAAGAACCCCTTCCCAAGAGTTGCAGTGTGTGTGTGCGCGCAGAGAGCAAAGCAACCAGCTGGATTGTAGGGGTAATAAAGAAGGAGAATCAATAGGGCATGCAATGGAGCCAAGGTGCTGCCATTTATCACGGCGCTTCTCTGACTCCAATCATTCATCATGCTCAATGAGGCAGCAAATAGGAAAATGACTATTTGTATCAAACACATCTGCACTCATCCACTGAGGTATTTTATTCCCATTAACTCCCAAAGTAAAATACCCACTTTTTCAGCTATACCGCAAGCCCATGTGTATGTGTGTAATGTGTGTTCATATTTGTTGCAGTTAGTGGTCATAAACCTCACGTTGCATTCAGTCCTGCATTCCTTGCACTTTCCTGCGTTCCTCCAAAGATATCATCTATCTACTTCAATCAGCGTGTGTGTTTGTGCAAATTTCTCCTACGCCCATTTGCCTTAATTCCATCCAGTAATTGTTTAAGCCCTAATTTGGGTCTCCCAAGTACTGAATATTTCAGTAAATATGCATCTAATTAGCACATCATAATCTCTCATTTTTATTCATAAATGATCATTCTGAAGTATGATGAAAGGTAATTTCCAGTGATTGAGACTATATTCTTGGATAAGAATTACATTATTTAATGAAGTGCTAAAGACTGATGAAAGAATACATTTCTCATACATTTAATTTATTTTCAGTTTTGATATAGCACACACGTCCATAGTGCATCTAATTACAGTTTAGCATACCCAACATAGGAGACATAAGATTAGATGATATTAGAGGTAATTCATTTTAAAAACGAGAATGATATTAGAAGCTATTCTTGGAGTACATATAATGCAACGTGCTGCATTTGTGTGATCATTTCATAACAGGTCTCTGCTAATGCCCTATATGATACCGTTATATCAGAGATCTCAAATGGGCATTAATGTTTGTTCAAATATGGACGCTTTCACTTTGAATGATCTAGCCCATTGCACCTTTGGAGACTCGCATGCAGGGATTTGAGTGACATGTTTTGCATTTTTCATCCAGATCTATCCTTGTCCTCAGTTCGAGAAGCACAATATTATTCAATTGATTAGAATGGCTTGTGCTTTGTTTGTGCAGACTAATAGTGATTTATCGCAAGGACCTTGAATCAATTTCAATCATACTAGGAAAAAACACACATAAACCACAATTAATGGCCTCTATCCCAATTTGTGCTTTGTCTCTTATCATAAGTAAAAAAGAGAGATCAGATCGAAAATCATCCCATCCGATGGCAGGAGCTACAGCTGTCGCCTTTCAGATGACCTCACCATTGTTAAAGCAGAGTTGATGGAACACTGTCAGTCGAATCAAAGCTAATAAGGTGACGCCGTCTTACCTCTCAGTGTACACCGACTCTGAAATCCGCTGACACAGCAAAAAGTGGAGAATGAGCAGCTACATAGTTTGAGTCCAGCTGCACACTGACATTCACTCTAAGAGCCTATCAAACTTGAAGTTCAAAGTTAGTCTATATAGTTTGAGAAAGCTGATAGTCTTACAATCCAAGCGATTGTTGGTTAAGGCCCTTGCTCAAGGATCCAACCCTGGCAGCTTGACATAGGTGGGATTTGAACACAGGACTTTCTGGTCTTCGTATCTTAACCACTAGGCTACCACAGTGCCACAACTGAACTGATAACAGCTGTCAGTTTGTCACTCTGATGTGCATATCGGTCGTCTAATGGTTTATATATTTTGTTATCAGAATCAGTTTATTGCCATTATCAGTGAACGGATTCACAGACTAGGAACTTGTTTTAGCATAAACGTGCCAACTTAAGCTACAAAAAATATAGAGTAATTAACGGGGTGAGGGGAGGAGAGAAAAAAACATCCCTAGACTATGCTCATTAATGAGTACAGCTTGGGAACTGAAAAAACACCTCTGCACAGTTATGCATAAATACACGTTACAACATGAAGATCAAGATTCACAACAAGAATAAAGGTTATGGTCAGTCATCCATAAAATAATTAATTTTAATTAATTAACTTTCCTATGTATCAAAGTGAGACAAATTGAAAAGAAAAGTCAATATCTATTACTTACTACATCCATTATGTAACTAGCTTTATGTATATATATATACGGTGTGGGCCAAAAGTCTGAGGCCAGGATTCTTTATTAATAAAGTGTTTCTGTAACAAGTACTTGAAGACCAACTGCTGCTTAAAAGCTCAGTGGAGTTTACATCAATACTCATTTGAAGACAGACAAAGCTAAGTATGTAGTAAATTGATCATCAGATTTTGGATCTCAGACCATACTGTACGGTTCCACTAGCCATTGATGTACTGTAGTCCATCTGTTTTACATACTTTTTTGTTCCCTTTACTTTGTTCTCTAATGATCAGAACCCCCAGAGGACCAGCACAGATCAAGTACTATTAGGGTGGTGGATCAGGACTGCAGTGACACTGATATGTTGTGTTAGATTGTGTTTTGCTGGTATGACTGAAGCTTTTAAATACTGTGCACCATGTTACACAGATCTCCCATATTGCTTCAAGATGTAAAATCAGAGACAGCAGCTCCTCTGTTGTTGCACAGTTTGTGTTAGTCATTCTCTAATTCTTCATCAGCGCTCATAGGTTGCTGGTGGCAGGACATTTCTGATTGGTGGACTACTTCCACTCCAGCAGTGACAATGAGATGTTTAAAACTCCAGCAGCACTGCTGTTTTTGATCCACTCGTACCAGCACAACACACACTAACACAACACCACTACATAAGTGTCACTGCAGTGCTTAGAATGATCAACTAACCTAATAGTACCTGATCTGTGGGGGTCCTGACCATTAGAGAACAGAGGAAAGTTGACAAATAAAGTATGGAAAGCAAATGGACTACAATCTATAACTATAGAACTACAAAGTGCATATGCATGGTAAATGTAAGTGATAAATGCACAAAAAAAAAAAACATGAGGTGTAGCCTAATAAAGCGTCTGGTGGGTGCATAGTTAGCTAAAGTAGTACTTAAGATTTTTCTAATTTTGTTAACTAATGACAGGAATAATTCAATTATATATGCAATACAGTATCCCCTCGCTACTTCGCGGTTCGTTTATTACGGACTCGCTCTTTCGCGGAATTTCAAAAAACATTAATGTAAAATATTTATCGTAGTATTTTTTCTATTTCGCGGGGTTTTGTGGTACTCCGTTTAAAGTATTTTTTCACATGCGTAGTACGTATTATACAGTGTAAATAACCACCTAAAATGTTTATTCATTTGGGTTAATTACCTAATTGATATTTATCTATATTTAATATTGACGTAAATACTTTCTTATTGTGGCTAACTTCACTTACACGAGAGATTTCAAAATAAAAGAACTTCAGCCAGTCTATACATTTAGGTAAAGGCAGAGTCTTTTATTATTGAAAGGGTCGTTCGGCAGTTCAATTTAGGTTAATTACCTAATTGATATTTAAGTTATCTATATTTAATATTGACGTAAATAGTTTCTTATTATGGCTAACTTCACTTACATGAGAGTCTTCAAAATAATACATTTAGGTAAAGGTGGAGTCTTTTATTTTGAAAGAGTCGCTCAGCAGTGGCCATCTTTGTTTGATTCTTATCATTCTAGCTGTAGGATGTATATTCAATGGTAAGTACTCATCAAATTTATAAAGGTTTAAGAGTTTAAAACATTTTATGAACATTTAAGTTAACATTTTTAAAAGGTACACGTACAGTATGGGAAAAGTTATTAAGGGAATGTTAAAGGGTTATGTATAAGAGTGTGGGAAGAGTTTATAAAGACTTAAAATAATGTACTTATTGTATAACTACACCAATAAGCATAACGTCGCTACTTTGCGGAAATTCACTTATTGCAAGTGGGTCTGGGACGGATCCCCCACAATAAGTGAGGGAACACTGTATATTTGAATGGGGATCTGGCATCCCTTCCAAAATTGCAAAATGGCAAAAAAAAAAAATCTGTGTTTGGCCTGTTTTGCCTGTGTAAGGAATCTAATGAGTTTGTGCTCTAGAGTTTAGCGGATATGGTTTTAAACCACTATTATTGTGAAACATGTGCCAGTGTTAAATAAGAGCGCCTAAGCATATGTGAATCCTGTGTAAGAGTGAGTTGGTCTGTTGCTCTATTCACCACTGCTATGGGTTTCCTGCAGGAATGAATAAAATTACACAAAATATAAGGGATAACTAACCGTGAGGACTCGGATACAAGCTCCTGGGCTGTGAGCTTATATATTATTCTAGGAAAGCTGTAGCAGTAACAGTGGATAATCACATTATTGAAAGTCTATGTGCTCATTTGCAAGAGCTTGTGTGATAAGCTGGCACTGATCCAGGTCACCCCGACGGCATCAGAGGGGAAAAAAATCTCCCCTAGCTCAGTCAAAGCCGACCCAACGGTGGACGCCCTCAAATTCAGAAAATTCATAGGATTCTTCACAAATGAATGAACACAATTTTATACCGATTTCCTCATTATGCAAATATGCACAACATGGAATTTGGACCAATTAGTACCCCCAATAGAACAAAATTCTCCCGTTTGTTCTGTAATTGCAGGCACTAGCACATAATTACGTGACTAATTGAGAATATTTGTGGCAGATAGAGCAAATTCAAACTCAATTCGATTTTTAATTCAACTAAACATGATACGCAGTAAAATGACTGAAGTCTAATATTGTCAGCATTGTAGGAATTGCAGTCCTGTTTTGCATAAAAGTCTTTGGAACTCAGAGTGGCCAAATTAATTTATTCCGACATTAAAATAGCTCGTATTGTTAATCGCTTCATAGACACTTAAAGAAAGTAGTTTTTTTTTTAAAGATATAGAGATCATTAAAATATAGGATACGGGGTATGGAGCCTCAGAAATTATATGGACAATAGCGCATATAAAAAATTATTACAGGCTTTAGTTTTTTTAGGTTTATGTAAATAAGACAGTTATACTTTACATAAAAATAAAATGATTTTAATTGGTAACACTAAGCTGATTTCACTCAAATAGTGTATAGGCCCTGTGTAAGTGTGTGTGTGGTGTCGGGTCAAGTTTATATATCACTGTGAGGACCAAATGTCCCCACAAGAATGGGAAGATCTGTTTACCGCAAGGGGACATTTTACTGATTATCATAAAGACCATCATTTTTGGAGAACAAAAAGAGCCTCGAGATTAGATTTGTGCTATTGATTTTTGATGTAGGGCAGGTGTAGCATTAACAAGCTCTTATATACTATAATAAACATTGATATTATGTAAATAAAAAGTCCCCACAATGATTCCCTACAAAGAAAAGCTGTGTGTGTGTATGAAAGAAAGAAAGACAGAGAGAGAGAGAGAGAGAGAGAGAGAGAGAGAGAGAAGAGAAGAGAAGAGAAGAGAAGAGAAGAGAAGAGAAGAGAGACAGAGAAGCTCATAAATCCACGGCTTGGCTTTTCTAGGTCCTTCATCTAGGTGATGATGATGTCTCCATTATAGCACTAAAGAAATAAACACAACCTTGCTTATACAAATATGTATGTTCAGATTTTGAAATAGGATCCATTTTTAAAATAAGCTTCATCTAAATTAAATTTAGAGAGAGTACAATTAAATAATCCATTACCCTAAGAATAATGGCAATATTATAATATTGTTTGACATATTAATATACAATAATGTCTATGAGAAATTAGACTATTCCTCTGATTCTTACGTCTGTAATAATAGTATTTAATCTAAATATTTTTCAGCCTAGGTATCAGTATATTAATATGCGTTAAGGTTTATTATCGCATCATAATGAAAGTGCTTTTATTCTAACACGCGAGTAATGAGTTCAGTGTGGTAGCAGTGATGATCAGAACGTAATAAGGCGAAATAGATTGGTGTAGCTTCATTGCTAATAATGCGGAACAGGAAATCCTTCATCAAGACTAACTGCTCATTAGTGATTAACTGGACCTTCTATTCCAAAGTCGTATAGCTGCTTTCAAAGCAATGTGGCTCGCTAAGAAACAATTACTACTGTAAACACACTGCGAGGTTATTAGCTTTGTTTTAATACTGGCCGTTTTGCATGCAGTTTTCCATCCAAAACATCAATCAATCGTTTTCTTCCTTCCAACAACTGCATAGAAATAACTATTATAATTAGTATTTAACAAATTACTGTTATAATTTTAAGATAAAACAAAATTATTTATGGTGAACCTAATTGGAATAAATAACAACACACCCAGTCAATTACTTTTACTTATTTTTTAAATTAATGTACTTTTTAATAGAAATAGTAGTACTATTAGAAGTATAATGATAATGGCAATAAAAATAGGAACAACAAATATTACAACAATAACAATAATAACAATAATAATAATAAATTATTATTATTATTATTATTATTATTATTATTATTATTATTATTATAGTAATGGTGTTCTGATTCTTGGGTTTTTGGTGGTGTGAGAATGATAATTATTATCACTTAAATAATAGTAGTAATATTATTATTACTATTACAACAAAAGCAACACTACCATTACTATTACTAAGGATAATAGTAGGCATTAGTAGTAGGTGTTTTTATAAAAGTATTATTATTGCTCTTCTTAATAGTAGCAAGAGCAATAATAGTATTGCTGCTATTATTATTTATTATTATTATTAATTATTATTATTAGGAGTAATTGTAATAGTAAGTCTTACTGCTGTTATTGATGATTATTATTAAATGATTATTGTTAAAATATTAATATAATAATAATTATTATAATTATAACTATTATAATTTTTAGCAGTAGCAATAGTAGAATATTGTTATTGCTGTTATTGATGATGATGATGATGATGATTATTATTATTATTAAGTAGTAGAACTAATTGTTAATGCCGTTATTGATTATTATTATTTAGTAGTAGAACTATTATTGTTAATGCTGTTACTGATTATTATTAAAGTAGTAGAACTAATATTGTTCATGCTGTTATTGATTATTATTTAGTAGAACTAATATTGTTAATGCTGTTACTGATTATTATTACTATTATGATTATTAAGTAGTAGAAATAATATTGTTATTACTGTTACTAATATTATTTTTATTATTAAGTAGTAGGACTAATATTGTTAATGATGTTACTGATTATTATTACTATTATGATTATTAAGTAGTAGAACTAATTGTTATTGCTGTTACTGATTATTATTATTATTCAGTAGTAGAACTAATATTGTTAATGCTGTTACTGATTATTATCATCATTATTATTATTATTATTAAGTAGTTGAACTATTATTGTTAATGCTGTTACTGATTATTATTATTCAGTAATAGAACTAAAATTGTTATTGCTATTCCTGCTGATTATTATAGCTAATAATTTTATTATTAGTAGCAGTACTAGCCTTATCCAAAGACTGACAACTACAGGCTACTGAGGAATAGAAAAGAAAATGGAAAAGAAACAAAAGCGTAACATATTTTTCCCTTAAAGCTGGCCATTTTGGGGATTTATATATTTAGCTTATTCAATCTATAAATATGTATTAGCACATAGGCTACTGCGTGTTATTGAATTGCATATAAAATATATAAATGAGAAATGGCAATATTACTTTGATGTTTAATTACAGGTGTATTTATTGGGGTTTTAAAAAGCTCTCGGCTATAGTTCGTGGGGTGATAATACCTCACTGGGCTCTCTAAATCATTTCATGTTCTGGTGTCTGTTTTGGCTCATCCAACAGAAAGGGGCGCATCACACCGCGAGCAAAAAAAAGAGAGAGAGATGAAGACGGGATATTAAGGGACTCTGCAGAGCATCCAGGCCAAAATGGAATGATTGATGGCGGGACAATGTGAAAACAGCAGGCCGGAGGAGGCTATGGAGAGAGAGGAGGCCGGGTGACATTGCGAAAGAGCTATCTCCGTGCGCCTCGCGCTCCTCGCCGTCTATTTGTGTGTGTAATCAGTGCAGCCCCCCGCTCTGTCAGTGCTGTTTACCCGCTCATTCTCTCTACAAGACACTCATTGACACGGGATAGATGGGGATAATCTGGCGCAGAAAGCGGCGCCTTTAAAGAGGTTACAGCCTGAGATTGGTTGCTGCAGTCGGCCTTACATAACACACACACACACACACACACACACACACACACACACACACACACACACACACACCTTTATATTCAGTCTCGGTCATAAAACCCTACAACATTCAGTATAGCTTGGATGCATCACTTATGCTCGGAATCTGGTTGCACTTGCCCATTTTTGTTAAACTTTGTGTGGGCGTGTTTGCCTCCATGTGCGTGTGTGTGCGTGCGTGCACGCGTGTTAACAGAGCCTATCTCTACCAGCTGATGCCCTGGCCCGATGCAACCCCCACAGCATTTCGTCCCCCATTTTCCTGAACATCACTAATTGCTATGCCCATAGTCAAACGCACACACACGGTGCTCACTAATGTTAACATTGCTATTCAGCAGGCCATCTCTGCAAGACCACCCGATCCATAGTCTGGAGATGGACGTGCGGTTGGAGCCCTGTGTGCGCGCACTGGCTCATCGACAGCTCACGGTGAATCGAGTTAACAACGTGCCCTGGTACAAAGCTGATTTACACATCTATAGCATCTTCTATTATCTCCTAAAATCACTAGGGCTGAAAATATCTGGCAAAAACCATGAGGTCTAGCAAGCAGTTGTAAAGCTTTTATAATTATTTAGGCCATGTAATAGAATGAGTTATAATTAGAGCTAACCGTGCAATATTTATTTATCAGATATTGAAAAAGGTTGTATAAAATGCATCAAACTAATCTGTAAAAATTGTGTGTGTTTAGGATTAAAGGAGCTTGATGAAGCTAAGAACCCCAGATTTTCTTAATTATTGTTTTGTATTATCTGCAGCAATACGATCAATACATAAATAGATAGAACAATGATTATCCAGGAATTACAATGATGTGTTATTACAATTTCATACTATTATATATAGCGCACTTTTGTATATATTGTACATTAAATTTTATTGGAATGAACTTCAACTATGATGCTGAAGGTCCAATTCTGAATCACAATATTCCATATTGTGGTTTATCACAGCTTATGGCTGCCGTGAGCTTTTAGATGTCACATTTTGCATTATTGTTTCATAAGCTACTTCAACTCATACTTATTAAAGGTGAATGTGCTGAATCTCAATCAGCACACCCGATTAAAACTGGATATAATTATATAATATATAAAATATACCTATTAGACTCGTACAAATTGCATCCAACAGCACTTCCACAGCCTAATAAAGGTGATGGAGCCAAAGTGAAACCAGAAAATCCCAATTTTAGGGCCACCACAGCTGGATTACAGACATTTAACTAAAAGAGCAAGAGGTTATCAAAGATATCTAGAAGACAACCAGCCATAAACAAGGCATAAAAAAGTGCATCACCTATGAAATTGTTTATATGGCAGATTTTAAGTGGTATGAACTACATTAATGCAGGCTGATCTCTAGAGGAAAACAGTGTTTAGGCGAAAAAGCCAAATCTATCTAAATCAGGATTGTAGTTTAATTTTGTATTTTTTTAAAACAACAGGACAAACACGTCAGCCAACCAAACACATTACAGAATTTTACCAGACGTAGCTGACCGTTACAGCAACTTCACAGACTGTAACACATTTCCAGTCTCCCAATGGCTAATAAGCGGCAATATGGTTGGTGCCATTGCATCTCAGCTCTAGAGACCCAGGTTCAAGTCCCGATACTGCCTGTGTGGAGTTTGCATGGGTTTCTGTGGTTTCTTCACACATTCCAAAGGCATGTGTCTTTAAAGTGTCCCAGTGAGAATGAGGGACAGTGTCCTGTGATGGATTGGTGCCCTGTCCAAGGGACCGTTCCCATCATGCACCCACAGTCAAAACTGATTGAATGCATATGAATGAATGATTCATCTACAGGTCTACAGTATGGACCAGTTTTGTCCATTACTGCTATTAATTACACTGGATGCATATTTACATAGAGTATATGTAGGCAATTTCTTTCCCATGTTTTAACCCAACATTTTTCTCTGGCTCCTATTTATGGAGAACATTCAATACCAGGGCCCTGCTGTGGTGGGCTAGTGTATTAGACCATTGCACCACATGACCATCATGTACGCACTATTGCTAATATATTATATTATAATATGATACATTTAAGTATATTGTCTAATAGTGTTACTGGCATAAGGATTTTAAGCCTAAAGCCAATTAGTGAGGATATAAAAAAATTATTTAAATTTAAACTTCGGGAAAGGTTGGATAATATGGTCAAAATATTATATCACAATATTTAAAGGCTTTTCGCAATACACGATATTTATCAATACAAGTGATCCCAGACAAAATGTCTTGGCAGATTCTCATAATTCTACTCAAATATTATCCCATACTCAGTAAAGTGAATTTTATTCAAATGTACTTCACAAATTAATCAGGACTAATTACACTCTTTATAAGGAAACTTGCAGTTAATCAGTGTTCTTTAAGCACGGACAATATCCACAATATGCTCAGAAAAACATATTGTCCATCACGATAAAATTTATCACAATACCATAAAATATTGTCATATTGCCCACCCCTATAACTCAAGGTCTTACCTTAAAGAGATCTTTGTTTTGACATTTGAGTAGGCTATTGATCACTAATACTTGGTTACTTACAATTACTCACTAGATGATAATATCAGCTACACTTGTGCAAAAATTCTACATTTCACTGGTGATATAAAGAGCTTGTTTATCACTGTAAAATTACTTACATATAACACCTCCATCCATGCTCAGAAGCATCTTTGAGATGTTCTTCAAGTAGAAATGGTTACACCTACAACATACAAACCATGGATTAAGCCATTTTTCTCAGACTGCAGTGTGCCCTGCATCTATAGACGTATCAGTAAATGAATTACACTTGAATATACTTTCAATACTGAAATAGGCAAGCCTATTTAAATAACTACTTTCTCACAATTCGTATTAGTTTTCAACATATCAACAGGTATATTATAGTCATTTATTGTGTATGTGAAGCTGAGACATTTCAAAACATCTCTATTTTCATCCCCCAGCACTGTGAATAAATTGTTCTAAAATACCCATTCAAGCTACCTTTAAACTCATGACAAATCAAGCCAAATTTATTTGTATTGTACTTTTTACAACAAAGCATTGTCTTAATGCAGCCACAGGCCCCATTGAGCAAGTAGCAACAGTGGAAAGGAAAAACTCTTGGGAGGACCAAGACTTAAAGAAGGACCCCAATTCCTTGGGTAGCCTAAATGTTATATGTTGGAATGAATAATTTATATGTTTATAACAAAAGATTAAATAAACAGGAGCTAAACTAAAGAACCAGAGAACATAAATAATAATAATAACAACAAACTAAAAATAATAAAATACAAAGAATATAATAAAAGAGAAAATATCAATATTGTAGGCCCAATGGTATAATAAATAAGATAATAAATATTATCAAATAGAGAAAATGAGTCTCCTGACATTTTGTTAGTTTGGAATTGATCATTTATTCAAACCATCCTTGAGTAAACACCCTTGATTGATTGATTGATTGATTGATTGATTGATTGATTGATTGATTGATTGATTTCAAGCCTATACCAGGTTCCATCTCAATTTGTACCTGCACAAAAAACATGTGTAACTTTTTGGTAGAGCACTTTTTGGGTCACTATATCTTTTTAACCCTGTAATGTCCGCACCAAGAAAAAAAGAAATGGAAAAATAATTTTATTTGACAAATAATTAATAATTATTTAATAAAATTATTATAAATAAATAAATAAAAAATTTCCATAGATTTTTTTTGTGAGGATTGGGCCTCATGAACCTGACGGACTGTGGCAGATTTCCAACAACTAATGACAAATCTTTTAAAGAAAAAAGACAGAGGCTATGTTAGATTAACAGATGTGTTAGTTTGAGCTGTATATCAAATATCAGAATCTTTTCATGATTGTGTCTTTATGTACAAGATAACTAGTGAACAAGCAGCTTTATCCCTGCAACAATTCACCACACCACCAGTGATGAAATTGTGATATTCAGGAGTGCATTTTTTAGTTTTTCCTAGTTTTATGACCTGTTTTGTTGATTGTTAAAAGTTTAACATTTGCCAAAAAATAAAAAATCTGGCCCATTTTTGCCCAGGAGTGTACAGATGAAGTTATACCAGAATATACCTTCACGTTTTAGTTCCATCTTAACCAGCCTTTAGGAACCATTTTTCAAAGTCTGTACAGTCTCCTCTGTCAAGGCAGCAAAAGTAGAACCGAATCAATAAGTTGAATTTTCCCACAGTCATGCAATCTATTTAAGGATCCTGTCTCTAGGTTGTAATTTAACATACATTTACTGGACCGAATTGTTGAAGGTCCACTTCTCAGCTGATTGACTCGTCCGTATGAAAGCTCGCCGCCGCCCTTCCGGTTTCCCATCGCCTTCGAGGAAGCCAGAGTCATGCAGTTCTCTCTAATCGCCACAATTAGTCCTGAATTATCACCGGACCCTGACAGACGTTCCTTGTAACTCTCCTTTATTTTCAAACGGCCCCTAATCAGCGGCTCTCATTACAGACGCTGATTAAACTGCAAATGATCCAGCAGCGGCCCCTCTCTCGCGCTATAGCGGCTCGCTCAATATCAATTAGTGCACGCGGCGTGTCTGCAGCCTCCGACTGCCCGACGGTGGCAGTTTATTAGTTTAGAAAACAAGGAAATTGCTAAAAAATCAACGACCAGGGGAAAAAGCTGGGCACAGAGGTTTTAAGTTTGAAATACATTCTACAGTCACTTTAAGTGCATCCAGTAGCACGGAGATCTTTTCTATTCTATTAAGCTGAAAACGTGCCGCGTGGTTTTTTTTATCTGTGATGCAAATAGACCACGTGATCAATCTATTCAATTATTTACCTAAAAAAGTATAAAAACATTTACAGACACGAGGAACCAACACATACAAAACGCTTTGGATTTTTTCTCAATAAATCCTGCTTAATCGTTCATAGCATAACAGGCTAATATTCAGTAATGATTTAACCACAAACAATAGATATTATCTGTACATGCGTTGGGGGGGGGGGGGGGTGGGCTTTTT
>JAVSBU010000074.1:3908825-3918905 GCA_033118015.1 Loricariichthys derbyi | reverse complement strand
TAATAATAATAATAATAATAATAATAATAATAATAATAATAATAATATACTTTTACTACTACTACTACTACTACTACTACTAATAATAATAATAATAATATACTTTTACTAATAATAATAATAATAATAATAATAATAATAATAATAATAATAATAATAATAAAAACATCATCATCATCATTATAATCAATAATAATAACCCATGCCCGCCATCACCATCACACCTAAATAACTTGAACCACATGAAATTTCCTCAGAGTGAGACATGCTTGCCTATTTCTTTTTTAATAGTATAGTCACCGTCACACAACTTCATCAAGCGATCCTTCTTCACAAACATATCATGGATTGAGCAATATGGAAGCAACAACCAATAAAAAAGAAACAAAATATCAAGACAAACAAAACGCTTTCAAAATGATATATTAAAAGTGCTTTTGATTTCCATGTCTTTCCTCTTTGACCGATGATTGACTCAACATACGCACTCACACACACGACCAAGGCGTCCTTCAATTGTCCATGAGGTCAGGTTTGCCGCAGTTGCATGTCCATAGAGCATCAATTGGGGGAAAGTTCAACCATCAGTGATATTGTCATTGCGATTTTTCGTATTTGTCTAAAAAAAAAAAAATCTTTATTTTTACGTTTTAAATTCTCACTTCAATTTTAATTCTTGGAGAACATAGCTTCAATAACATAAATCGCACTCATTATAAGAAGCAAAAATGTTATATCAAAATCATTAGTAGAGAATCACAGAAAAAAACTGGTTTAGAACCAGAAAAAATACAAAACAGAGATACACAGACACAGGACATTTCTTATAATTGCTTGGGAACGTTTCCCTCTAAAGTCTTGATTCATTTTACTGCGTATATGTTCTTCAGTTTAGCTGTAGGTATTTTGTTTTTGTCTTTTTTTTCTTTTTTACAAAAAAAAAAAAAAAAAAAGAAGAAAAAAAAAAAAGAAAAAAGAAAATAAAGACTAGTATTTTACAAAATGGAGAGTGTTCTTGACGATGGCGATGGATTTACATGGGGTGGGGGATGTATTGGGGGGGGGGGGTTAAGTCCACCTTTTTAATCTTTGTACACTGTGTATTCCATCTAGGTCCAACAAAACCAATGTCTTCCCATGTGATCAGAAACGAGGTCCTGTAATATATAGATAGATAGATATATATAGTCTTCTTGAAAGAAGGGTTGCAGAGGTTCGGTCCTTTAGTCTCTCGCACGTTTTTTGTTTTATTCTCTCGCTGGGATCATTGAATGGACATGTAGGGCCAGTTGAAGCTGCTCCCGGATAGCAACATATCCCTGATGAGGGTTTCAATGGGAGTTTTACCTACCAAGCGAACGAAGAACAGCTGCTCGATGACGGATGAGGAGACCGTGCGCAGTGAGGGCAGTCGCAGCAGCAGCTTGCCAAAGCGGCTCGGTTGGTTCGGGTACTGGCTCCTCACGTATTCCTCCAGAGCGCACTGAGACTTCTCCTGCAGACTCTCAATGTGGGCCGCATCCGACAGGCCGCAAGCGTCTGAGCGCACAGAGGGGAAAAAACCAGAAAAGCGCGCGTTATCATTTAGCCTCATCGCTACTTGTTATTGACAAAAGAAACCCCAAACCCAAACCCATGCATCATAAGCGTGTCTGTAATATAAATAAACAGCGCGGCTGTGCAATCCCTCAAGAGTCGCATCGCCTGCGTTTACGAAAGATAACCACACTGCACGCTCGTAAATCAGACCAAACAAAGAGTTGTGCGTCTTTATCGATGCGCCTGCGTCGCAGCTTGATCTTACAGCTGAATTACAAGCGTGGAAGAATAAAGATGAATTTTCGAAATGCACTGGCTTTATATACTATACTAATAACTGAAATTATGAGCTAATTACTTTCCAGATACTATCGAATCATTTCTTCCCTGCTTGACTGTGCTATAGAGGCAGAGAGCAGAGGCGAGGCCGATGCAAATAGCCTAAATGTATTACCATAGCATTCACTCACTATGAAATGGTGAAAACATCCATTCATTTCATACCCCTTAAATCCAATTCAGGGTCAATGGGAGTCAGGGCCTAATCAGCAGCACAGGGATCCAGCTCTTTTTCTTTGAAATGTGGACGGAAACCCGGAGAAAACACACTCAGACGCGGGGAGAACATGCAAAATCTACACAGACAGACAGAGTTCTGACCAGGAATCGAACCCGGAATCTCTGTACATGTGAGACGACAGAGCTTCACCTTGCTGCCCATGGCTAAAACACAAAATCAAACATTTCTTTAATTAATATGTACCTACTGCAGTAGTGTAACAGTAGGGTCGAGTGTGCTGATTTAAAGTTCTTTAATTCGCAAACAAGTAACTGAACTGTCACAAAATGATCTTAATTGATTTTATATGCTCTCTCTCTCTCTATATTTTTTTAATCTAAATAATGTATTATAAAGGCGTGGTATGCCACCTACATGCTGATCCTAATCACATTGGATGGTAAGGCTACTCGGTTCAGTACTCTGACCTTTTGCACTTCTGAACTAGGAAGTTCAGGCTAAAATCTCTCAGTGATTAATCGTTCTAAGGCTGTGAAACTACACCTTTAAGGAAAATACTGATTGTGTCTGAAATTTATGGAAAGAAAATAAGCAAATCTCCACAACTCCCCAAAAACTCAAAAACCTGAAGGAATCTGGAGAAAACTAATAGGTCAGGCTATTTACTTTTGATTAAACCACAAATATGTTAATAATTTAGAACAAACACTTAATAGCTGTCCATTTGAAATCTTACACCGGTATTGATTGTGTGGATTATGCTATGCCAACAGAACAAAGTGATGGGCTCATGATTTTTTCCCCCTCTGTTCCAGTTTAAACTGAGCCAGACACAGTTCATTCTATTTATACTGCAAGCTTGTTGCAAAGTCTGGGCATAAAATCTTTGACCCCATGAAGAGCAAAACTGTGGCTGAACAGTAACTAATGGTAACTAAGATCTCTGACGTCATTGTTAGAAGGTTCGAGTGTAGGCTTAGAGTTCAATGGTAAATCTGGTATACTATTCCTTTATGTTTAAGAATAGAAAAAGTTCAGATGCAAAATAAATACGTGATAAAATATTGACCTTAATAAAAATAATAATGATAAAAATAATAACAACGCCCCCTACCAATACGTTTTCTACAACACCGTATGCCATTGGACATTCTACAGTGGTCCATAATACCCAGAAGACTGGGCCTAGTAACTTGTAAAGCTTAGCGAAATTCACAACAAATAGAAATGAGCACAATGGCATGATTAATGTCTATCCGAAATTCTGCTATAAAACCAAATCCACTATAAGAACAATAATTATTTTTCTGTTCACGTTTGACATTTTGGCAGTTTTAAGAGATTACATATTTGCTTTATGTGCTTGGCGGCCAATAAAACGCTTTGCAAAGTCCAGTACATCCATCCAGTTGCTTACTTAAGTGTTTTAAATAGTATAATGCAATAACACCTTCAGTAAATGTGCTTGTAAGGTTCTCAGACCTTAATTAAAAAATACAGTTACAAGCACTAATGGTGTATCAGGAAACTCGTTTTGCCAAAAATAATAATATTATGGTAGTCTATTAAAAAAAACAAAAAACAAACAAAAAAAAAAACAACAACAACAACAACAAAAGCATATCCATTATAAATAGTGTCTGTATCATCACTGACAATTGTACTGCATAAAAGATGCGCAAAATACTGCTTTAAAAGCTAAATCAATAAACATAAGCAAGGAAGTGGAGTATTTTGGATATATCACACTTTGCATTTTGACTTTTCAATGGGCTCTCAAGCGCAGGGTATTAGTTGAACTCTTTTCTCTTAAATTATTTAAATATTGGACTATAAAGAAGGTTGTGTGCGTGTGTGTGCAAAAACACGTGATTTATTCATCTCATCACAGATTAACACCGGCAATAATAAGCAAAATAATAAAGAGATCATTTGAGATCATTATATCAGATAACCTGCAGGCAAACATCAGCTTATAGAATTTTAATTTTAGATATCAAGCCATTTTTAAGAATTATACTGGAATTAGGAGTGTTGGTTATATTGAAGAGTTTAAAGACATTATGCTTGATAAAGCTAAAATATTTAGCGAAATCTAAAAAATATTTTAATCTAGGTAGGGTATGACCTACACTGGGCACCCCCCCCAAAAATACTAGCTATACATAAGCAGCTTTCTAAACAGAGTCATGCAGCCATCGCCTCCATGTTTAGCCTTGTGTTTAGGCCTCGTCGCTCACCTGATGTGAAGAGCACGATGGCTTTGATGCAGCTGTACTCGGCCGAATCGACGTGCAGGGCCTTGAGCTTTTCGACCTGCTCCTGGAAGATGCGAATGTGATCCATGAAGGCCACGACGCGGTCAGCAGACATTGGCGACGCGTGCAAGCCGGCGGCCGCGAGCAGCGGCGCCACGTGTAGCGGCATGGAGCACTGAGCAGCGTTTAGCACGAACAACTCGCTCCATGTGAGTCTAAGAAGCGACACCTGGTCGGTGATCTGCAGGTCGGGAAAGAAAGGGATGTTCCGCGCCCATTCCACGGCGCTGAAGAGCAGACGAGCCGCCAGCTCGCAGATGTTCTCGATCCCCATGATGTTGTTGGGCTGCATACACTGACTGCCGTAGCGGGACGTTGGGTAAGGCTCTGCGCGCAGCAGCAGCGAGATGTATCCGGAGAGGTAACAGTGGCCGTTCAGAGGGTCCCCGTTGGTGAGGGCATATTGGCCCGGGTTCGGCTGGGTTGGAGGCATCCTTCCTCGCTGAACCGCTGACGAAAAGAGAGAGAAAGAGAGGAAATGTGCATCCAGAACTGAGAAACATCATTCGTGCAATGGCTTAGAAGTTTAAACTTCAAAAAAGATAGAGATCAAAGCCGAGTCTGCACAGCTGACACATTTACCAATACACACAATACTTCTGAACAATTGAAGTCTTCATTGCATAGCAAAATCTTCCCTGAATTCGATGAATTCGATGAATTCGACTCTTCTACCATTCTGACAATACTAGAGCAAATATAAACACGAGCACAAACTATTTAATTGTATATTACATTATTAACACAGTTTAAATACAGTCACCGTCTCTTCATATAAGCCTTTCTTCTCAATCCACATAATCTGTACATTTTGGATGAACTATAACATCAGATAAACCACGGGTTAGCTTAGCTGGCCATCGAGGACAAAGACAACATGTCCCCCCCTGTTTAAAATGATTTTAATTTTCAACAAAATTCACCAAATCACCGATAACGCCATTTGGACCAAATTACAGCTCTACAAGTCGAGTTTAATCAGAAGTTAGTAGCTATTGTTGTGTTTTAGACTGAGGCCTCTGTGTGCACGCTCCACAACTTCCCAGCGTTTTCCATCCATTTTATTTAACACACTCGCATAAAATATGAGTTTGTGAACATACACCGGTAACTTTTGACTGTATAAATACACATTTCGCAGATAATGGACGATTTTTGGATCTTGTAATTGACTGACTCGAAATGGAGGCGTGTAGCCCATGGGCTAGTGTGTCACATTAAACTGTGTAAACAAAATGCTTTTTGTTAAGATCGTGCCAGCTTTGTGCAGAAGGATTTATGTGCCTCTAACAGATTAACGTTTTGTGGTGTATATAAAGCGTGCGAGAAGACTGTGTGAGGAATCTAGTGCGTTAAGAAAATGATATTCACCTTCCCGCCGCATGCCCACTTTTAGGCACTTCTTGAGCCGACAGTATTGGCACTGATTGCGATGGTGCTGGTCAATAGGACAGTTCCTGTTGGCACGACATGTATACGTTAAGTTCCTCCGGACACTCCGCTTGAAGAAACTTTTGCATCCCTCGCAGGTGAACTGGCCGTAGTGCTTGCCGCTCGATTTGTCGCCGCAAACCACGCACTCGATGTGCTGCTGGCTCTGGCCTGAGTTCTGGCTGCTCTTGTCTCCGGCGGTGCCCGGGGTGGACGGTGCTCCCGGCTGGCTGGGTGTCTGCGGGGTGTGCGGTGCCGCCGACGCCGCCTGCTGCTGCTCCCTCGCCGGTTGCGCTGCGGGGTTCGGGCCGCTCGCCGCTCCTCCGGCCACGTCTTCCTGCGGATCGCGCCAGACGCTAACTACCATTGCCATATCTCGGGCCCGAAAAGTGCTTTCAAGCGAACCGGTCGCTCGGACGTCGGAGCTTGGGAAGGGGAGAATCGTGGAAGGGAACGGCAGCAGCGCGGAACTCAAAGCGGAGCGCTCAATTTCATGGAAAGGCAAAAGAAAATCAAAAGGAAGAGGAGAATCTAAAACGATGGACGCATTCAAAACAGCAGGAAGAGTCAGTGGATAAAAGGAAACCCGATCAGGATATGCAGTTATCGGGAGGCCAGTTCCAAGGTAGCTCGCAGTCAGCCATTCGGGAGCCCCGCTCGCGTAGAGAAAGCGAAGCCAGGCGTAATGGAAACCAGTTCCTGCTCAGAATATCTTCATCAAAAATTCTTCGCTCTGACGTCGAAACCAGGGATAATAAAAAAAAATAAAATCTCGCCGGTGAGTCCGAGATCCAAAGTGCAAGGAGAGATAAATTCCCGTCTTTTTTTCTTCCCCCGTTCCTTTCTCCGTCTTCTCGCCTGAGTAGGAAAGAGTGAAGAACGGAATTCTCTAGCTATGTTCATGAATAAAGCTCATCTGGTCCAGCAGAAAAGCAGCGTCGCCCGGATCGCAGTTTCACCTCTCCACTCGGAACGGAGCGAGCATAAAGAGAGAGAGAGAGAGGGGGAGAGCGAAGAAAAACAACTAATAGAATATGCAAGAAGCAGAGACCCCGGCAAAAATGAATGCGTTTTAACGGGAGGACCAACGGAGCAGCGTTTCCGAAACGGAGATCTGCGCGAATGTCTGTATATAGTGAACTTTGACACTACTATTGAAACTGACACGTTTCTATGGAGATCGCTGAGCCTTATATGGTGCTCGTGTCAAGGAGCCAAGAGAGGGGCTGCTGGCAACTGATAATCAAAGGCGACTGACTGGTCAGAACCCTGCGTGGAGGGGGGGAGAGAAAAAATGGGAGGCTAAGGTTAGCCAAGCCTCCTTCACTCCATTGGTTAGAGTCCTCGCTCCTCGCTACCTACGGCAGGGTGTGAGGGGGGGGGGGGGGGGGGGGGGAGGGGGGGGGTCTGAGAAGCGCGTTTCCATTGCGCTCGCCCCTGCGCCGCTATTTACTTTGAAACCCGATTAGAACGGACCGTCTATTGTCGATAAAGAGGAAGAAACAGCGCTTAGAATGGCTGGAAAGCGAAGAGCGAGCCGCACGTGAAATAAATAGGCGCGCTGGGTGGAAGGGGGTGCCCCTTTAAAGTTTGGGACGCTTTGTTCAACGGTGGAGCCTTAATTAGGAATATAGACCGCTCTGAAATTTTAACCGGGTAGATCCACTCTAAAGGTTTGGATCCACCTGCCTCATTAGAGAGAATTAAAAAAAAATCATATATCCATCGGATTTGAAGGAGGGTGAAGAGAAAATTAAAGTATTTAGGATGCTCAAAAGCTGCCGTCGCTACTCCGGACTCAGATGGAGCCCCTATATAACGGGATAGAATATCATGAGAGTGAGTGAGTGAGTGAGAGAGAGAGAGAGAGAAATCCAGGTCGATCGATGGCTTAGACACAGGGCAAAACCCAATATTTGGATACTTAAAACATTATTTTGATTGTTATTCTTTTATTGTTTTATTGTCATTGTTTTATTGATCAAATAAGGCAGAAATTCGTGCTATAATAATAACCAGAAGAACCTTTTTTTTGTGCATGAATGCTGAAGCTTTAGAGGCTTATAATGTCTGGATCGGGGTGCCATCTAGCGTACAGTAGCTAGACAATTACAAAAAAGGGAAGTGCATCATTTATCTTTATATTTATATTTTTCTCAAATCAAATTTTTATATATGCATGCAATTGGGACAACATCATTATTATATATTGTAGTATTGTATGTGCGCCTTTTCTTCGTTTAAAAAAAAAAAAAAGAAAATATTACTTTCTATAGCAACTGTTAGTCTATTCTATATAGGGCCATTGCTTTTAGACTTAGACTCAACTTTACTGATCCCTTGGGATTACTCCTTCAGGGAAATTCTGCGACAACATCATTATTATATATTGTAGTATTGTATGTGCGCCTTTTCTTCTTCTTCTTTTTTAAAAAAAAGAAAATACTACTTTCTATAGGAACTGTTAGTCTATTCTATATAGGGCCATTCCTTTTAGACTTAGACTCAACTTTACTGATCCCTTGGGGTTACTCCTTCAGGGATATTCTGCGACAACATCATTATTATATTGTAGTATTGTATGTGCGCCTTTTCTTCTTCTTCTTCTTCTTCTTTTTTTTTAAAAGAAAGTACTACTTTCTATAGCAACAGTTAATCTATTCTATATAGGGCCATTCCTTTTAGACTTAGACTCAATTTACTGATCCCTTGGGATTACTCCTTCAGAGAAATTCTGCGACAACATCATTATTATATTGTAGTATTTTATATTGTAGTATTGTATGTGCGCCTTTTCTTCTTTGTTTTTTAAACAAAATATTACTTTCTATAGCAACTGTTAGTCTATTCTATATAGGGCCATTCCTTTTAGACTTAGACTCAACTTTATTGATCCCTTGGGATTACTGCTTCAGGAAAATTCTGGTTCCAGCAGCTTGTACAAAATATAGCAGACGAAATATCAAATATAATCTATATAATATAAAAAGAGCTTGAGTAAAAACTAGTATTTTATTTACAATTCTCAAGTAATTGTGCGTTAATGATCTTGCTGAAGGACTCAACAACTGTTTGGCAGATGTGGGATTTGAACCTTGGACCTTCTGGTCCTTAACTGGCTATACAACAGTCCTGTTCTTCAACTTTCTATGTAAAGTTATATATAAAATGACCTGGTTAATTCAAAATCTTGACAATTCAGAGCAGTTTCTATGCGAAAAACATAACAGCTATAAACTCCAACAACTTTTAGATGTAATAACTGCAGTCATTAGGACGAATGAGAATAGATCTACCCTATATATAGTTCCAGGAAGCGCTCCCCCGATAGAGCCGGGTTTTTATCCGTCTCTCCACAAATACCGCGCTGTCCTCTGAAAAAAGGTGAAACGAACGGGATTAAAGCAGACAAAGGGCAAACTTCTGTAAGTGTATCATCAAGATTTTACTCCACAGACTGGGAAGAGAGCGAGGGAGAGGCGAGAGAGGGAGAGGGGCAGCGAATGGGAGCGTAATGCAAAGGCAGGGGAACAGCCAGAGTGGAGAGGAGAAGGGAACTGCTGCAGAGAGGCACGGTACCACTGAGGGAGCTTGTCCTGGCAAACTGGCTTCTGTCTCAAAGGCAAGTAAAACTATCCTTATTACATCACAAAATCGACTACACCCGCACGGGTCGCTAAATCACATATTTAGCTGATTTGTCCTAGAACCTGAACGTGTAGAACTAAGTGAAATGACGTGCAGGTGAAATCAGGGACAGTTTACTCACTGTTAATCACACTGTAAATCAGGACTGGATTGTTATGCATGCTCCTAAGAGTGTGTGAATAGAGATTGTGCTGGAAGTGAGTCTTTCACCTGCATGGAAGTGTGTAGGCTCCATAATTAGCAGATCGATAACGGGTTTGCGCTGGATTAAAATAATAATTAGAGCAAATTAATTAAAAAAACATGTACAACCAGGATCCTATAGAAGTTCATGAATACAGAGTTGCATTATATCCTCTTTAAATCATTGATAAACTTGTTTCTATATTTGCTATAGCTTTTACTAGGATTTTTCTGTTTTCTCTTTATTTATTGTCATTCAATATAGCTTAAGCAACAACTATATAGGTCCAGAACCTATACCAGAATAGAACATGTCCTATAAAACAATTACAAAGAAAAATTGACATTAAAACGATAAATTATTAAATTAGGAGTTTAACCCCTGGGAAAACTTGCCCAATAATAGCTTACATTAGATCGTTTAAAACAAGCAATTCTGGC
>JAVSBU010000074.1:2970545-2981203 GCA_033118015.1 Loricariichthys derbyi | reverse complement strand
CATGCTCACGTTTCCAGACACTTTCCTAAAGTTGTGTGCTCGATCTGTATGTAATTTGCATGTTCTCCCCATGTCCGCATGGCTTTTCTCTGGGTAATTCGGTTTTCTCCCACATTCCATACGTGTGAGGTCAATTGGTGTTTCCAAAGTGCCCTTAGTGTGTGAGTGTATGTATGATTAGGTATAATGGATGGTTGTTTCGGCTGTGTACCCTGTGTTTCTGGTTAGGCACTGGATAAGGACAGGATAAGCATGGAAGATTTTTTGAAGTAGATACATGTGTGTATACCAGGTGTATAAAATGTCACGACAGCTTGTGGACCAAGATAAACTTCCTAAGTGTACCAAAAATCCTTCATCAGTAAATAAGGCCCAAAGCAAATGAAACTTATTAGTGCAGCTGATAATAGAAGAGGCAAAATAAAATTTATGTAGCCTATAAAAAACAGAATTTGGAAAGCGCACCATTATTTCATAGGGATAGGTTCAGGGGTGGTGAAAAACATAAGGGTGGCATAGGAATCCCTTTTTGGGTCAGAAAAAGTTCAGATCTGAACATACTGGTAGAACCTTGACCTGATGGACCTTAAAAAGCTAGAAAAACCCATAGGATGAGGAGTTTGTTAACATTCTGCAATACATTTTGACAGTTTTCATGTCCTTGCTGTGGCTCGTGAGGTTTTTTTTCCCCAATAAGTTTGTTCCATTAGAAATTTTGACTTGGCAAGATGAACTGTTTTCTGTGTGTCTTGAACCACACGACCTCCCACATTCCAAAAATGTGTTAGGTTAATTGGTGTTTCCAACGTGCCCTTAGTGTGTGAGTGTATGTAGGTATAATGGATGGTTGTTTCTGCCTTGTGCCCTGTGTTTCTGGCTAGGCACTGGATAAGGACAGGATAAGCAGACAAGACGATGTATGGAAGATTTTTTTGAAGTAGATACATGCATGATACGTGTGCATACCAGGTGTATAGAATGTCACGACAACTTGTGGACCAAGATAAACTTCCTAAGTGTACCACAAATCCTTCATCAGTAAATAAGGCCCAAAGCGAATGAAACTTATTAGTGCAGCTGATAATAGAAGAGGCAGAATAAAATTTATATAGCCTATAAAAAAACAGAATTGGAAGCTCAGACCACCATTATTTGCAAGGGAATTAGGTTCAGGGGTGGTGGAAAAACATAAAGGTGACCCTTTTTGGGTCAGGAAAAGTTTAGATCTGAACATACTGGTAGCACCTTGACCTGATGGACCTTAAAAAGCTAGAAAAACCCACAGGATGAGGAGTTTATTAACATTCTGCAAGAAATTTTGACAGTTTTCATGTCCTTGCTCTGACTCGTGAGGTTTTCTTTTCCCAACAAGTTTGTTGTTGTTCTTAGAAATTTTGACTTGGCAAGATGAACTGTTTTCTGTGTGTCTTAAACCACACGACCTTGCACATTCCAAAAAATGTGTGAGGTTAATTGGTGTTTCCAAAGTGTGAGCCCTACAGTGGATTAATGTGACCCTGACCAGGATAAAGCAGATAAGAGGATGAATGCATGAACATTGCAACAGAGTGTGTTTTGGGTTAATATATAAGCTGTATGGTGAAAGCGTGAATATTTTGTTTGGCATTGCGGGGTTAAACAGTGAGAAAAGGAGGGAGAGACGCACCAGCCACAAGTCGGCTCGGGTGGATACTGGAGAAGTAAAGTTTGGCGCATGCGCAGAAGGTTGTTTTTCTCAGCAGCAGCGCTTAAAGTGAGCGGGGCTGCAGAAGGTCCGCCGTCTTTTTCGAAGCGGACCGTCAGAGGCGCGTGGAGCCGCGATAACAGCAGCTCGTGCTGTTATTCAGCTCGCGCACATCAATGCCACTGGACGGTGTTCCAGCGCGCTTTTTTCATAGCAGATTATTTTCCTAGATTTGCTTTCATTTTTTATTTTATTGTAATCACGTTTCGGCGTCATCATGGTGCTCGGGAAAGTGAAGAGTCTGGTGATAAGCTACGACTGTCACAATGACAGCAACGTGCCCGTGTTCTCCAGCGGGGACTGCGTCTCAGGGAGGCTCATCATCGACGTGACCGGGGAGATTCGCGTCCAGTCTCTGAAAATCCACGCCAAAGGCTTCGCGAAGGTGCGCTGGACTGAATCGCGGAACGCCGGATCCAACACCGCTTACACTCAGAATTACACGGAGGAAGTGGAGTATCTCAATCACAGAGACGCGCTGATCGGCCACGGCAGAGGTAAGCTGTCCATCTGCGGCTCACCGCGCACGGGAATAAAGAAAGCCCTTAGAATTTAACCGCTGCGTTAGAATGAATGGAAGCGCTGCAGCACCGACGTGTTTTACTCTAAATAACCAACAAATGGGTTCGTGGTCCGACATATGGGCTCTACGACCTGACCTGACACGAGCTGGCCTGTTTTTTGGCGATATTTTTGGAAGATTTGGCTCAAAATCGCCTTCAGTTTCCACCCATTGTTAGAAGCGGTTCAATCCTGTTCTGATGCGCTGTTAGTCGCTCTCGCTTCTGATTGGTCGGCGAGCAACGCGTGGACTTCGACGTCACGCTTTGCAGAAAGTGCAACTTTTTTTTTTTGTTCGATCCTGTGCTCCACCTGTGTGGAGTTTGCATGTTCTCCCCGCGTCCGTGTGGGTTTTCTCCGTACTCGTGCGTGTCAGGTTAATTGGCGCTTCTAAAGATCCTGATAAAGCGCTAAAAATATGAGTGATTATTTTTTTTTTTGCACTGCATACAAAAGTGATAATTGATTCATAACATGAATCACATACAATAAATAAATAAATAAACAAAAAATCACATGGATGCTGTGAGCAGGAAGGCGACAATCTGCAGAAAGTGTTTGCAACTTTTATGATTGTTCGATCCTGATCCTCCACCTGTGTGGAGTTTGCATGTTCTCCCCGTGTACGTGTGTGTTTTCTCCATACTCGTGCGTGTTAGGTTAATTGGTGCTTCTTAAGATCCTGATAAAGCGGGTAAAACAAAATATGAGAGTGATTCTTTTTTTTGCACTGCGTACAACAGTGATAATTGATTCATAACATTAATCACAAAAAAAAATCACATGGATGCTGTGAGCAGGAAGGCGACAATCTGCAGAAAATGTTTGTAACTTTTATGATTGTTCGATCCTGATCCTCCACCTGTGTGGAGTTTGCATGTTCTCCCCACGTCTGTTTGGGTTTTCTCCATACTTGTGCGTGTTAGGTTAATTGGTGCTTCTAAAGATCCTGATAAAGCGGGTAAAACAAAATATATGAGAGTGATTATTTTTTTTGCACTGCGTACAACAGCAATAATTGATTCATAACAACATGAATCACACACACAAAAAAAAATCACATGGATGCTGTGAGCAGGAAGGGAACAATCTACAGAAAATGTTGGCAACTTTTATGATTGTTCGATCCTGATCCTCCATCTGTGTGGAGTTTGCATGTTCTCCCCATGTCCGTGTGTTTTTTCCAGTTTATTCAGTGTAATCCAGTTTATTCTTCACGCATGTTAGGTTAATTGGTGCTTTTAAAGACCCTCACCAGGATAAAGAGGGTAAAAATAAATGAGTGGTTATTTTCTGCACTGCGTACAGATAATTGATTTAACATAAATCACAAAAAAATCGCATGGATGCTGCGAGGAAGGCGCCGCTCTGCAGAAAGTGTTTGCCTGTGTGGAGTTTGCATGTTCTCCCCATGTCCGTGTGGGTTTTCCACTTTATTCTTCATGCGTGTTAGATTAATTGGTGGTTTGAGAGTAAAAATAAATGAGTGTTTCTTTTTTTGCACTGTGTACAATGGAAGGCGACGCTCTGTAGTGTTTTCTTTAATTATTCTTCTTCTTTTTGCACCTTTTAAATATGCATTAAAATGCTGTGTTCACCAGCAATAACTATTTGAAATTAATTGTTTAAAAAGGATTAAAAACGATTAAAAAATGTTTATCTACCTGTCATTCTTTTTTTTTTTTTTTTTTCTTAAATCAACTTTTATTAAGGTATAATTTGCATGCTCTTTACAAAACTGTATTTTGGCTTTACTGTTTAATGTAACTGATTTGCTTCTTCTGGTTTATTGCCACACTGTCATTGATTCTTGTCTCCACAAACCTCTGTGCTCTTTTACATGTATCTTGCAATTGCTTTCGACTGTGAACTGAAAGACTAACAATAAAGCTGACTTTTGAGAAATCTAGTCGGTTTTCTGCCTCGTTATTATCTGTGTCTGGCTTCTCCTTTCAAAAATAAGAAATAAATATGCAATTTGAAGCAAGGAGGCATCCCTAGGGCTGCAGTAAGGCTGAAACCTTAAACAGGCTGAGCTGTAGGTCAGAGCGTCTGAATGCGTAATGCAGCTCGAGCAGCCTGCTCCGGTTTAGGCCAGTCTTCTCCTGCTCGCGCTGCTTTTGATTGATGGCTCGAGCTAACTCTAGCTGCTTCCCTAAAACATGTCTCGTTTAACCTGAGTTTAAAACGGTGGATTAAAACCCTTGGCTCTATGAATGTCTCCTATTTGAATGAACCACATCATTACACTCAATACATGTATGGATGAAATGGTGCTTATTATATACATCTTATATATCCTAATAAACAAGCATCATGTACTACATCAGGTAGGGTATACATGTATTTGGAAATTTGTCCCTTTCTGTTTCAGATGACGACAACTCGGAGGAAGGTCTCACCACGATTCATTCAGGAAGACACGAGTATGCATTTAGCTTTGAGCTTCCACAAACGTGAGTTGTGTTCGTTTGTTTTTTTGTTTTTTTCCCAATACGCCTCCTTAAGCACTTCCGTTTGTTCATGACGGCCCCCTCTTTCATGCATGTGCAGACCTCTGGCTACCTCGTTCGAAGGGAAGCATGGTAGTGTGCGCTACTGGGTGAAAGCAGAGCTCCACAGACCATGGCTTCTACCAATGAAGACCAAGAAAGAGTTCACAGTTTTCGAACACATCGACATCAACACTCCCCTCCTGCTGGTATGTGGCGTCTGGTTTTTATCTAGACCCTGGGCGGTGCTTATCTACGTTCTCCACGTGCGGTCGTTAGTTTCCCCAAATTGATGTTTGCTCGGTTCGTGGACTGTTTTATTTCATCCCACATTCGATCTGAGCCTTCAGATCTACGACACTTATGTGTGGTCCTGAAATCTGACACGTAGGGAATATGTAGGGCTTTCAGACCTCGGTCTGAACAGTTAGATTGGAATTTAAGTCTTGTAGAACATCCTGGAGCTTGGGGAAGTTTGATATAGCAGGCCATAATGAGCAGCTTATAGTCTAGACAAACCGAGGGGTTAGCAGTGCCAAATGGGCACGTAGAGGGTGTGTGGTGGTCTGGACTTGTTATCAGCGAGTACACTGAAACCTACTGTGCAGTTTGCTCCCTCAGATAGTTAAACATTGCCTTGTGACAGACAGCCAGCAATGAAATCTGTCTGTAAAGCTCTCAGCATTGAGGTTCCACGACTCCTTGGCTGTTCACATCCAGTTTTATCTACTTTACAGCAGAGCCAAGTCAGTCAGTCAGGTCAAATGCATCTTGTTGGACTACTCCTGCTTGTTGAGGGCTTGTAGAGTGGATATGTCTCCTCTAACCTTGCTCTAATAGGGGATATCTGTTGACCCGTCAAGTTAATGATTTGAGAAGGTCACGCTGACCTTGGACATTGACATTACCTTGTTCTTGCTTTCTGCAGTCACCCCAGGCAGGTACGAAAGACAAGACCCTATGCTGCTGGTTCTGCACCTCAGGTCCAATCTCCTTAAGTGCCAAAATTGAAAGGAAAGGTTACACCCCAGGTAAAGGATCGGTTCTGACCGTGGTTACAGCTTTTTATCGGTCGTCGGTTGTGCTGAAATGGAGGCGTCAACTCAGTCCTGTGTTTCGCCTTGCAGGAGAATCGATTCAGATCTTCGCCGAGATCGAGAACTGCTCCTCGCGTGTGGTCGTGCCAAAGGCTGCCATCTATCAAACGCAGACGTTTTACGCCAAAGGGAAGATGAAGGAGATCAAGCAGCTGGTGGCTAACATCCGTGGAGAGTCTCTGTCGTCTGGTAAGACGGAGACATGGAACGGGAAGATGCTGAAGATCCCCCCTGTGTCGCCATCCATCTTGGACTGTAGCATCATTCGGGTGGAGTATTCACTCATGGTACGTTGTTTTTGGAATCGAGGAGTTAAATAAATAGCGAGGCTTACCTTAAACATGCTTAAACATTTAGAATTGCAGATGGGAAAAATAATTAATATAAAGCATTTTATAGTAAATTATTTAATATCTCATGTATCTGGTGGAATAATGTATTGAAAATGAGAAACAAAAGCCACCACATTTTCCGACCC
Organism: Loricariichthys derbyi; assembly: GCA_033118015.1. NCBI lineage: Eukaryota > Metazoa > Chordata > Actinopteri > Siluriformes > Loricariidae > Loricariichthys > Loricariichthys derbyi. The sequence goes on along the minus strand of JAVSBU010000074.1, from coordinate 2,974,831 downwards.
TTTGCTTTGAAAGCCCCTCTGTGTGTGATTTGTGGGCCCTTGCTCCAGGCTATATTATTTATAGCCAAGCACTGATAAGAGGATGTGCCCAAAATATCTGCTGAAATTCAGGCTAATACATGCTAATGACCTCTTAACCCTGTGAAACACTTGAGCGTCTAATGCTTGCATAATAGCAGCATAACCCAACAGGTGTAGTTATGTCAGGCCATATTTTAATTCCTCAGTTTCTGTGTCCTTAACTTTAAAAGTACTCACGTTAGGGCCACTGCTTTTGTGCTGTAGGTCTATGTGGACATTCCAGGAGCTATGAACCTGTCCCTCAATCTGCCCCTGGTCATTGGCACCATCCCTCTGCATCCATTCGGCAGCCGCACGTCCTCCGTCAGCAGCCAGTGCAGCATGACCATGAGCTGGCTGGGCCTTCCGGAGAGACCCGAAGGTGAGGTCTGGTGTTTTCGACCTGGAGCTGTTTGCTCCAGTTGTTGTTTAATGGCATTTCTTGTATGCACCATACTTGTGAAATCATATCAATAGATTTTCCACGCTGCTAAACGAGGACGTGGGCAATTAACGGCTCACATAAATAACACGGCAGCGGCTGTAACGGGGCGTTCTGTTCTGTTCGGCTCTTTGCAGCTCCCCCGGCGTATGCGGAGGTGGTCACGGACGAACAAAGACAAAGCTGCCTGGAGGTGTCCTCGCGCCGTGAGGACTTTGATAGTCCGCTCTTTGCCTACATCCAAGAATTCCGGTTCCAGCCTCCCCCTCCATATTCTGAGGTAAATGTCAATAACCTCCCTTAACTGCCTTCATTGTTGTACTAAAAGTTTACAATAACAGAGCAGACATTCTAAACATACTGTGTTCATTTTTTGTGCTGAAAATGCTAGCATGAAATACCAAGGTGTTTTAAGAGCCACACATTAGCCTGGTTGCCAGAACAGCTCATATTTGCCCTAAGATTGATTTACTTCACAATGAAAATGACAAAGACTAGATCTAATAGAAACGCGATGTAAGTGTAACAACTGGAAAAGGAAGCACCCCAAAGAGTATGCTGAAAAGCCCATAGCACAGGGACCTCACGTGGGTCCACTAACTGCACCAAACTTTGGTGGTTTTCTTGATTACTTTATGACAAACTGTCCTGAAGGTTCTGTCCTGCCTTGGTGTCATTGAGATCGTGTGGCTCCTAACATCGGTGTGACTAGTTTAATGTCCTGTCCTGCTCAAATCTATTTTCTAAATGTTAAGAGCATTTAAGATGCGGTACCAGAAGGATGAGGGGTTGCCTTGTTTTGCTTGTTATAATAACTAAACCCACAGCTAATATTCAATCAAAGTTTGAACATTGAGGGTCACCAATCAATGAAGAAACGTTCTTAACGCTAGCAACTTTGTCGCTTTGTCTCGTTAGATTGATCCAAATCCAGATCAGACCACTCAGATGGAGGAGCAGCGACCCGACACATGCCCGTCACGATGAGAAGCTCTCAGTACCAGCCCAGAGCAGTCGGGCCCTTAAAACTTTTGTGGTTTTGTTTTTTCTCTCCCATCGACGCGAGCGCTGCCGCCGCCGTCGAGAGGAGACAAAACGGGCAGGAGGGAGGAAGGTGGCTGCCTCGTCGCTTCACGCCTTCCCTATGATGTGTGCTCACAACACTCACCCGTGTCGATCCGTGTGGACAGACATTTCTGGTTGGACCGCACCGCCAGAATTTCCTCGGCCTCGTGACTTTGTCCTCACGCTTGTTTCTGTGGCACGAGACGAGTAGCGGCTGAGAGAAGAGGCCGAGGACGCAACTCACAGTACAAAGGGGACAAGACTAGCGTCCTCCTGCTTCGATTGAAGTTTTTTGTTTCACTTACTTGTTTGAAAATCACTAGTTTTGTTCTTCACTGTGTTGCTCTTATTAGGACTAAATGACTTCATTCGCACAAAAGAACAGCAGAGCTCAAATCACGTTCTAGTTTCAGATGTTCCTAGGTGGGTTTGTTTTTCTTAATTGCTTTTCATCTTAAAGACGACAAACTGCCCATGTTTTGCTTACATCTGCAGGCTCTTTACGGCCGTATCGTCGTTGCCGGCGTTTCGTTTCCTCACCTGCTCGCACGGGGAATATAAGTATACGTTCTGAATGTCCAATGCCTTTAAGCCTGTCCCTGCATGGGGTTCGTATTCTAGTGCGTGATCGAGAAAGCCACTCACACAGAGATAAATCGGGCGTCACCCACCAGGTGAACGTCGCCAGCCTTTCTGTTTTGTCGTGTAAGGCGGCGCCAGCTCCTGTACAGCACTGCCTATGAAAAGCACTCACTCTCAGGAGAGCCGCTCACTTTGCCAAAAGGTTGGAAACGAAAACTCAAAGGAGACGACGTTAAATTTGCACTGCTTGAAAGGCTGCGGCGAGAGAAACGAAATAGATCCGATTTAGACGACTCGTAAAGCACGACATTCCCTTTTTGTCCTGTTGCACTTTGTGATTTTTTTCCCCAGCCCTCCTCCAGGCCAGTGATGGCAGATATGATTTTGAGATCGATAATCGTAGGCGGGTGGTGCCGGGGGCTGTTGAAATGAGGCATACATTTGTTTCAAATCTCATTCAACACCTTAGCATGTAGCGTCTTCTAGCGAGCGAGGCTTCCAAGCGTATCTCATAGAGGTCTGGAGGAATTGGCTCCGCCCCCCACTGTGAAAGCACCACCCTCTCTTTGTGAAAGGATGTTACAGATGATCATGGTCAAGTAGCTGAAGCGTGGGCGCGTGTGATGTTTGCGGTTCGAACCGAGAGGGTTTAGACTTCAGCAGGATCTTAGAACACACGCAGACAAACTAAAGTGGTCTTATCACAGTGGCCTTGAAGAACTGACCCGGTTCATCTCTTCCGCTCATCACAATTCACAACCTTCCGATCGTCTCTGTGTCGTCTGAAATGTGTTTTTGTTTAAAAAGGACAAAAAGGGAAAACCAAACAGTCCTTCAAAGCAAGCACTGATCCCCAGACACGCCACGCTCGTTTGCTTTGGCTCACGTCCTACTTTGCGATGACTAGTTTTGTATTATCATGGGCATTTACTCTGGTTTTCTTTCTCCTGTCATTACTTCGGACCTGTTTTTGTTCTGTAATCCTCACCTAGCAAGTGATTTGCACCTATAATAATAAGCTTAAGAAAACCACTTATTTTGCGGTCGGTCAGTTCCAGTGTCCAGAGTTTGGCCTTCCTTATAATCCAGTGGTGAAACTAGACCTTTATTAAGGAATGAAAGACGTAGGGTGGAGTTTGTTTTAGAAAAAAAAAAGTGCAATATTTTTCTAGTTCTTTTCACATGGGTATAACCTGTTTTTATTTTATTTCAGTAATCGTTATGAACACTACATTGCTTTACGTGACAAATATCTGTTCGGAATGGTTTTAAACTAGTTCTTCCTCTGAGCTAAATAAACCTTTACTAAGCATTACAACAGTTGTGCGTCTGTTACGTGCTTCACCTTGAAATTCATGCTGAACTACAGTTGTGTAACTTCCTTTCCTGGCTCAAAAAGTGTCAAAACTTTTTTGTAACTTCTCTCTGATTTAGGGAAGAAGTTCTCACGAGATGTGCGTGGAACAAACTGCTAAGATGTTTCTTGTTATTTTATTGAACGATTAACAAGTCAGGTCAGGTCCAAAACGTTTTCTGCAGCACCCCCCCCCCCCCCCCCCATTAATCATATCAATGTAGATATGATTGACGTTGGGGGTGCGAGCCAACAAATAAGTTGAAGTAAGCTTTACTTACACATTTAATACTGCACACGACTTAATACTTTTCCGCACTACATTTCCCAGTGTTCATCACTCCCATCACATGACTCCCAACATCACAGCATCCCAAATCAAGCACAGGAGGGTAACGAGGGAGATTTAAACATGATTAAAGCACTGATATTGAACTACAGCTGGGCAAAATCATTAACGTACTTTTGATTGTCATGCAAGTTACTCAATAATGCAACGTAAAAAAACCAAAATGATTACTGCATGATTTCTTCATTAGATTTCCAAAGGCTCATCACCTCTGTCATGCAACTCCCTACGTCACGCAGTGCCCGACTTCCCCATTCAAGTGTGAAATTCAAAGCTCATAGTAAAGTTTCTGCTAAATATGCATTTATGTCTTATCGGATTCCCATCGTAAAATGAACGTAAAACTCCAACATACACATATACAGTACAGGCCAAAAGTTTGGACACACCTTCCATTCAATGTGTTTTCTTTATTTTCATGACTATTTACATTG
>JAVSBU010000074.1:2933565-2943828 GCA_033118015.1 Loricariichthys derbyi | reverse complement strand
GTAAGCCTACCTAGGGTCATTGTCTGGGCTGGTCCCTGCACTGCACCCTGTCGAGCCTCGCCTGGGCTCCTTCGTCCTGTGGTTGGCCGGTAGGCGGACCCCTGACTGTAAAACTGGTCTCCACCTAGAGGTGGTTGGTCGGCTTGGTCCGCACAGCCGTAAAAATCGGTTTCCACAACTCCTGGGCGTGCTCCTATCTGCTCCCATGTGTCCCGACCTCGTCAGCTGTGGTAGGTGATGGCGTTTGTTTTGTGTTTGGGCTTTATTTGGTACTTTATCTTGTTTTGGTCTTGGATGCCTTATTTATGTTTCAATAAAGCCTACCCTTATTCCTGAAGCTGTCTGCGTTTGGGTCCCTTATCTATCACATCATCTACACCGCCCCGCAGCCGGTGCGTGACAGATACATCTTCAGACTTTTCAGCTTTCTCCACTGGTAATATTTTTACTGAACAGCTCATCAATGAATGCTTATTCTAGCCTTACACTTTGAAATCTTCTGAAGAGCTTACCAGGACTAGAGCAGTGACGTTGATGGGGTCTCCAACCCTCTCCACCACCAGGCGTACTATGGCTCTGCTGCTCTCGTTCACCACGAAGTCTGTCTGTCCTTGGAACCTCAGTTCTGCAGACTCTGACCTGGCACTGGGGATGAGGAGCACCAGGAATATGCCAGCTAGAGCCAGGAACCCTGGCATTCCTAAATAACACAGAGAACACAGAGAGTGAGTACCTAAAGAGGTAAAGTGTACAGGGATAAAGCCTCCACCCCGAGGAAGACTGTGATTTTGGAGCTTAGATACTAGAGAGGTAAACTGGAAGAATATGCTTTAGTACCTGAAAATTTCAAAGGTTAAAGTGTCAGAGCCACAAATTTAAGTCAATTCCAAAAGAGGGATCTCTCTTCAGCAGAGGCAGGGATTGAACCAGAGAGGCTCAGTAGGCTCTACCCTCTCAGCCACTCTGGTTTAATTGCCACCTCTAATGAAAATAAGTCATTAACTCTTCTGGACTGATTGGGGCTTGGAACTCACACCTGGATGGAGTCAGACATGGTAGAGTTGAGTAACTGGCCCACATTACTTCCCCTTTGGCCAGGGGCAGGTTCCAGAGTCTAGGGACCAGACCTGGGGTCACATAGGAAAGAAGCATTTTGCCATTTTCAGAGTGTGTTAAGGCTTCCTGGCTTTGGGTTCTGGCGCCTGTTGAGGCAGGTGAAGGAGATTAAAGTGTGAGGCTGACCTGAGATTTGAACCCAGACACCCAGACACATCTGTCTCCCTCCACAGAGCCACCGCACTGACAGTGAATGGTATAAAGATGGAAGGAGATTATACCTAATAATATACTAGCATCTCACTCTATGACATATGTGACCTATCTATGAAAGTCAGCTTGAGATGGTTTTTTGACCACCTCCTGATCTGCCAGTGGGATCTTCCGTCAGTCCTGGGAAAAGACTGGGCTACTCTCCTCTTTCTCTCTTTCTTCCACTCTGGTGTTTGGTGGCCAAAGGCCAGTTGTCATGGCTAACAAAACAAACAACTTAAACAGTGTGTTGGTCCTGACTTGTGGGCATCTCCTCATTCATGCTCTCCGTTCGGTATGAATGAGTGCATGCATCCTTTTTTGGATATTTGCACTAAATTACAAGGAGGAAAAAAAGACACAAGCTCAGAATTAAGTCATTTTATGTAGTGTGTGTCATTATTATTTATTTCTGCACAGGTTGAGATTGCTGAGGAAAGCAGGACTATAACAGTTTCTTCATTTGTTCCATTTCTGGTGGATCATTTGGGGCTATTTTTGGCTGAGGACATTTAATCAGTGTACCATGCTAGATTATTTAAATGGTCCTTTGTCTAAAATGATGGTGAACTCAAGAGAACTGGAAGAACTAGAAGAGTTGGTGAAAGAGAAATCTGTATTTTCTTTCTGTTTATCTTATTATGTGCAGTGCTTATAACCAAATCTAAGAAAGAGGGTCACTTTAGTGTAAACAATTGGGATTCACCTGGGATTGCCTCGGAGAACCCAAAGAGCTGAGAATCTGGCAAAAGGTCGGCACCGCTGGCAGCACAAATGCTGACCCTGCCAACCTGTTATGACCCCTACCGATATCCCTCTACAAAGGAATACCATTACCAGCTTTCCCTGGAACCTCATGCGCTGCCAATGGGGAAACGGAGAGGTACATGGCGATACCTGTAGAGGTTGAGAAGCATCTCCTGCATTGCCGTGGCACTCTAGCATCGGGCCATGTGGCCATATGGCCATAATAATTCTGCACCTCATTATGAAAATGCTGAAAAGTTCGAGCAGATTTCTTTTCGGTTCTGGTTAAATGCACAAATGACATCATTTGGTGAGGTCACCAATAAATTTGGAAATGAAATTTCCTCATCTGGAAGTGTGAAAGCATTTATGTACTTTGAATGAAGATGGGAGCCAAGGCAAGACCACAAACTGAAATGAAATAATGTGAGCGCCTTACGCAGCCTTCAAGTCTTTACAATGTCGTATTCATGCCATGCCAAGGTTGGAAGACAGTTCAGTCCTGTCACTTTTGTGACGCTTCATTGGAGGTAAAGCCATCATTCATCATAAAGGTCACTATGGGAGCTTCAGCAAACCCTCTTGACACTGATACAGAAAGACTCTGCACAGATCTCCTCACTGTGTGCCAGTCCACCACAGTGTCCAGACACATATCAAAGATTTTATCAGTGACCAAGAAGCCCCAGAGAGGCAAAGAACCTGGCAGTATAGCTCTTTGACTGACCCCAGGACAGAGCTATTGAGCAATGTCATCATGTGACTAAGTAAATGGCCAACAAGTGAGGTCAACATACAACACGTTTCCTCCTGACTATGCCTAAGCCATGGTATAGATACAAATCTGAACCTTCTAACAGTTTATTTCTTCTTTGGAGGTATTGTACATCAAAATATGGATCCATAGAGCTGCGACTGTTTAGCACGCTGAGCTCCCATTGAGCTTGAGCATGAGAACTTGTTGGCCTATTGTAACAAGCATATTGGATTCATCACTCTATAAACCTCTTTTCCACTGATCTTCATCCCAATCTTTGTGAACTTCAGCATTTCTTAGCCTTTTTACCATGTTTCCCTTCCAAAACAGTAGCTCCAAAACACATTCCAGGGTTTATTCCAAGGTTTCCAAGGTTATTCCATCAATTGATTTTTATTCCCTGATGGCACGGCCATATTCCAAGATGATCCAATGCCAGGATTCATCAGACTCAAATTGTGAGAGTGGTTCAGGGATCATGAGATAATTTACACACATAGATTGGCCACCACAGAGTCCAGACCAGAATCCCATTGAGAATTAGGGGATGTGCTGGAGAAGGCAGTGGGTCCAAATCTTCCATCATCAATACAAGATCTTGGGGAAAATTTAATGCAACTCTGGACATAAATAAATGTTGTGACATTGCAGAAGCTTGTGGAAACGATGCTGTAATCAAACCAAATATTAGGGTGTGTGACCCTCCTTTTCAGTAGCAGCATTCTGCATTTTTTTTTATAAATGCCCACATACCCATGCTGGGAAACTTTACAATGGCCTCAGCACTTTTTTCTTCATGCTGATTAAGCTGCTTAAGGATTAGCAGATCAAAGTTTGCAGCAGATTTGCCACCATGGGCAGCTTTAGGTGCTTATAATTTATTAGCTAAAAATGTGGCCGTAAAGAACAGGGCCTTGACCCAACAACCCTCAACTGAGTCTTGGCAGCAGGTTCAAATGGCAGCAGCGACCATAACGTAACTGAGACTTAAGCCATTGTGGCAGATCAACTGGCTGAAGATGTGTTGACGTGTTTGGTTACATACTTGCACTGTTGCCCAGCGGCTGCTTCTTGGGTTACCCTTGCCGGGCAGTAGAATTCGTAATCTTTGCATTAATTATTCAATCAGTAATGCTTCACAGCCAGTGCTGAGCGACCTCTGTGATGGGAAGCTTCAAGACGATGCTCCTCAATTCAGCCAGCTGTTTGTATACATCGGACATAGCACTGTTGGAAATTTAGCAACTTGTGAGACACAAGAATTGTGATGGTAGTGGAGAAGCAACTTTTCTTCTCAGAGAGAGCCTGAGATGAGCAAAACTGGTCCACCAGAAGTCTGAAAGCAGAGTAAGTAAAATGACTGAAAGCACACCTGTAGCTCAGGCCTATCAGAGTTCATCACATCAGATCCGTCCTAACACAAGGTCCTCTAAGATTATCCTGGTCAAAGCTGACCCTTGATGACTCAGCACCTACCTCTTAGACCTGAACCGGTGTAGCTGAAGACTTTAAAAGCTGTTTGCAACACATCAATTACAAATTAATGACAAGTTGACTCGTTTAACCATTGCCGTCCACAGATTTTGCAAGAGGAGTTACCAAGGGTTATTGGCATCTTGAGGTTTAATTGGACATTGCTGGGCTTTTTGTAAGGATTTTTTGGATGTATTGAAAAATGCAAACCTCTGAAGGCTTGAGAGGTTGTTCTTTAACTTATAGCAGGTAAGGCACTGGATCAATGACCAGCCACTACTGGACACCTGAACAATGCTGTTAAATGCATGGAATGTACCTTATGAGACCTTGCAATTCGCTCCGGAAGAGGATGAGAAAAATGGTGCTCTTGTCCTCCTGTAGGGATCTAGAACTCTTTAATTGATTGGGGCTCTGCTTGGGTCATTACCTTTGTTATTCTCTTCTCACTCACGTCCCGTCACATCAAAACATGCAGTTCTCCAAAACCTCCACTGCCTACAAAGATCTCAGTAATCTAGCTACTTCTTATCTATCTCACCTTCTTCTACAAATCTACACACTGTCAATTCGGGGGATTTGAACACGCAGGACAGTGAAACCAATAAAGGTGCTTTATTTAAAACATAAACAAACCAAAACCATACCAAAACACAAAACACAGCCAAACCGGCTGACCCCCAGGGAACGGTGCGAACTGGGATGCACTGGCGAACTGAGCGCACGTCCCCTAACAAGCCGAACCGGGGGAAGCCCCGGGTAGCCCCAGGCAGGAGGACACCGATCGACGGTGGACTGGCACCGCTGGAAAACCCTCGCTCGGTGTTTTAGGGGCACCTTTCCGGGTGCCCAACCATACGACGCCACTGGCCAAGTCCCGCGTGGACGTGCGTGGGGACCTGACCGATGACTCCCGCCAGCTGTCCAACCGGAGCCTGGTGCCTCCTGAACACTGGGGCATCAGGTATGTCCCTACTCTGCCTAGAACGGCTAACATACCTCGGGGCTCCAGCCCCTACTCCACCTGCCCTCTACCAAGGACAGGTGGTACCTTCTTCCCTGTATTTGTACATCGGGGCCGGGACGTGCCTCGCCAGATGACACCTAGGACAGAAACACATTAGAACTGCAAACCATACCACAGTGCATCTCCAGTTCCACCACGGATACAGAGTACGAGCGGTGCGCCGTCCCAATGTGACTCGAACTCTGGATTCTCTCTAGACTATTTATAGTATCCAAAACAGCTGAACATAATTACTACCGCGCTCTGGCACCGTGCCGCTAGAGGGCATTAATCCCTCCTCCAGCGGCGCGGGGACTGTATGCCACGACGAAGAAGACCCTTGTGGTGACACACACACTCTAAGATCTTCTCCAACTCAGCTCCTCACCATTCCCTCTGTTAACCTCCATAGCTTGGGAACTGTGTTAGCTTAGAGTTTAAAATACCAGACTATGGATAAGAGGGTCCAGAGTTCAAATCCTAGTCTTGAGCAGGACCACTCTTTGCCTGTTATTGGACGTTGCCTGTTATTACAACTGATGCAATGCAAGCAATTGTGGGTTAAGGGCACAATTTAATGTCCTTTGCTCAAGGACCCAACTGTACTAGTGTGGCAGAGTGGTGGACCTTCTAATCCACAGGGCAGCCCCTCAACCACTGAGCCACCACAGTGTACTATGGTGTAAAGTATCAGGTGGGGCTTTGGTAGGCAGATGTGTCTTGGAGAGACAGATGTGTTTATACGGTATGCAGATGGTGTGTTTCAGACCCTGTCCTGAAGTGGTTTGGGCAATCAGATTCAAATCAGATAGAAATGGGTTTCAGGTGCTGGACAGCCTTAGAGTCAGCACTGGGTGGAAACACAGTGCAAGGTCATTTCCATTCAGTTATTTCACCATTCGTGTCATTTTTATAACTATATTTTATAACAGCTTTTGTAATATTTAGGTTTGGGCATTTCCAACCAGATTTTCTTCTGCACATAGTCAAACTTCAGAACACCCACTTTGAAAACACACAATTCTTCTTGTATATATTACAAAAGTCAGACACTTTGCTTCAATCGTTGCTTTAGTAACCAGCCTTGTTTAGGGGGTTCTGGCAACCCTCAGAGCTGATCTATATGGAGGGCCCAAAAGCCAATAATTACCACTCACGTTGCCTTAAAGTATTTTTAGGCAGGCTGCTGTGCTGGGCATCATGTGGCGGGGGAAATTAAAAAATTTAATAAGGGACTTTGGCTAAAACATACATCATTAAAGCAGAGATGGATTTTTTGGAAGTTCCATAGTTTTCACTGGTTAGACACTAATTTGGCAGCACGCTGCCCAAAGCATACTTATTTTTGGACAATATGGAGAACCTAGAATTAGAGTGCGAGTGGAATAAAAAATGTGTTTGTGAGTACACTTGCGTGTGTCTGTTGAGGGCTGAGAAGTTTGAGTGGGAGCAGATGCCGTTGTGATTGAGGTGCATAAAAAGAAAGAGAAAGTGGTCTTTTAGAAACAGGAGCTGCTCTGCCATGTAGGCCAAAGACGCCCATAGAGCCAACGAGCAAATGGAATGGAAGGGGGATTATTCATTTTAAAGGGCTGTCCCTGGGTTGCTCTCGCAAGTCGGCTTGTTCCAAGAGCATCTTCTATTCTGGTTCCTAAAAACACAATGACTTTTCTTTGCTCTCAATTTGTGAGGAGAGAACACAAGAAAGGATTCCATTGAATTTCACATTGCAACTGCTCCTGGGGCCACAGTGCTCCATGACCGATTAGCTATTGTGGGGAACAATGTCTGGAAAGGAAGAGAGAAGTACTCTTATGGGATTAAACAAGGGACAGCCTCACAAACGGCAGCCTGTAGGATTAAAAAAGGCAAAATATTACTTCATCAGACATGGTCGGCTGAGCCTGGCTCAAATGCTAATTGCCTTTCTTTGTAGCTGCCTACAGAAGCAATGGGTGTGGAGTGTGTGTGCGTGGGGAGAAGAAGGAAGAACCCGATTCAGTGACCGCCACACAAAAATGTGCCCAGACGTATTTTTTCATGATTTGTTCATTCTTGTTGTGCTCCTTCTCTCCTCGCAGTGTTTTGTGTGTGTGTGGTTTTTTTGCACACCAATGCACCCCAACTCCTCCCAGAAGCCCAAACCATACCCCCATTCAGACAGTTAGGTCTCTTTCTCTCCCTCCGTCCCCCTCCAAGACCCCTTTAGCTTAGGAGAGGTGTGGGAAATTCCTGTCTTGGTTTCTTCGATCTGGTGAATTTAGCAGCCCTCAGACAGATGGCTGGATTTAAGATGGGAAGAAATGCTTGTGTGAAAGGAGAAAACTGAATCTCAACTTCTCGTTTGAAATGCCGTCACTTGTTTAGCGCTGTAATCTGACTTCTTATTGCTGACTGTCCCCGTTTAATACTGCTATTGTGGTCTCGTTAGCTTTTGTTAGAGAAACAACGGATCCAGCCTTCACTGGGCAGTGCAGGTCTTTGCATGATCCCAGATCCAGTTCAAATCCCTCCACTTGAGAAATTCTTTCACTATGACGGAACAAAGGAGGAAAGTTGCTGATGGTGGAGAGAAGAAAGAGGAAAAATGGAAGGATGGAGAGACGTGGATGTTGATGTATTTTTGCAGAGAAATTCCCTACACAAGACAAAATTAATTACAGTGGAAGCAACAACGAGTGATGATTGCATGTTCAGAGTTTAATCGACTTAATACCGATTTGCATTTATGTTTCATTTACGTCTCCATTGGGGCTCCACTCCCTACTGGATCCTGTCCTAGGTTTCCATTCTGTACAAAACATGTTCTTTTACATTCGCTCCCTGCAGTTCAGTTCTTTCATTTAGGGGGAAAAAAACCCAAATGTGTGATCTGACCGGTGGTGCCCAAACTCTTTCCAAAGTTCTTCCACACAAGCATTTCCATGAAGGTTACAAAAATGGCATTGATAAATCTCCAGGAGTCGACCTCTGAACATTCATCATAAAGATCTTTCTGACAAAATCCAGTCCACGTAATCAATAACAGGACATGGACTGAAGCTGAATGAAACAATCCCACTGCGCCGTCATTCAAGGTCTTCGTGTAGCGTTTTATCCAGCTCAATTGATCCTCTCTCCAAACTCAGCACCATGCGTAGCCACTTTGTTTTAGCAGGGGCCCCTATCTGGTGGGAAAGGAGTATCCAGATAGGAACCCTGCTATGTCAGTTCTGAAGGTCTGAAAATCTGAACCAGACCATAAGTAATGTGAAATTGAATATGCACTCTGCTTCTGTATCCCTTTTTTTGTGTGCCACAAATGGTCTGCCTCATTCTTTCATCAGTAAGATCTGCTAAATCTTATTAATGATCCTCTAGATAGGTGGAATTAAAAAAAAAACATATTGCTTGTATCAAATCAATGGGCAAAAACCTACAAAAATCGTATCATAAAATCTCTACACCTTCACTGAGTTAAATAACTTACTATCTGGCACTTGAAAAGGCTGTATTTAATTGGGAATATTTATAGTACTGTGCAAAAGTATTGGTCCAACTTCAGATTTGTTGTTTTAGAACACAGTCCAGTAGCAAAAATATGCTGCACAAGTAACAGACTATTCAAGAAAAGTGTGATAGGGGTTATAAACAATAATCACCAAAAAAATTCACATTTCTTGGATTCATCACTCCATAATACACTTTTCCACTGATGTTCATTCCAGTCTTTGTAAGCTTTAGCATAGCTTTTAGCATATCCTTCTGAAAAAGTAGTTTCTTGGCTGCAACCCTTCTAAAAAGATCACTCCTGATCAAGCTTCTTCAGACTGTAGAAGGCTCAACTTGGCATCTTGATAAAGCTGCCAGATTCTGCTATTGCTCAAGTGTAAGGGGAGGTCACACTAAACACTTTCCAGTATAGAAAAGTTGTTTTTTCTGATTGTTTTCAGTTAATACTACACACATATTTCCTGTATTTTCTGGTCGTACTGTAACAAAGCGACTAAGAAATAATGATATGGTCATTACTAAAGCAATGGTATAACTAATCTATTGGTGGCCTAAGACTTTTGCACTGTGTATTTTCAAATTCTTCAATATTCTTCCTATTTTGGAATATGGTTTAATAATGAACAATATAAAAAGTTATCATGGTTACTTAACCCTCGTTGAATATCTCATTCTGGGGTACTTCTGTGCGGCCATGAGCTACTGAGCCAGGAAATCAGACACTCACAGAAATGCAGACCCGGGAAGACCCCGGAACCCGTATTACAAAAATGCTACTACAAAACCAACTGCTGATGAAGAGGCTCCTCAGCCTTAGATCATGTCATCATGACGGGGCCTCACAACACTATACACTCAAATCTCACAGCCATAGCATTACAGTGATGTTTTTCGGTTCTGAGCAATGCCGAGATCCCCAGGCATAATTTGGTAGTTTTGTCATAGAATCAAGGTTGAGAGTGAGACTTCCTATTGTCCAATCCCTGCTTTTTAAATATGTTTTAAATAACAGATTAAGGCTCATGGAAGAATACATGAGCTAATGATGAATCTCTGTGCCGTAGCAATTAAAAGATGGTCCAGGCCATCTGCTGGACAGTGAGCACATAGCAGGCGCTAGCTTGGCTAGCATTATCGCCTCTCTCTTTTGTCTCAGTACACCTGCTGCTCTGTCATCATGTGTGGTCCATCTGTGGTCTGTCCATATGCATGGCATCAATCAGAGCCTTAGCGCCACATCAATGGAAATCCTGTCCATGACGCCACACTTTGACTTGAGGTGTGAGCTACAGAAAAGGGGGGTTGTCAAACTGCAAAATATCACTACATAACTAAATGCTGTTTTAGGGTGTATTCACACCTGCACTGTTTGGTCCACTTTAAACGGACCAGAGTTTGTTTCTCACGCTGATCCGGACCTTTTGTGCAGGTGTGAATACAAACCAGTGAACCCTGATCCGGACCAAACAAGCGGACCGAG
>JAVSBU010000074.1:2912144-2923311 GCA_033118015.1 Loricariichthys derbyi | reverse complement strand
ATGGATACAGTTAGAGAGGATATGGAAGTAGTTGGTGTGAGGATAGAGGATGCTGAGGACAGAGTGAGGTGGAGGAGGACGACTCGCTGTGGCGACCCCTAAAAAGGGAAAAGCCGAAAGAAGAAGAAGAAGAATATAATATTGGTACCAAAACACACTTACTCCGGTTGAAGTGGCTCAATCAAAATTTTTTCCTCATACCTGATTTTTCTTGAAGGCCAACGCTTCAGTGCAGACACTTAATGTGATACTGAAATCCTGTATGTTTCTCATATTTGGATGTTTGACCTCAGTCACTCATCTCCATGCAATAGCTTATGGTTTAAGATCATAACGAACCGTTTGGTAGAAATCAAGGACAGTCAACTAAAGACGATCCTAAATAAGTTCGCCAGCAAGCGTTAACAACCAACACAACCTTACCACTACTCTTCTTTAGCACTGTGAGAGTTAACTGTTGCCTAAAACATTATTAAATGTGTGATTCATTCCATATTTGCAATGTTGTCTACATCACAGTCCCACCACTTATGGCTCTAACATCCAGAATGTTCTCTCATCACCATATACGTCATCATGTGTTATCACATAAAACGACAAATTTAGATTAACAGTCGAGGGCTTACACCCTATTGTTTGTTTACTTCTGGTCCCACACCAATGGTGATCTCATTTGTCTGGGATTTACTCCTCTCACCTGTCCAGCATTTCCTTAATTACATTCTCTGTTATTTAAACCTCGTCTGAAGAGGTTCATGAGCTTCACGTGTTTGTCTGTCTCATATTAACCTTTTTCAGTCAAAAAACTCTTTCTCTTTCGGCTTTATGCCATTTTCAGATGCATTTTTGGGGGCATATATTTTGGTTCTAAACTGTTAATCAAAGAGTTGTGGAAGGAGTTCAAATCCTGGCCCAGCTTCCACTTTTGGGCCTAAAAACCTTCAAGTGCAGATCTAGATCACGGGCCGTTCTGGATAAGTGTCTGCTAAATGTGGATCTGCAGTGATTGGATGCCAAAAAGGTCAATGTATATGGCAACAGCTTGGCAATATCTTCGAACCCCCCCTCTATTACTGGAGCACAGTTCACAAGTTTTATGAGTTGCCTTTAAGTAAGACTTCCAAAGTACGAAATCACTTTCGCACCAAACATTTCTAGAGACTAAATTGGGAGGAACTACCCCCTGCAAAGATAAGACCCTGCTTTGAAGTAGAAGCTAAAAAAGTCCCGATACAAAGAGTACTAAGAACTACAAGGAACTCTAGGTCCTGCGGTGTGAACAAGGGTTAAAGGGGGTACACTTCTAAGAACTATGAACATTTTCCTCCAGTGTGAGATCGCCTCATGGCTGCAAAATATTGGAATGTTAGACTGTGCTGGACACTGAATCTGCAGTGCGGCAACACGTCACCTGATTCATTCAGTCCCCTTTGCCTTGTCCTGGTCTGTGCACTTTGTGCTGTGTCAGTGCTGCAGTGCAGTTTTATATCCGTGCTCTCTGGGTCCTTTCTCAGGCGATGTCATCAACCTGGGTGACCGGCAGCTGACCGTGCTGCACATGCCAGGCCACTCGAGAGGGAGCATCTGCCTCCATGACAAGGACAACAAGATGCTCTTCAGCGGGGACGTGGTCTACGACGGCTCTATGATCGACTGGCTGCCTTACAGCGTGGTCAATGACTACGTTCGAAGCTGCCAAAGGCTGGTAGAGATGGTGGACAGAGAAGAAGTAGAACAGGTCATGCCCGGTCACTATAATACCTTTGGAGCAAAGAGGCTTCATCGGTTGGCCACCTCCTACATCTCCAGAGCAGGAACGTGTCACAGGGTCACAACTAGTGCAGTGAGGTCTCTAGCTGGCCTGGCGCTTCGGGCTTCCCACTCGTGTTGTGCCTGCTAGTTTCGAGACTACATGGGGCAGCTGACCTTATCCAGAGGATTTTGGAAGAGTGGAAAATGTCATGTCAAGTCAATGATGTGTCAACTTGTTTGGGTGAAAATTACGAAGCGTGGATACATCTGTGGGCCGTTTATCTCTCCCACCTCCAGCATCAACGGCTTTGCCAACTAGACTAGAGGGCTGGTATGCAAGCCCATGGGAGAAACGCTTCCTGTTTATTGTTAAGCACAAATTAGTCGAATTAATTGAGACGAAAAGCACCGTTTTAAGTCATCAACATTTTGACCTTGATTTGTGTTGATGTAGGACTCTGGTGTTACCAGGATGAGCCTTGATCCTAAGGTGAGAAGAACTTCCAGTGATAAATCATCAATTAGTGTGTTCCATGCACTTAATATTCTGATCATAATTGGATTTCTGAATTTATCAGATGACGAGAGCTGGATTTTTATCTTAGTAGCCTCAGCGCATGTACCCCCTTACTCTGATTTCAATGGGTTTTCTCAGTCCGTGCACTGAAACAAAGCCCCGAACAGGCTATCAGATTGCTTTTGACTGTTTTATACAACAGTATTTGTAGCTTCTGCATCTTTCGATGGTGCTGTAGCATGGCTGTGTTGCATTGTTATGAACCAATTATAAACAAAATTGACGTGGAATACAAAAATATAAAATGGAGACTAGCACAGGGATGATATTCATCATAATCACTTGCATATCAAAATATTACATGAAGAATGAATATTTTAAGATGCTTTGTAAATAAATCTAGAATTAAGCACAATAGAGTAGTTAGCATAAAATAGATTACAGCTTATTTCTATGGAAGGAAGAAAGAAAGAAAGCAAGAAGGAAAAGAAAAATCTTTGCTCATGGCACCATAACTGTATGTGTATGGAAGCATGACTGCGCCCTCTGGTGTTCAAAAAATGCAACGGTTATACTAGATTTTGAGGACAGAAAAGGACCTGAACCAGTAACACTACTTTGGCCACAGTGACCTGAATAGGTGAAGCTTTGTATGGGACCCCAGAAAAAATGTATTGTAAGAGTTTACGGGCCAAATAACCATCAACATTCATAGTGTGAACTTTATGGTCAAACTGGGAATTGCTAATTGTGGCTGCGGCTTAATAGTTGTGATACGCGTACGTAGGGAATGGTGAATACGAAAAAGTTTTGGAGAACTACAGGTTATTCACAGGATTAACGCGGGAAAATGAAACAATTAGCCGTAGAAGCGCAATAATACACACGGCTCATGGTTCTTTGATTCACGATACTAAGTTCACGATTATTTATTTAAGTTCAATAAATAACTCCTTTTTTATTTGTGAAGTGTTAACAATGTAAAACAATGCACATTTATTGGATATGTTCTTAATATTTTGAAAACTGAGAATCGCAGAACAGAAGATATGCCATGTTTGATGTATGATTGCCCCCTGTGGTGTTCAAAAGTCATGATTTATTGTTACAGCTAATTTATTATTTTATTGATTTATTATTAAGCTAATTAGACACATAACTGTAAGTATGTTAGCGTTGGGTCAGTATCAGTTATCAACCACCAGCTTATGTTAATGAAGATGACAATGGGAAATAGAAGCTCTGTTATGCAGTGCTGATTGGATCGGTGTTGGATTAGTATTTCCATCTTCTACTATTATTATTACTATTATTCTAATTGCCATAATTATTATGGATCTGTCAGATGTTCTAGCGTCAGCGTACTTCCTGCCTTCATTCTGTGCGGTATTATATTTCTTGTAACGGTGTGTTAACGATTTGCTGACATGAAATTGTGATGAATAACCATGAATGAAATATTGATAAGGACGTTATTGTTGCTCGATATACAGACTTTGTTCCTGCTCAGGAATCCTTTTTGAGAATTCAGGCATTTTGAGCAGAGCCATACTTTAGCAGCACTATATTCAGTGCCTGTGTTCCTACACTGATACCTCACGCTGAATTATGCAGGCACCTATTCCTTAATATACTGAATTTCAATTCTGAATGGCTGTCCTCTTGATTTTTTCGTTTAAAATTTTGCCATGCTTGAGTTGTACTGCACTCACATTACCACCACAAGAAACGGTTGAATGTACCAGCATTTGAATTTGAGCTTCCAACAAGAACCTGCAGATTCCTAGATTGACCCAGATGAGAGACCCTGCATTCAGTAGGGGGAGCTCTTCCTTCTCTGACTGACACTGAATGACAATTAGTATTTATATGTAAAAATCTAAATACAATCAAATCTAGTTTAATTTTTCCTATGGTAAGACACATACTTTGTTTCTCTATATTGGAAAATCACAGTACCTTCTGATTGACCCTCCAACCTGAATGTTATCTGTGCCTTTGTAACGTTTTTCACGTGCCACCCCATGCAAGCATCGTTCCAAGAAACCTCAAGGAATTGAACTTGGACCTCTCAAGAGTTGTGCTCTGTGTGCTTTTCTTCTAAACATACAATGTAATATAAGCAACCTTTTCCTTCATATTATCCACTGATGCAAGAAAGTGGAGGGTGTAGGTAGAGGTAAGAAGCCATTTAGCCATTCATCCGCTGATGCTAGAAAGTGGAGGGTGTAGGTAGAGGTAAACAGCCATTTAGCCATTCATCCGCTGATGCTAGAAAGTGGAGGGTGTAGGTAGAGGTAAAAAAGCCATTTAGTCATTCATCCGCTGATGCTAGAAAGTGGAGGGTGTAGGTAGAGGTAAAAAGCCATTTAGCCATTCATCTGCTGATGCTAGAAAGTGGAGGGTGTAGGTACAGACAAGAAGCCATTTAGCCATTCATCTGCTGATGCTAGAAACTGGAGGGTGTAGGTACAGGTAAGAAGCCATTTAGCCATTCATCCACTGATGCTAGAAAGTGGAGGGTGTAGGTAGAAGTAAAAAGCCATTTAGCCATTCATCCGCTGATGCTAGAAAGTGGAGGGTGTAGGTAGAGGTAAAAAAGCCATTTAGTCATTCATCCGCTGATGCTAGAAAGTGGAGGGTGTAGGTAGAGGTAAAAAGCCATTTAGCCATTCATCTGCTGATGCTAGAAAGTGGAGGGTGTAGGTACAGACAAGAAGCCATTTAGCCATTCATCCACTGATGCTAGAAAGTGGAGGGTGTAGGTAGAGGTAAAAAGCCATTTAGCCATTCATCCACTGATGCTAGAAAGTGGAGGGTGTAGGTTGAGGTAAAAAGCCATTTAGCCATTCATCTGCTGATGCTAGAAAGTGGAGGGTGTAGGTAGAGGTAAAAAGCCATTTACTCATTCATCCGCTGATGCTAGAAAGTGGAGGATGTAGGTAGAGGTAAAAAGCCATTTACTCATTCATCCGCTGATGCTAGAAAGTGGAGGGTGTAGGTAGAGGTAAAAGCCATTTACTCATTCATCCGCTGATGCTAGAAAGTGGAAGGTTTAGGTAGAGGTAAAAAGCCATTTAGCCATTCATCCGCTGATGCTAGAAAGTGGAGGGTGTAGGTAGAAGTAAGAAGCCATTTAGCCATTCATCCGCTGATGCTAGAAAGTGGAGGGTGTAGGTAGAGGTAAGAAGCCATTTAAATCACCATCCTCTCTTATTATACTCCCATTCTTCATTTCCTTATTGGAACGATCAGTTTATGTAATATAATGGGAGTTTGGAAAAGGGTTCAAGTTACATTATTGTGAATAACGTCACGGCTGTAATTTGGTTGCAGGCATGAGTTGAAAAATTTATTTCTACAGTGCTTTTTACAATGGAGAATTGTTTAGCTTTACAACTATAGATTATTTTCTAATATTTAAGGCCCGTCCCCAATTCAGCGAGGCTTGGGAGACAGTGGCAAGGAAAAACGCTCTAAACGTTATAAGGAAGAAACTTTGGGAGGACCAATACTCTAAAATGGACCTGAACCTGAACCTTTCATAAGCAACTAAAGTGACTCTGTGAGGAGGAGAAGGAACATCAGAGGGCAAAGGAACGTGAAGATAAAAACACCATAGATTTACTCCGTTTAGTTGCAAGTATAAAGAGGCTACCAGCAGAGATGCAGACTGAAAATACAGGAGCTGCTTCATGATGTGCAGAAACAACAGTGACGTGATTGGTTAGCAAATTTTGGTCACCCGCCAAAGCTAGCAAAAATTGAACTGAGAGCGAATAAAATAGCCATGTTTTCAGTGTCGGAAAAATCATGTTTGGTGTGGAAGATCCTGTCACTTTATACGACCTCAAATTCAACTACACTAGATTTATGCCATTTAGCAGACGCTCTTATCCAGAGAAACTTCCAACTGATAGTCTCACAATCTAAGCGATTGTGAGTGAAGGGTCTTGCTCAAGGACCCAACAGTGGTAGTTTAGCAAGGTGGGATTTGAACCCTGGACTTTCAGGTCTATAGTCCAGTCCCTTAACCACTATCTGAAAAAAAATAAATGGAGTAAATGGAGACTGGATGTATGCTTGAGAAAATGACTACAAATCTTAAGAGTCTAACTGGACAAATAGATCAGCAGACTGCAGCGTACTGCCCCTGGTCTACCACTAGAGGAGGACATTGACTTTCCAATCCTATTTAATCCTGAACAGCATTCCAGAGCAGGCAGTTATTAAAATAGGACTTGCTCAGACAAAAGCTAGTGTTTTTTGGCAGCCTATCAATCTAATAATTCCAAACATTTATAAACTGGCACGCGTCTCATTGCTAAAAGCTGAGATTTTCTCACGTGTCAATCACCGCGAGCCCCGATTGCCTAATAATGATTGATTGGGTGTGACATGTGTAATTTTCTTAAAACTCCTTAAATATTTTTTGGCACACCTCTTGCTATGGCAGCGCCGCTACAACACGCGCTTGGCAGGCATGTGTCGGGTCGAAATTCAGAGCTACGGTGTTTGACACGGTTCTCAGGCGGGATAAATTGATGGCTGTTGACAGATGATTAATTATATCCAGGGGACTCTTTGTCTGGCTCGCCTTGAGAGAGGTAATTACTGTTATTTTTAAAAGGCGATAGGGTTCTTATGAAATGAAATGATGATCGTCTTACTGCTGAGAAGGCAGAGGAACTTGAGTGAGGTTTTGGTCAGTTAGTGCTAATGGCCTCATCTTGGGAATGCTAGAATGGCCTAAGTTCTCTCAAAAAAATCGAATGTAATGTTTTGCAGACGCGTGCTCTTGTATGTGAAGCGAGCTCAGCGTCGCTTTCACGAACTGGCACTGTAAGCCATTGTACGCCGATGTCTCTTTGTGTTAGCAAAAGTGTTAGCGAGCTAGTGACTAATGCGCCAGCCTCCCCTTGACTGTCCTGCTTTCCCGCTGGGTGTTTTTCCCTCGTTCCTCTTCAGTAACAAGACATTGCGTCCCGCGGGCAGGCAGATGGACATTTGATGCGCGGTTGGCCGTGAGGGAAAGCATTATTTGACATACAGCTGCACCCTACATTAGCTGCTAATTGACAGGCTCGGTGTGCCCGCAGATGCCCGGCCTTGCGAGCGTGGGAAGTGGCCAAGGTGAACAAAGAAGAGGTAAGTGTCACTCAGGGCTGGATTATTGGCATCAGGGCACTTAACGGGGCTGTAATCTGACCCAGCAACTCATCGGGTGTTGGGGATCCAAACCCACCCCCTCAGCGCTCAGCCTAATTATATGACATCAAGCTCTGCTCTTTAATCCTGATCTCAACCAAAAACGTCTCACATTAAGCGAATTCACATTAAGCGACTTCATGCCAACATGACCTGTCCTTCATGATTTCCCAGTGGTTCGCACTTCAACCAAAGATCATATGATTTATTTAATAACATATACAATATATAAAGGTTATTATAGACCATAGGTGTAGTTTGGCGGGGTACGGAAACAACCTTGACCTTTGCATGGCGATAATGCACAATTAGGTAGAAAATAATCACACTTGGTCTAGAACCAACAATGCCCAACTGGTCTCCAATCCCTCAGACACAGACAATGTTTTATACCCATTCCTGAGCCAGGTTTTCCTATTTGGTTGCCTGCACCTGGCACGTCTGTCTCCCCAAATCAGCACTGGCCTCGGCCAAGGCCGCTGCTGGAATGACCTATTCCTCCAGAAATACACTGCAGAGAGATGCTCTTGTATCCCCTGCGGATTGTTGACTCTGCCACCCGATCAAGGTTGTCTCCATGGCAGTTTGCTGTGTTATCGCTATGACATCCTGCAGACTGAGGCACCGGACTGGGATGTCGGACGAAGTGACCCTTCAGGTCCCCGCAACCCACTTCCCATTCCTTCATCGCTTTTGTCCACCGGTACAGCAAGACAGGTCCATTGATCATGATGGCTGCATGCCGTGCTGGGTTGTCTTCACCCCCTTACCCTGTTGTGTGTCCTGGTTTTCATGTTGTCATTTGTATTTGTGTATATGTAGCTGAGGTGTTTTTTCAGTTCCCAAACTGTCCTCACTAAGAGCATAGTCTGAGGGTGTTTTTTTTATCTCCTCCGCTCACCCCATGTATTCCTTATTTCATATTATTTCTTATCTCTCTCTGCCTGTCCTGTCTTTGCCCATAACTGACCAAACAGCAGGAATACACTCGCACAGCCTCTACAAACTTCAAAGGTCAGTAGCGGACCTGCCTGGACTTTCCTCCCAGTGATGGAGCAGCCAGCCCTGCAATGGACTTCACCCCAGTAAAGGGTACATGTATATTCCAGGATAGGCTCCAGACCTGGTGTGACCCTGATCAAAAAAATCAGGGGAACATGCAGAACTGTCACATGCATGTTCTCTGCGGAGGTTCTGTTAGCTTCCTTTCATTTAGAACTTCAACAAAGTGTGCCATTTGTGAAGGGGCACATAAACTTTGGAGAACAAAGCAGTAATGTTTCATGAATAAGGAAAAAAGTGGAAAAAAAAAAAAAAAAAAACACCAAGCAGACAGGTTGCCAGTTACATTTCTACCATCTTTTGAAAATATTAAGATTTGATTGTTGAAATCTTATCTTTTATTTTTAAGCAGCGACCCTAAAGCCTCAGACGACCAGGCTGTGCCTCTTGACATAAAGTAACAGAATTCTTTATTAAGTGGTTTTTGGTGTCGTACCAATGGCGTAATCTTGAATAGTTCTTTGTGTTTTTCATAAAAGAAAACACGCTTTAATCTGTTGATACTAGCAGAGGAGTTGGTTTTGGCAAGCCAAGCGCGAGTTTCAACAAAATGAGAACGGGGCTTAATGTGACCGAGCAATGGCGGTTCTCGTACCCACCCGTTGAATTGAGCTGACAGACTGAGAGGGCCTTGCCAATAATTGGCGGCTTAACAAAATACAGAATTACATTATGCAGACATCTTGGTTAGCTGTTTCGTGCAAACCATTTATCATTGTTGTCTAACAACGTTTGAGTCGCTGTCATTAAAAAAAAAAAACAGTTTTGTCTATTAGATGCACTATGTCCTGAATCGTTCTTTCTCATCAAAAATTACTTTTTGGCACAAGGAAAGTAATTTCCCTCAATTGGACCCAGGCACAGTTGAACAATGAGACTAGAGGATTGTACGAGCTGGCTGTCCTGGAGAAAAGAAGAAGGAGAAAATAAACAATATATTCCTCTGCTTTCCTGAAACTGACCACAATTTATTCTCGCAGATTTCCCTGTCATGATTTCCATATGGGGGGATTTAGCCCTGATGACACCATTTTTCTCCTTTAACCATCAGACATCACGTCACCTTCGATTCTGGTCGGTGGACTTCTCTTTTGATGTGGTTTACTTTGTGTGGTAATGGCGTATTTCACCCGTTGCGTAAAAAACATTTATTAATGCTGCTCAGCACATTTTGCACAAATGTTTTGAGTATGGAGTTTGTTGGTTTCGTTGGATTTTATTGCCTCGTGTTGCTCTGAAGTTGCAACTATTGAAATTTTTAATTATTGCATTAATTATTATTGTTAATTAACCTAATAAAACTGGACTGTTTTAGGCAAATTGATTTATATAAAGTTTTTTACAACATAACATTGTCACAAAGCAGCTTTACAAAAATTTAGCCGTAATTGAGCAAGCCAAAGCGACAACGGCAAGGAAAAACTTCCTTAATGTTATGATAAAGAAACAATTGGAGGACCAAGACAGAAAAAGGATCCCAGAATTTAGAATTGAACTAAAATACATAAGTTTATACTAATAGATTAAAAAATAAACAAGATAATTATTAAAATTATGATAGAACATAAAAAATTAAATTATATATAGTATAAAATATAGAATATAAAATTCGGGGGTCCTGACTATTAGGGAACAGAGTAAATGGGAATGTGCAGGAACGTGGAACTGATAAAATGGACAATGAGTGTAGAAATAAGTGTACCTAATAAAGTGTATGTTACATTAATTAAACCAACTATAAATACAAATTAGCAGACGTTAAAGATAAATACGATGTCATACTGTGTATACTATATAGTATAAATAAATGCACTGAATCTAAGGACTGCTCTGGGCACTCGGTGATCTGCTGTATGATGAAATCATCTTGTATTTAGAGCCTTCTTTCAACTTGCCACGTGTGTTATCTGAGATATACGGCCACGGGTAACACACTGATCTGCGGTTGACGGTAAGCATGAACAGCCAGTTTGCACTAGAACGTCTAGCCATGTTCTGAGGTTGCCTTGCATTGGTGCAGTACATTTATAGAAATATGGACTTGCACTTGCAATAAAGCAGACATTGCTCTTGGCGTGCTTGCTGTACAGTCGTGAGATGTGAGGGCGCTCAAGGGCCAAGGGTTCCTACAGCCAGTTACTGGGCCTGTTACCAAACATGAATTTCACGAGCGGAAATATTGAAGAGGTGTTTGCAGGCATGACCTCAGGCCCCTCGTGACTACGGAGGAATACAGGAGGCTGGCCATGATACATCTCTGAAAAACAAATCCACTGACGGCATTTGTTCCTTGTGCAGATAATCCTAATTCGTAGCAGCTGAACGTTATCAGTGATTGAAGGCAAAGCTCAAGTAGTTAATAGCTGAGAACATGTCCAGGGTCTGAACCCAGATGCTTCGTAGCTAAAGATGCTTTTTTACGAGACGCACTTTTACGAGTCCAGCTACACTGGAAATTATAATGCAGCACGTTTTATATTTCATGCTTGTACTTAGCCACACTTTAACTTAAATATTTTGTATAAGATCAGTACATCTTTTACTTAGGGTCTATTCACACCTGCACTGTTTGGTCCACTTTAAACGGACCAGAGTTCGTTTCCCACGCTGATCCGGACCTTTTGTGCA
>JAVSBU010000074.1:2835567-2846968 GCA_033118015.1 Loricariichthys derbyi | reverse complement strand
ATGGCGATCAAAATGCCGGCCAGTTTGCTCCACCCCTTTCCATCGCAAAAACAACCGGAACTACCGCGAACTTCGGTTTATGTACTAACCGCCGAATAAACCAGCTATGTGTAAAAGGGGCTTTAGATGAGATCATGCCATACTCATTGTACCTAGGAAAATGATGTCCACCTACAGGCCACTATTGGTATTACTGGTTGAACATACTAAAATCTGTAGCCTATATACATTAATAACTCAGTCCTCTTGGCAGCACCTTTCGAATCTCCCTCTTGAATTTACTCTTGAGAAATTTGACTGTTTATTGCCGCCCCCAACATTAAAATGAAATTTACACCTTTGCAACCATTAAAACTGAGTCATGTTAATTGTATTCGGTTAAATGCCACTTACACTGCTGCCCACTTGTTTTTCACTTCATCACTTGTAATTTGATTTAGCCTATTTTATTTGTACTTTTCCTATGATGCAGAAAACTGTGTGTGTTATCAGAGCTTCTCCAAAAACTCCAACGCCAGTCAACCCAGTATGTGCTAAAATAATTTTGGTGTATCCATGCAATGAAATACACTCAGGTACATACAGCATTTCATGTGTGTTAGTCTATTTATGTACTGTGGGAGGCCTGACTCATTTCCTGTTGCTACTGTGTTCTTTTAGTGTCTCTTAAAAAGGAAACATACAACCATAAAATGTTACAAATCCAAAATTAAGGCACTTTTTTTTTTTATCAGAGCTAACTTCCAAAACCAGAAACTTAATCAATACCCAAGTACTTCCTAGCACTTGATCTGAAGATTTCATTTTTTAAAAGTTTTGTAGAGTTTTCCATAGTGGCTATAGAAAATCATCACATCCTGACAAAATCCAAACTTTTGTCATATCTGAAATTTAAAAAATAACAGCCATAAAAATATAATTAGGAAAATAGCTAGATCAAACAAAGGGATGAGAAAACACAATAATGTTTCATCGCTTAATCTTGGAAAAATTACTCGAACCCAGCAGCACAGGGTGCAAAGCAGGAACAACCTAATCCGTCAAAGAGCAAAATCATACGCACACACACACGAAGAGCATTTTAGAAACACCAATTAACCTAATAAACATGTTTGGAATGTTGGAGTACCTGGAGAAAACCCATGCATACACGGGGAGAACATGCAAACTCCACACAGGGAGAATCCGAGGTCAGGATCGAACCATGGATTTGAAAATATAATGAATAAATTAAAATGTAATAATATAAAGACTTTAATAAATGAAATAAAATACATTATTATGGAATATATAACAAAACAGAGCATATAAAAGTAAAAAATATATATAAAGAAAATAAACTTATACTAGAATATATATAATAATATATAGATCATACATATCAGTATTATTTAGTCCTGGCTTTGAGATAAATTTTTATTTCTTAGTAAACTGAATTAGGGAATAGATGGGGCTTAAACATAGCTGCTGTCTCTCGAAAATCTTGCCCAACATTCTTATCTCTTTTCTTGGTAGCTGTTTTTACTTTGACCCTCTCCAGTCATAACAAAAGTTTTGTGTGTACACATCTAATCCCTAAACTAATCAAATGCGGGTGTCTGTGTGCATTAGATGCGTAAATATAGTTCAATGTCTAAAGCTAATCAAGAAACCTTCTTTTACTGGTAGAAGATCACGTCAGCTTTCAGCACCAACCCCACAACTAATGCACAAACTCATCGGGATCAATAAGTACGATCCATTCAGGACTACTTCCTGGAATCGCTGCCTGTTGCTCTTTAAGTAACAGTGACAACGATGCAAGGAGTTCTCCGGTCTGCGGCCTCGCTCCATAACTCCAGCTCATGCACATGCATATACAAAGAAAACCTTGCTTTGCAGAAACCTACACGTTGCGGTGTAGGTGGTTATGGGTGGAGGAAAGGCGATACCAGTAAAGGATAACGCAAATCATAACAGGAAGTGGATTCCTCTCGTAATGATCTGATTGAATTTGGTCGTAGCATTCCTGTTTAACCCAGGATGCCCGCCTGGGTTATATACAAATAAAACACTGTTCCAACAGGACCAGAGTCAGCAAGCTTACTAAGGAGTTTTCTTTCACATCACATTTTGCTCCCACCCCACTTAGTCTTTCCCATCTCCCTCTATGTACATCTAAAGGATTTCCAACAGCATTCAAAGTCAAGCCCTTTCTCTATCAGTCTGCGGTGGGAAGACTGATCTCTCGCTTCTGTGAGCTTGACAGAAGTAGGCTACGCTACGCCGGGGCCCAAGCCCAATCACAGCCGATATGCATAGGAATATTGGTGGCAGGGGCGGGATAATGAAGTTCCCAGATTGCAGCCTGGAAGGGTATCCTCCGGTGTGCGCCGTGATTTATTTCCTCTGTCAAAAGCCAGGACAGCCAGGACTTGTCCTTCCCCATGGTCCCAACACCAGATAAGCATGAAGAGGAGTGGTACCGGGGCTGGGCATAAAACGTGGAGTGCCCTACATTCTTACACTCTGTGAAGAAACGGAGCTGCCACAGAAAGCAGAGTGACTATGGGATTTAAGCTGATTTAAGGTGCATTCGTAGCTTTGGAGAACTTCAGTGCTGAAATTTTCTTATACCACTGGATTGCTGATATTGGGTTATAAGTATTTCATCCACACCGAGCAGGGGTGTGAAAAAATGATGAGGGCATTAGAAATAGGAATTTTGGTGTTTCTCAATCAATACGAGAATCCATGCTGGTTTTTAAATAAATACTTAAAACCCAATCGGGATTGCAAAATACATTTTGGATCCACCTGAAATATCAAACCCTCTCGTAGAGCACCAGAAATAGTAATTATTACTAATCATATTTTCAGGCTGAGATTCATGTTCTTGAGTTCTCCAGACGGATTAAACCAGTCCTTCATGGCTAAGTGTGAGGCATGTGGTATAGACGCTCATGTCTCCCAGGCTCTGAGGGTTCACATTAAATCTTTGTCAGGCTTGACCTTGGAGGAAATAAATTATCCAATGAAGCACATAATGAATTCATCACACACCAAATATGCCGCAGGTCAGCTCTACATCAACTAAGCTGAATGGGAATGGTGGAAAAGTCTAATTAGGTATAAACTGTGTGCTTTTGGAATGGTTACAGCCTGCTACCTGTTGTGGGAGCATCCGTTCTTGAAGCTACGACAAACATTTCAGCAAGATTCCACCAATTGTGGAAAATCATGGCCACTTTTTAGTTTATACTCGAAGTTGCAGACAACCTCGTTTGCAAGTTAGATCCTCATTTGCTTCCAGCCATCACACTTCAGAGGTAGAGCTTGGCGCTATTATCTTTAAAAAGTGTGATACAAATTTTTGGTCATAACGTCCAGCACTCTAGTGGATTTGTTTTTATTCAGTCAGATTGATATTGAGGTTTGGTGATGATGTTCTGTGTTATGAATCGGGATCTCCCTCGTCTTGACATACGGTGCCCGCACCACTGGAGGAGATAGTATTGCCCTCTAGCGGCACGGCATCACAGCACCACGGTAATTTGATTCACCTGTGGCCGCTAGGATTAAAGCCCCGAGGAAGTGAAGGTCTGCGAGCGGCTATGTGGCGCTTCCGAGTCCGTCATGTAGACGGCACGCCGCTTGCATTCTGGATCCTTGGGGCAGCGTGCTGTGGTGGAATCCGGGATGCATTTTAGATCGAGGTTCACTAGGCAGGGCGCCTACTCCGGTAACTCTGAGTTTGGAGGCACCTGGCTTGGTATGCCGGGTGCGTTTCTGCGAGGCACGTCCCGGGCCCGATTTCAGTCACAGGTCTCTTTCAGATAGAGTAGGGTCATTTAGTTCCTCCCCAGTGCCGGTGGGTACCAGGCTCCAGTGGACAGCTGCGTCCAGGAGAGGCGTGGCTAGTGGCGCCGTCTGGTTGGGTGCGCGCTCTGCACCCGTAAAAACATTTCCAGCGGCGCCCGTCCACCGTTGAGCGGTGTCCTCCGCCCTGAGGCCTGCCTCGGGTCTCCTCCCCGTCGGGCTTGGTTCGGGCCGTGCCTTCCCGGCCTCGCGCATCCCAGTTCGCACCGGTCCCTGGGGGTCAGTCGGGTTTTGGCTGTTTTGTGTTTCTGTGTGGTTTTACGTTTGTCTGTTTATTAAGGCACCTTTTTTGTTATCCCATGACATTCTGTAATAAGGCTTGTAGATTGGATGAGGTTGAGCTCAGGATGTAGTTGAGGCCAATCGAGCTCTTCCACACCAAACTCAATTTCCTGAACCAGTATCCGAAATAGGAAAAGCTATTCCCACAATGCTACTACGCAATTTACAAGCATTGCATATTATCTAGAAAACTATTGTGCATCGTAGCATTAAGTTTTCCTTTCACTGGAAGTGATATTCATCACTCCAGAGAACATGTTTCTGCTAGTCCAGAGCCCACTGCTGGTGTGCTTTCCACAACCGCACCTGACATATTCTGTTGCACAAGGTTTGTTTACCATTGCTAAACCATGAGCACCCAACCCGAGTCTAGACAAGATCATTTCTTACGCTAAGCTTACAAGCCAAATTCGAATTCATTGCTAAGTTGTGCCACCAATTTCTGATGATTTCTTCTCACTACAATGCTGGGTTCTCCCATTCTATGAGATACTGTATAATAGTTGAGAGCTGCTTCTAGATGTGTAGAACAACATGGTGGCACAATGGATAGAACTGTCACCTCCCAGCTCCAGAGACTCAAGTTCCCAGTCTGACCACTGCCTGGGGAAGTTCCCTCCATGTTTGCATGGGTCACTTGGGTACTCTTGTAGAAAAACTTCCTAAATGTTATTAGGACGAAACCTTGTAAGGACCAAGACTCAAAAAGGGACCTAACCTCCTTGGTCTTAATGGTATATGGAAGAATTGACTAAGGTATACAACTAATAAGTTCACAGAAATACCTCAAACAAACCAGGTGAATAGAATCAGGCAATCAATTGCCGTAGTTCAGTACATAAAGTAATTCTAGAATCCTGTCTCCCTGGCGGGTGACATGACCTCCCCATCCGACTGAAGGAGGGAGAGAGCCACTGTACTCCACAGTCTGAGCACAGTATGGCTGGTGGTTAAGAACTGCTCACGTAGAGATGAGGCAGAAGAGCATCTCGGTGTGGGACCAAGATGGATAAACACCACAACACAATCAATTCAAACTGTTAATTAAAAAAAAAACACCATTGAGTGCAGCATGAGACTCTGGCAGCAGTAACTATAGCTAAAAGGTTTTTAAAATTGAAGAATCAGAAGAAAACACAGCCAAGAGGGATCACTCCTTGTCTAGGGTTGACTCTTGCCTCGCTTTATAACCAGTACTATTGTACTACAAATAGTACAAATATGTTTTGCTCTATGACATGAAAACTACACTGAAACAAACTGACCCCTTCAGTACAACCCATTCAATCAGTGTTTTTCTATGGAGGTTGTATGCTTGATTTGATACACTTGAATTGCTAGAAAGTAACCAAATCCACTACTTAGAAGGAGTGTTTACATGGTGTGGATCTCATTTTCATTGGCTACTCAAGATGAGAGAGTGGGAGTCTTTAAGTCATGTCCAGACCCTTCTAAGGTTCTTGGGGTGCAGTCTTCACTCATGCTCCAAACAAGTCTGATAAGTACAAGATTAATTCACCTTCCCACCACTCCACTCTACCATTCTGCTATTTTTAGTCAAACTACAGTCTGTACTACACAATTAAGGCACAATACTGACTCACACCCAGTGATTATCACAACAAAACCCTGGCACAATGCTTCCTGAATCTAATTGTCAGCTGGAGCGATTGCTTCCATAGGACGATTTGAGGAGCCCTTACTGAAAGTGTAAGTATACTGCCGCAGTAATCGTCATTTTTCATTAGGACGTGTTAACAAGCGGACTGGCAGGCTGCTGGAGGACAATCAGACAGCTATAGGCTGCACAACCTCAATCATTGTGTAAAGGTTTTAATAATAAAAAAATAAAAAAAAAACGCTGTGCTGTGGTTTCATAACAGTGCAACTGCTTGGCTGTGCACAAAAGGAGACGGACCAGCGCATTTGTCATCACTTTCTGTACAAGCGCTCGCTGCATTCATGCAGGCCTATGTAGGTTTGTGGGTTTCGGCATAAAGCTGGGCTTTGGCATAGTTGTAGTCTACAGTAGTATTAAATAAACGTAGTCTTGCAAAGAAACAGAATGAGGAAACACGTATTTTATCCACAGTGTATTTTATCTGCATTTTCAATACCGTCGCAACTGTTTCTGATTTGGGGTTGTAATCTCTAACTAACGCCTATCTCTGTCTTACGTGCCTAAGCATGACCGCTCCTGATCTCAGGTCTGGATCGCACTTCTTGGCAGACGCTGTGAGGGAGAGTGTGTGTCAGGTTGACTCTGCTAATGAATATCTCACTCTCATGAACCCCTTCGGGCTTGCATCCTCCCTCCTCCGCTGTCCTCTCCAGTCCCTGAGGTGCTACCCATCCCCTCTCCAACCCTTAGCCAACATCATCATCGGCAACATGACCTCGTGGCCTGCAATCTAGCCCGCAGTGCCTGTGTCATTTCAGCTTCGGAGAGGAGTGAAGAATAAAAAGCTTTGGTGTCAGCCACTGGTGAAGGGTAAATAGATTAATACAACTTAATGAGACCAATGGTGGCTTCTTGGTCAATAACAACAGTCTTCTTTGCTCCAAGCTATACTCGCTTGCCTTCACCCTGACGCACCTTAACGCTAAAAGTATTCTTAAGTCAGTATAAACTGGAAAATATAGCCTATACTGCTGAGGTTTAACTTCAGCTGCCTTTTCTAATCCAGGAAAAATGTATTTTGAAATTTCTGAGTAAAAATGTGAGTCGCTTGAGAGTTTTAATGTGAACTTTCACAGTTTGACCACAGTTCTACTACTATTTTTTGATGATACTTCATTGTTCTACTGTCAAATTTCATACTATAACTGTATACTTGGTTGACTATGAACTGACCATCAATTATTTCACACTTGGTAATTTTGCCACTTTTTTATTTTGCCTCTAACATGGTAAGATCTAAGGCACCAGCATGTTACTGCAGCAGTGTATCAGGTTCGACCGACTGTGGTCTCCTGGTCCAAACGGGGTATTAGTCGGGTCTACAGACAGCACTTCTTTTACTAATTTGACACTGAAACTTGGTATCGATAAGAACCAGAATCGACCAAACCCCAGCAGAATATAAAAATTATGACAACCTTCAGGAGCTGTTCACGACAGGCCTAATCTAGGCAAGGTACCAGCACAAAAACACATTCAGCAAAACATGCGGAATCATTCTGCAAAAAAGGGTATTATGATAAAAAACTGTTTCTATAACAAATGCTTTCATCAATTATAAATCAGGCAGCTAAGAGAGATGGGTTGAAACAACTTTGGAATACTTTAGACCGCACATTGGCATTTTGCTGCCCCCAGGGCAGATCTGGCATTACTGTCCCCATCTGTCCTGTGTCAGTGCAATCAAGAGTCAAAAATCAGACATAAATAAGTGTAAGCTGAATGCTTTTTTAATGACAGTGAGGTGGACTTTAGAGTATTTACTGACGTCAGCGGTAAAGCCATATGCTTAGTTTGTGGAGTACAAATCGCTGTTTCAACTTTCAAGGCACTTAAACTTGTATGAGTCAAGTCTCGCGACTCGTTTCAGCCAGAACTCGATTCATGATTCACGATTCAGTCTCACAATAACTCTCGCTCAGCACAAATCTCAGATTTTGCATGTTTTTCTTTATTTTTATATCCACAGTACAGTATCCTTAGTGCAAATAAGTCAGCATGGGTCCTAAGATGGAAACCACTGACAACCGCTGAAAAGTCCCAGTTTCTCATGTGGGCCCTTGGAAAACTAATTGGCCACACCTGATTTAGACCCTAGATACACACTCCCAATGATTGTAATAGATAAAATCCGAGAAAATATTCAGATATCATTTTTTGTCAGTGTTGAACTCTACGTTCTGGTCACCTGGCACCATGTCTTCATGTCCATAATGACTGTTGTGGAGCATCTGTTCAATGAGGCATCTAATCACTAGATGCTGCAGAGTAAATTCAGAGAAGGTCAGCAGAGGTTCCTTCTGCAGGAGCTGCACTTAGAATAAGCAAGAAATCCAGATTTGGATGGCGTTATAACAGGGTTATATCATAATTATATTGCGAATCCAGTATGCAGCCCAATTACGGACATAATTACCTATCTTCCACTACTGAAGCATACTTCAATAAGTAGTAATTTTACAGTAATTTTCTGCGATATCTGGCTGTATGGTTAATGATCAGTGTTTAATTGTATAACTGCCATTTGAGCATGTGCTAATTCATCCTTTATTTGGCCATGGGGCTGTTTGATTCTTATCTCTATATATCTAGTGCAGCTTACTTCTTTTTCATACATGGCCCATTCCCCTGTTTTTCTACGTCTCAGCTTCCTTTTCACCATCTAACTGATGTAGGTTACAGGTTTGGAGAGCATGGAGGAGAGGCTGTGTCCTGAGTAATTGGAGGGGATCCCGATCCTGCCCACACAAAATATGCATCTCCCCCTGATCTCTTGCTTTTCGTCCATTAGGGGACCTCTACCAGAAGTTAAAGCTGGCAGGACTGTCATTGTGATTCTCTGCATATTTTGCCCAAGAGTGTAAGCAGACAGCCTGGCCGCTCGAGCCGTTCCCACTGCGGTTGCTCTTCTGCTAGAGGACTGACTACCAGCTGTCAGGGGAGACCCAGAGAATTGGGAGGTATGGAGGCTAGAGGGAGGTGGTCTGTCACAGTCTCCGTATCCATTTACCAGCCATGAATGAGGGAGTAAATATGATGACTGAGTGCATGTCAGGGCAGTGACACTGAAAGATTGCGCAGCTTTGGTTAAATCTTTCCCCAAAGTCTTATCCAGAAGTGCAGACTTGGTCCCACTAATGCCTTTACTGAGCCGGGTGGAGCCGCTGCAGGTCACAACCCTGTCCACCAACGCCACCAAACCCATGGGCTGGGGTTTCCGTTGATGTGGCCCGGACACCCAAGGACAGCCGGCTAATTACACCCTGTGTCTAAGCGCAAGGCATTCCTGAGGTCTGGGCTTGTACCACTGCTCCACCCCTCTCCGACTCCAACCATCCACCCATACATCCCCACCCAGCCTTCTTAGACAGAGCCTCCCCCAGCCAGCAACCCCCTTCTCTGAGATGGCCGCTAATTGGCACGTTCCCCTGCCAGTGTGGGTGCCGGGAATGTCAGCGCGCCACATGTCCCAGGCATAGGGAAAGGCAAGCAAAGAGCGTCTGCCTTTTGTTAGAGGGGGAGCCTGTCTACCACTGGTAAGAGCATATCTGCCTTCCCCCATCGAAAAGATGTGCAAGATCAGCCCAGCACTGACGAGACCACAGAGGGATAATTCATGAAGAGCCCCCGCTGCCACATTTTCCATACGGGAAGTGAAGCCACTCGTACATGGTATTATTTGGCAATGTCACAAAAGCAGAGGGAGGCCATGTTCCCTCACGTTTTAAGATCACAGTGTTAAATCAAACACCCCCCTAACACACACACACAACTATCCCTGCTTACATTACCTGAATCAGACACATGTCATTTTCCGTCTATACATGGCAGTCGTTTAAAAAAAAAAGCAATGTCGCTGTGACAATAGTTACGGCGCTACGTAGGGTATTTATGCAAAAATGAAAGTCTCAGTTCTCTAATAACAACATAACGAGGAAGAATAAATTTCAGCCCCATTGCTTTCAGTGGATATTCCTGCACTGGGTTGCCAGGCAGATAAATAAGTGCCTTGTTAGAGTTTCGCACTGTTTTTATGGTGGTGAGTTTTATGTTTTTATGTGTTTTTATGGGCCTCTCACCCCTGTCTTTATTGACTGCTCCTGCCATCTGGAACATTCCAGCTGTGAAGCTTTATGTTTAAGACCTTTTTTTAAAAAACCAGTGCTCAGAAGCTAATTTTCTAGACTGGTGTCTATGACACACAAAACTGTTTCAATCTTAATATAAATGTTTGTGAATCAAACATGGTAACAGGTAGGGAATGCAACGCAATGACAATACCGCCGATGATTCTGATCTAAAAGGCTGCATTCAAAAAGCTAGTATATCTCACAGTCCATTGATTTGGGTTCCTACCACTGTTCCTATGCAGTTTTTCACAGAGCTGCTGCTGGTGATATTCTACATGAATAGAATCATAAAGATTCCGTAGACATCTACGGGACTTATCTCTTTCTCCAAAATCTTGTGAATTTACTCTAAGGCTCCCTTACTATTCAATGCATTATGAATTTAAAAGAATGCATTTTGCATTAAATCTTCAGGTCTTCGTTAAATTTTCAGGTTTCTACAGTATTTTAGCTGAGACAGGAAAGCACCATTTAACAACCTTCCCATCAATGTCTGTTGGTTTATCTGTATTATATCTCTGGACATAAGCATTAAATTTTATAGTTAGGGCCCCTGCCATACCCATGCCATGCCAGTAGGTGGCTGCGAGGGTAGGCAGGGAAGGGCAGGGAAAGAATCGGCGAAGCAGCCACCTAGTTACGAGCTCGTTTAGACACCCACTGTTATGGTGCTGATGCACTAACTGGTTACAGGTGTTCTTGGCTCTATAAAAGCGATGTTGGAGCAGAAACAGCTTGCTGCACAATTACTTTTGCTTTAGGTATGCCCGGTGCTCGGCAGCGCGCCGAAGCAAGGTCCAGATCGAGCTGGTGCAGCCCGCCCATTTTGCTGCGCTGCACCTTCGTGATGCCGTAGTGTGAGGAATTGTGGGGTGGCATGCTTCAGTCTTGCTTTTTGGGGCCCCGTGAGCATCAGGGACAGTTGGTACCACCCCTCCGTTGAAGAAGTAGGTGACGTAGGACCAAAAGGTTTTGAGGTTTGAGTAGGGAAAGTGTACTTCCTTCGCAGATTCAGGGGTTTAGCCGGTAAGGCTTTTGCATTTCTTTTTAACATTTTTCATGTTTTTTCATCATGCCCCCACTGGTAACATTTATGACATAATTTGTTGTTTTATTTACATTTCTGAAAATTCATGCCATGAATATTAATTTACGTGGCATTAGCTACATGCATAAGTCATAACTACGTTGCGGTCTTTGTTGTGCACTGGCACTTTTAGAACAGGGACACAATCAGAGACATGAAAATGATACGTTTGTACTCTGCTTATACCTGGAAGTGCTGATTGTGGGTCATCTGACCGCTGTGATTTCCCAGCTTCCTAGCTGGGCTAGATTTACATACTTGACTCTCTATTTGCTCTTCGGCTTTTTTACCCCTGTGTAAAACGTCTCCTTGTAAACTATAAAATTTGTATTTTGTTATGTAAAATATATTAAAGGATGTATC
>JAVSBU010000074.1:2736860-2747410 GCA_033118015.1 Loricariichthys derbyi | reverse complement strand
CCCTATTGATGATGTCCCAATTCTACCAGGCATTTTTCATAGAGCAGAAGCACATATTGATGGAATTATATAATAACAAATAAACTTTATACAGATATAAGATACATCCTTTAATATATTTTACATAACAAAATAAAAATTTTATAGTTTACAAGGACACGTTTTACCCAGGGGTAATAAAGCCGAAGAGCAAATAGAGAGTCCTATATAAAATATATATTGCCAGCAGTTCAAGATCACCAATGAAATATACTGCTTTTTCATAACATCCTTAATAACGCTTAATTTAATGGAGTTTTTATAACAAATCATATAATCAGCATAGACATCTGAGTGAAAAATTTCATCAATTTCAGAATTGAGTGTACTTTGGTATGTTCTCCTACAATAGAGCCGTACAGACTCCACAGTTTTGTGCTAAATCAGATTGTCTAAGTGATCCAGCACGATTTAACAAAATTCCAGAGAGTATCTTCTGATGTTATTTCAAGTAGCTCCATAGATGCTTAATGGGTTTTAGTTGAGGTGACTGTGGAGAAAAGCCTATGACAGTTAGCACACCTTGATCATCTTTGGTCTTTAAATAGTTGATGCAAAGCTTGGAGGTGTGATTATGCTAATTTGTAATGAACATAATTAAGAAATATCCATATACACTCAGTGGAATTATTAGTAGAATTATTAGTGTATAATTAATTATATGCTTATTGACAGTTATTGATTTGGTATTGGGCATTATA
Source organism: Loricariichthys derbyi (assembly GCA_033118015.1). Classification (NCBI taxonomy): domain Eukaryota; kingdom Metazoa; phylum Chordata; class Actinopteri; order Siluriformes; family Loricariidae; genus Loricariichthys; species Loricariichthys derbyi. The sequence goes on along the minus strand of JAVSBU010000074.1, from coordinate 2,746,670 downwards.
TTTTTGTCTTATCAGTATTGGAATGTTATGATAAGGTTTGGAACTGAAATGCTTAGCTGCTTCGGTTCTGCTTACATCTAAGGACAGGAGAAAAGTAAGAAATGGAGATAAAGGGGGGAAGAATGAGATACAGGGGAACACTTTAGCGCTGACCTCGTTCTTGCCCTGGAGCATCTCACTACTCTTTCTGAGGGTGCAGAGATCAGAGGGCAAAATGTTCCATGTGTTTTGCTCTTTGTTGCCTTTGGGCATGCAATGATTTCCTCGACAAACCTCTGCAAAGCTCCAGCCATGTCTCTTCAGCAGATGTTTGGGAACATCTAAGCTCGTAGCTCGATATCGTTTCGAGAGCATCTAAACCGCTCGGGATTGTTTTTCTCCATGTGCGATGCTTAGCCTGAGTCAAAGCGAGAGATCTGAAAGGAGGGAGTTTAGAGAGAAGCAGGAGGTTAAAGTAAGAAGAGACTTGGAAGAGTAATGTGGAGGAAGGGCTCTTCACTGTGAAGGCTGTCTTGCTGGGAGAGGGAACCAGGTTAAGTTACAGGATAGAGCCGTAATCAGTGAGACCAGAGACAACTGAATGATGGAATTAGAGGCCCACTGGGCTGCCAGCACGTCTTATCCTCAGTGAAGAGACATGCGGAGAAGCAGCATGCTAATTGCTGTATTTTACTTCTTGCATGAGCAGGAAGCATTCATTTAGACAAGCGCGACATCCTTCAAAAAGTAGAAATGTGTCTCAGTGGCGTGGACCGATGTAAAAATCCCTTGATTTGAAGCAGGTGTTGAATGAGTATGAATTAGAGGTGTCTGTTACTCTCTTTAAAATGTTCTTCGTTTGTGGCTGTACTAAATCATTTAGGAAAAAATGCAACTGATTGTTAGTGTGTGAATTAATCAGTTTATCATTTATTATTACATTTACAATATTATTATCACAACTGATCCTTTCCTTGGGTTCCGAGCTACGTAGTGCACTGACATTTCTGTTATATAAGAAACATCAGCCTATTGTTTCAGGATGGATAAAGAAGTGGAAGGACCAGATGATCAACTGAACAAGATCACGAGCAGATCAGAGCCTGTAATTTGGCAAACAGCTACCATACAGTTGCCAAATACCAATGTTATCTTCAACGGAAAACATGAGGTTTCTGAATATCTTCAGTAAAATGTTCTGACTTTCTGATTAATGTAATAGTATTGTGATAAAAAAAAAATACACACTACTGTCATGAAAGTGGGGGCGAGGTGTAAAAGGAGGACCCAAACGCAAAGAGCTTCATGAACAAGGGTAGGCTTTATTCAACAAAAATAAGGAAACTAAAAAGGAACGAAAACAAAGTAACAAATAAAGCCCAGAACAAAACCAAAATGGCAAACCCCCGGAGGCCGACAAGGCTAGGACACGTGTGGACAGCTTAGGACATGTCCAAGGTGAAGTGGAACCGATTTTATGGTCGGCGGACCGGTCCGACCAACCACACTTACATGGACACTGGTTTTATGGTCGTATGTCCCAATCCGGCCAACCACAAGACTAGGGGAGACCTGGCAAGGTCTGGAAGGGTGCAGTGCAGGGACAGGCCCAGAAAATGACCCTCCTAGTGCAGCAAGGAACCTGCAGTATCCTGAGGGTGCAGAGGGGGTCTGGGCCGTCCAGAGCTGCAGCTAACTGTCCCTACACTGACCAGTAAGTCCCTACCAGTTACCTCCAGGCTCCAGCCTGTACATCACCCTTCCTCTACCAAGAAAGGGTGGATACCTTCGTCCCTCACCTCCTCTGGCGCCAAACAGCAAGGCTGGAGCGTGCACCCGTGAGCGCAATCCCATTTGTGCGCATAGTGTGGTATATATGCTCCAGCCTCGGGACGTGCCTAGTGTGTAAAAAGATGGAAACCCACGCATCAAGTAACCGCGTCTACAAAGCCCCATAATGGCAGTGCAAGCAGCGGCAGATCTCAGCGATCGCCGGGCTGAAAGATGGTAAACACAGCTTACCAGGGCATAGTACAATGACCCGGCGACAGAAGATCCGTGCGACTCGCTTTTAAAGCCGTGTGCACAGCTGAATCTGATGGAATCCTGATTACCGATAGCCAGATCTAGGCAGACTCAGTTGTGCGCCATCAGGCACGCACCAGGTTGCCAGATAGTAAATAAACCCACACCTGGCGTGATGCCGGAAAACTACTGTACATCAGGCTTCATTCTCATATCTTGTCCTCTTTACAAGCTTGTCTAGCCAGCTCGTTTTTTCTGGGAAATCTGGCAGAAGGTCTCCAGAGTGCCATCCAGTCATGCTTTACCTGTCCGTGGCCCACAGCATGCCCAGAAGCAACATCCGCAAGTATTCCCTCGGAATGCTGGCAAACCTCTTTTTGTGACTGTCAGTGATTGCTCTAGAAAGATCATGAAGAAAGTGGACAGGTGTCTCTTGTCAAAGCTGATTCATCCATGTCCCAACTGAGCCACTTTGCTCTGAGAAGCTGCTGTTCCCTGTCATGATGAAAGCTGGCAGGAATGGCATCAAGGACGTAAGAAATCTTACAACTTGTCAAGCTAGCCTCTCTGACAGAAATTCCTCTGGAAAAAGACATCATTGGTTTCATATAGCCTTCTAAAACAGCTTGTTGGAAGGTTCTTACAGTTCTAAACATGCATTTATTATAGTTTAAATGCTAATCGATTATACAGGAGAAAATACCAACTTAGCCTCCTTTCTGCTGTTTGTACAAAAAAAACTTATGGTCACCACCCAAAAATCATAATCATAATTGAGGACAAGAATGTAGACTCACCGTTAAACAAAGAGCTTCAATCAAGGACTTTGCTCCTGGTTCACCATTTTAGACTGGAACCATTATTGGAAAACTACTTCTGCTGCTGATCCAGTCCATTTATTGCTCTTATGTATCCACACCAACTCAATCTCACCCCTCTTACCTTGTCTCCAAACCTTTCTACCAATGCTGTCCCTCTAATTTATTCATTAATAATTCTGTCCATCCTTAAGACTACTAATAAAAATTGCAACACCTTCAGCTTTTTGTCATCACCTGCCTCCAAGCCACAACCTGCTCCCCACTCCCACTCATCATAATCCACGGAGACTCCTGTATGATCAACATGTTTATCACCAGTAATATGTAAATGTGAAAATGTTCAGAGCCAATACTTGACCCGCATGTAAGCCATTAAGATTTCCTACAGCGCACCTCATTACTGTCACACTTTCCTCATAGATAACCTGCACCATCCTCATATACTTCATTTCCACTCCCGATTTCCTCGTACAAAACCGCAACTCTTCTCTCAGAAACTTGTCATAAGCTTTCTCTAGATCCACAAACACACAGTTCAATTCCTGCTGGTAACACTCAAAGCAAACAGGGCATCTAACAAAAAGTGTGGAAAACTGTTAAATTATTTTAGGTGAAGAATGAGTAATTTCATCATCCAAAAAATGTTAAGCGGAAAAACTACCTGTAAATAAGAATAATCCAAAGATATTTTTATATGTTACATTATATATGGAAACCACTATTTGTCTAATAGTAAAACATATTTTATTTGGTAATCTGAACCCGTCTTTGGTAATCCAACGGTCACTTTTTATAGACAAATAGCCTGCAATATAATGATTAAACGTATTGATTATTTTTTCAACTGTGTATGGTTCTAAGAATGCAATGTTTAATTATTTTCACTTCATAGTAGGATAACTATGAAAAAATAAATAATAACAAATTTTATTTAGATCAATTATTAGGTTTCCAACACTTTACACTGTACACTGCTTCATGTTTCTGCGTTCTCCTGCAATTTAATTACTCACGTAATCAAGTAGTGCTCGTTAAATGAATATCATTAAATGCAACAAATTTACAGTTCAATTTGTGTGGATTATTTAAGTCACTTCTGAGCCTGTGAATCCCCCTTCATAAGTGGATTAATTAATTTGAATCAATAACAGCTCCTTGCTTATCTACAGCTGGAGGTCCAAACCGCAGCTTTCGCAATGCAAGTTAATTGTTTTTTAAGTCAAACAATTACGCAGTAACTAATCAGTCGAGCGCTCGCATGTTGCAAAACATAATTTCTGTGTTTGTGAGTAATTTCTGTGTGATTAAATTGTATGTTAATATTTGAGCAGATTATTAAGGACCTGACAGGATTCAGACAGGGTTCCATTTTTCCTGCTTCAGCACGTTTGGCTCCAAACTAAAAGCATTTTTTAATTTTAAAAAAATGTCCACGTTGTGATAACAATCGTTCCGAATTTGTGGGACAGTAAAGCATTTATCACGTTCTAATGTTTCCATTCCTTCTCACAACACTTAAAAGGCGTTTTGGCACTGAAGATATGTGATGAAATATTTCAAAGGTTTTATATCCAGGACCTGTAAGCTCTTGTTTCATTGCTTTGCCTTTGTAAGGTGTGCAGCATGTGGTTTTGCATTGCCTTGCTGAAAAATGCATGGATGTTCCTGGAAAAAATGTCATCCTGAAGAGAGTTTATGTTGCTCTGAAATCTCAAAGTACTTTTCTGCATTAATGCTGCCACCACAGAAGTGCATGGGATGAGCACTGACACAACTCCGTACCATGAGAGACCATGAACTTCTTGCTGATAAACGTAGAGATGGTCCTGTTTATCTTTGACACACCTCAGATTGTATTTCTTCAAATAAACTGACCATGATATAGCCATATATTCCCACTGCACATCAGAACCAGGAGAAGTTGACACCGCTTGACCATGGTTAACATAAGGCTTCTTTTCTGCAAAGTAACGTTTTAAGTGGTATTTATGAATGTAACTCTGTATTGTAGAAAAGCTCTTGGTTTGAGAAAGCTCTTGCCCATGTGGTTCTATCAGCTACTGATGAATGATGGTTCTTGAGGAAGAGATTTGAGGGATCGGAGATCATGGGGAATCACCTTCACACACTGAAATTCCTCCAGAGTCCTTTAATCATTCAATATTATTTACATTTATGGCCTTTAGCAGACACCCTTATCCAAAACGACTTACAATTTATACGTTCTTACAATTCAATCAATTATGGGTTAAGGGTCTCGCTCAAGGACCCAACAGTGGCAGCTTGGCAGAGGTGGGATTTGAACCCTGGACCTTCTGCTCCATAGTCCAAAAAGTATGAATCTTTGTTTGAGAAGCATTTTTTTAACATTTCATTACTTTCCCACACATCTGTTGATAAACAGGTCCAACAAAATGAAATGCAGCCATTTAGATTAAAAAAAAAAGAAAATGGACCAGGGAAATTTCCATTGCTCTAAGGTAATGTTCTGACACTCATTTGTCTAGTGTGGGTGCTTTCAAAGGTGAACACGAGTTCGCTTGGTTGCTTATTACTCTGCAGCTACGCAACCTCATGCTCAGTAAGTTGTTTTTCTTATATAATTACGATCTTTTCCAGATAGCATTTCTCCTGCTCGCGAAAGATCTAAATCAATTAATCGTTCATAAACCAGCCCTAACACGTCCCGTCACAGCGCCGAGGATATTGAAAGCACAACACAAATAAGAAACAAGTGACCTGTCAACATCTGCCTGCACCTGAGCGTTTCTGCACGAGATCCAAATCAGCGAGGATCACGGCACTGTCTGCGGCTGCCTATGGTGATATCAGAGTGCCCAGGTAGAGTGACACTAAATATAATCCAGTGTGCCAGTTAGAGGATGGATAACAGATGGTTTACAAGAGCCAGGCTTGTGTTTGCGAGGGTTTACGTTATTAAGCTGTCACATCTGTGCTGGCTGGCATGTTCTCGCTAGGAGTAAAATCAGACACAGTGCAAAATGGAGGAGGAGAACATCAGATGCTCTCATATAAAGAGAGTTAGTGGGGTGAGAGCTCTTCGAGAACCGACTCTCGCAAATAGTTCATCCTCAGCATCTCCGTGATCAATACAGCAGCTCGTTTGTGTCGGTGCGATGCTGACTAAAGAAGCTCAGACAGATTCTCCTCGCCTCACTTTAGCCTGGCAGAGAGTCGAGTCGATGGCCTGGAACAGGTAAACTTGCTGAGAAACTGAAAGCAGATGTTGTGTTTTAAAACCCCCGCTTAGATCTCTAATGAGTCCTAAAGTTAAGGGCCGTTGATCTGGAACCACTTTGATTTGCCAGCAGTAATGGGGCATCGCACTCATAATGAGAGGCATTACCTAATCATGTCATGGAAACCAGAGCTTCTGAGGCCTTTTTAACTGAGAGATACAGTTTGCAAAAGTCTTAGGCCACCATTAGATGTGTTTTTCTAGCAATAGTATAATGGAAGGATAAAGCGGTAAGTATTTAGTGTGACCTGTCCTTACACTTGAGCAATGGTCTTTTTGGTAGGGTACCAGTCGAGTTAGGGTTCTCTCTGAGCCCGTGTTCCAGTCCTCGGTGCATTGTGCGCTGTGGTGTTTATCCATCCTGATCCCACACTGAGATGATCTTCTGCCTCATCTCCACCCAAGCAGTTCTTAACCACCAGCCCCACCACACTCAGGATGCTGAGAACAATGACTCTGTCCCTCCTTCAGTTGGATGTGGAGGTCATGCGCTGAGACTTTCCCGTTGGGGACACAGGATTTTAGAATGACTTTATGTACTGAACTATGGTAATTTATAATTCCCTGATTGTATTCATTTGGTTTGTTTGTTTGAGGTATTTCTGTAAACGTATTGCTTGTACATCTTAGTTGATTCTTACACATACCTTTAAGCCCATGAAGGATGGGTCCCTTTTTGAGTCTTGGTCCTCATAAGGTCTCTTCTCATTATCATTTAGACTGTTTTTCCTTTCCACTGTTGCTCAAACTGGGAATAACAAAAATTGTAAAGCAGCTTTGAGACAATGCTCCATTGTAAAAAAGTGATATACAAATAAATCTGACTTTAATGTTAGGGTTATGAGTTAAGGGTTTAGGGTAAAGGGGTTAGGGTTAGGTTTAGGATTAAGGGTTAGGGTTAAGGGGGTTAGAGTTAGATTAAGTGTTAGGGTTAAGGGGTTAGGGTTTGGTTTAAGGGTTAGGGTTTAGGGTTATGGGGTTAGAGTTAGGTTAAAGGTTAGGGTTAAGGGGTTAGGGTTAGGTTTAGGGTTAACGGTTAGGGTTTAGTGTTAAGAGTTAGGGTTAAGGGGTAAGGGATTAGTTTTAGGTGTAGGGATTAGGGTTAGGGAAAATGGGTTAGGTTTAGGATTTATGGTTAAGGGGTTAGGGTTAGGTTTACGGTTAGGGTTAACATTTAGGGTTAAGGGTTTAGAGTTAAGGGTTAGGATTAAGGGTCTAGGGTTAGGTTTAGGGTTAAGGGTTAGGGGTTAACAGTTAGGATTATGGATTTAGGTTAAAGGTTTAGGGTCAAGGGGTTAGGGTTTAGGGTTAAGGGTTAGAGGTTAAGGGGTTAGGGTTTAGGGTTTAGAATTAAGGGTTAGGTTAAAGGCGTAAGGGTTAAGGGATTAAGGATTAGGGATAGGGTTTAATGATTAGGGGTAAGGGGTTAGGATTAACGGTTAGGGTTAAGGATTAGGGTTAAAGGGTTAGGGTTATGTTTAGGGTTAACAGTTAGGGTTAAGGGTTAGGATTAAGGGGTTAGGTTTAGGGTAAAGAGTTAGGGGTTAACAGTTAGGGTTATGGATTTAGGGTAAAGGTTTAGGGCTAAGGGGTTAGGTTTAGGATTAAGGGTTTAGGGTTAGGTTTTAGGGGTTAGGGTTAGGCTGAATCCATTTTGTTCTGAAAATTGTTTTCTTTAAATGTTGTGTACATGTTTCCTGTATTTTCTGCTTGTATCTTAATAAAGAACCAAAATTAACTATCGTTATGGTTTTGATAAATGTGTAGTAACAAATTTAAATGTAGAAGCCAGAATAAAAGTTATATAATGTATTTGTTAATTATTTTTTAAAAATCTAATTATCATAGCACTGACGTATTTTAGGCATTTTAAACCCCTCCTTTACATGGCCAGGATCGTGGGAGCGCAGAAAGATGGGGGTCAACATTCACAGTAAAATGTTTGTCCAGTTCAAATACAGCAAAATGTCTCATTTGAGAAGGGGTTATATAAGCTTTTACATTAATCTACTGTATATATGGGGAGGAATATGAAGAATATGAAGGCTGTGAAAACAGATAGATATATATTTAGATCTGTATGCACCAAATGCCATTGCTTTGTATCTGTAGAAAGAAATGAAAACTAAACTCATCCTAAGCCCTCAGTTGACTCAGTGACCCCTGAGAGATGCTAATTTCTTAAACAACACTGAAGGATGCAGATTGTTTGGGGAGGGGACGTTGGTGAACATGATGCGGTAGTGTAGAGATTTTTTTTCTTTTCTGTGGTGTGGTGAATGAAGGTACATTCCTTTTCATTTGTGTAAACCTCGGTCAAGAAATTATAGTCTGCGCTCGCTACTGTGCAGCATGTTTTCACAGATTAGATATTGTGCCGAGAGATGAATTACTGAACAAGTAACACGCAATCTCCACCCCCGAATCTGCCTTTGATCTCCCGATACGCTTCAGTGACAAACCTAATGTGGTTATGGGTTCACGTATACACTTCTCGGCACACGAATGCAAAATCTAAAGAGTAGTGTTTCTCAGCAAAACAAGACATTATCGTCACCAAACCAGGCTCTCGGAGGCTTTTCGAGGGCCAAAAACCATGTGTCCACAAGTCCTTCGGTGCTGAACAGCCCTCTGTGTCCACTTTCCCTCTGGAATCGCTTGGTGGTCACATTCTGCACATAATAACCGACCCTTGTAACAGGCTTTTAGCTCGTGTGCAATTTTTTGTGACCCTTTTTTCCGGTTTGAGTGGCAGACACTTTAACCTAACAGACCTTAATGCTGGTGCCCTTCAGTGGAGGTAATTGCACTCTCCATCCATCTGTGCTGACCTCTTCCACCCTCGCTGAGCTCTAGCATGAGCTGACCTTTCAGCACGGAAGCTGAACCAGGGTTCACAAGCACAAAAGCAGAAAAAACAGTTATTTAATATACTATAGTGTAAACCTTAAAAATCTCTGATGAAGTTAAAACACTTCTTTACCATCAATCGATTTGGAACTCTCTGGACTTTTGCATCAACGATTCCTAAATTGGGGTTATTAGTCAACATAATAACACGTAAACAATTATAAACATCACTTCTTTTGAACACCATGATTAATCAATCACAGATCAGGCTAAATATGTCAAGCTAATGTGTGTGAGCTAAACTGTGGGCTAGCAGCATCTCCAAAATCACAAATGCTCCTATAAATAACATGAGATTGAAGGTGGGGGTTGTAGAAGAACATGTCCATATAGTCTTGGGTGTATCCTTTCTTAAAAAAAAAAAAAATCTCTAAATGTAAACCATGGTCTGATACAAACAAAAAAAAATCTCCTGGTCAAGGGCAAAGTATTATGGTGGAAAAATTCTGGAAAACATCAAATCATGTCAAGTAGATTTATTTCTTTAGAGTTTTTCCAATGCGCATTGTCTTAAAGCAGCTTTACAGTTTTTTATTACCTAAGCCCTAATTGAGCAAAACTGGGGCAACAGTGGCAAGAAAAAAACCTCCCCAAATTTTAAGCCCCATTTACACATAGACGGTTTAGTGTACGGGTAGTACACAGACTGAAGTTCGTGGTAGTTGTGGTTGTTTTCGCGGTGAAAAGGGGTGGAGCAAATTGGCCAGCATTTAGACCGCCATAAAATGCAGCTAATAAAGCCGAATAAAGCGATGTTTTGACGCCGTAGCATCCGGCACACGTCAGGCAACGGGGATTAATACACAGTTCTATCCC
>JAVSBU010000074.1:2704914-2727505 GCA_033118015.1 Loricariichthys derbyi | reverse complement strand
TTTACTTATTAGTGTTATTATTAATGTGTTTTTCATTTCAGTTTAGGTATTGACTTTATTTATTGTATGACTAAATGTTTTTGTATAGTATGAAGTTTTTATATTATTTTTTCTAAATTCCTTTTGATTTATTCTTTGATTTTATTTTCCATTTTTGAGATTCAGAGTCTTATCATACAGTATTTTGTTGTATGGTTCTTTTATTTAGATTGCGTATAGTTTTACAATATATAATTTTAGATTTGTAATTATTAAAGTTTTTGGAATTTTTCTTATGATATTGATTCAGGTTTTTTTTTTTCAAATTATCAAATAATTTTATCAGTTGTGCAACATTTTGCATTACTGACTGCTTTAAGTTGGTTTTAGTCAATATTGTTAATGGTTGTGTGTTTCATTTTAATTTATAATTTTAATTCTAGACTGAGTTAGAACCAATTCATTTAAATTCCATCTGAAATGTTATATTTATATAAAATATATAGTTCTGCAGGTTTTTATTCATTTAGGTTTTTTATTGTACATATCTGTCAGTCTTGCCTTTAAGCTTTTAATTCGTTTTTAATTTTTCAGTCTAGAAAACGTATATCATGTTAGCACTGAAGAAGAGATAAAGCTTCAGACATGAAGAGATAAAGAGGTTTCATTCGATGTGACGGGGTTTCACATTTCATTATTTTTATACAAATGTATCACTTCACTTTTACTATACATATTTAATGGCATATCACTAGACAAACAGACAGACAGTTATGAATCTGATTTCATATCTCAGCCTTTCACTAAACTCCAAAACCGGATCCGACCCAAACAGGAACCGATAGAACTTAGGGTTCAAGTTCTTGCTTGTTTATCATATCAACTGACGCAGGTGGTTAGCGTTGTCGCGTCACAGCTCCACTGAGTCCTGCTTTGATTCTGAACTCAAACTCAGCCTGTGTGGAGTTTGCATGTCCTGCCTTGATCCCCATGGGTTTACTTTGGATACTCCGGTATCCTCCCACATTCCAAAAGACACAGGTTAGGTTACTTGGTTGCTTTAAATTGGACCAATATTAGTGAGCCTGAGGGAGGAGTAGAAATGGTCACCATGATAACAATAAAATAATGTGCAAATGTAGGGATTATTAATGCATGCAGATGGCATTTCTTTCTTTTTTATTGCTTTGTTCCTATTTTTCCCAATTTAGTCATAGCCGGTTCCCTGTTATTATCGCATTTAATATTGCATGTACGACCTCCCTGCTGGTTGTGGAGGGATTCAGACTAGAACACCCCTCCTCAGATATGCATCTACAGCTTATTTTCACCAGACAGCAGTGAATATCTACAGGAACTGTTGGACTATGACCAGACGGTCCAGGGTTCAAATCTCACCTCTGCCAAGCTGCCATTGTTGGGTCCTTGAGTAAGACCCTTAACCTACAATGGCTTAGATTGTAAAAATGTATAAATTCTAAGTTGCTCTGGATAAGGGTCTGCTAAATACCATAAATGTAAATGTAGGGGAACCATAGTCTCGACCTCAACTAGAACCAAATTCTACGAGTTAAGACTGTGCATTCTACATTTTCAAGGTGATTCAGATTCATTCGACTCCCACAGTTCACTCAAAAGCATGAGCAAGCTCGGGCAGCCGCTTCATTCAGTATCTAGCCATTCACTCACTGAAGATGGATGAATGAGTGAGTTTACATTCCCTTATATACAGTGTTCCCTCACTTATCGGGGGGATCCGTTCCAGACCCACCCACAAATAGTGAATTTCCGCAAAGTAGCGATGCTATGCTTATTGTAGTAGTTATACAGTAAGTACATTATTTTATCTTTATAAACTCTTCCCACACTCTAATACATAAACCTTTAACATTCACTTAATAACTTTTCCCATATTGCACATGTACCTTTTAAAAAACGTCTACTTAAATGTTCATAAAATGTTTTAAACTCTTAGATACGGAATTTAAAAAATTTGATACGAGTACTTACCATTGAATATACGTTCTACAGCTAGAATGATAGAAATCAAACAAAGATGGCCACCACCGAATGACACATTCAAAATAAAAGACTCCGCCTTTACCTAAATGTATAGACTGGTGTGAAGTCTATACTGCCGTGCAAAGGCTAACCGCAGTAACTACATTTTTGGTCGAAATTGAGTTATGACTAAAAATTAGCTCCTGGTGAAGTCTCTCGTATAAGTGAAGTTACACAATAAGAAGGTATTTACGTCAATATTAAATATAAATAGCTTAAATATCAATTAGGTAATTAACCCAAATGAATAAACATTTTAGGTGGTTATTTACACTGAATAATACGCACTACGCATGTGGAAAAATACTTTAAACGGAGTACCGCAAAACCCTGTGAAACAGCAAAAATACAATGATAAATATTTTACATTAATACTTTTTGAAAATCCGGGAAACAGCGATAAATGAACCGCGACGTAGCGTGGGAACACAGTATTCTGATAATTGCAGAAAATCAGATCTTGTCAGCAATCTGATCAACAAGTATACACGCACTTGTGTAATCTGATAACGGAAACCTTTACATGACTCATATATAGTGCGTTTCAGAGTCTCCACAAAGTGTTTGGTAGCCATTTTGCATTTTTAATTCTAGCGTTGCCAGATCTCATGAGAAAATCCTGCTTCAGGCCTGTGAATAACTCTAAAAGAAGCGGAATCTCTAATAATAAGAGGATCTGGCAACCGTTTTTCCCGCTACCCACTCTGAGTGCATGGGCAGACTGACAAAACCGATAGTAATCATAGTACGGTACATGCTTTTAGCAATCCGATTACTGTCGTAAAATCCCGCTCTCTTCATCGGATTTCTAGATCGGCGTATGCTGTATACATGACACTTGAATAATCAGATAACTGCAGAAATCTGTTTGGATTATTAAGTGCATGTAAAGGAACTCAATGAGGGGAAAAATAAGTGAGTGGTGAAACAGGAGCTGTCAACAATTCCAACCAAATACACTCCGAAGTAATCGTCTGTGACTGCAGTAAATTGGGATAGAAATGAATCCGCTGAAAACAAACATGTAGAACAATTTGGCTGCCCACCCTCCACCTCCACACACACACACACACACACACACACACACACACACACACACACACACACACACACACACGCTTTATTTACATACCCTCTATATTTGTGATGCAGCGTTTTTATAAGAAGCGCCGCTGACGAGTTCCCTGCATCTCTAATCGCCGTCTTCCTGGGTGTTCAGGCAGCGCCGTGTCACTTTCCCTCCGAAGCGCCCCTAGGAGACTGAGTCGAGGCAACTATGACCCAGTTTACAAAAGCTCCCCTGCTCCTTGTTTAAAAACTCCCCCCTCGCTCCATCACAGAGATCTTTGATCAGAACTGCGGCTGGGGAAGAGCGTCGTTGTTTTCTTACGGGAACAAAGGGGTGCGCGCTATGCCGTCGATCCTCTCTCGGCCCTTTGAGCGCCGTTCTGATGCCTCGGGAGGAGCTGCGGCGGGATTTTGTTTGTGTTTGTGTGCCTTCTTACCTTTTTCTGAGCTGTGCCAGCTCACGCAACCCGGGCGCTCGTCGGAATTAACGAGAGCACGCTATTAATCCGACGGCGCGGCCACGTGAACGCCGTACGCCGTACATTTGCCTTTTACTTGACTTACAGTTGAGCTGAGCTCAACTAAGGATTAAGGGCCACAGTAGCAGCTTGATCGAACCAGGATTTGAACTCGCAACCTTCCGATGAGTCGCCGCAGTTGCCGTAAGGCTTTCTGTGACTCTTCTATAATTAAGTGTGTGTTATCCCAGCGGTTCCGCTTCCACACTCGGGCCTTAGATGATCAACTACACTGCAGTTGTGCTGCTAACACCCACATTTATATGGCCCAAATGTGGCCTGTTTGAATAAATACAGGCATTTATCACGAAAGCCCGCTGTTGAAACCGAAAGGATCCCCCACGTCTGTTTATATTAATCCGGGCCACCGTGCGGTTTTTGCAGTAGTTCCCATTGTTTTGTTGCATATTGCAGATCCAGATGTTAGGTTCTTAGGTTACATGGGCCATATTATTGTCTGTCGAAGAAGCATTTCATATTTAAAACAAATTCTCAGTTAGGCGTGACACATTAAACACATGGAAACAGTCACGGGAAAAAGAAGCAGCAGCTTTGTTCCGCGGTAATTGCTTGCAGTGGCTCTCGTTTTCATCTTCGCTCGCCGCTTTCCCTAACGTACTGTGTCAGGCTGCTCTCTCTTGTTCTGATTTCCTTTCTTTATCTTTCTCTCCGTGGCCCATGGAGAGGATGCCACCACCAGCACCACCGCTCAGAGTTCAGCTCCTGCTCTGCCCCATCATAAATCTACAAAACTCGAGCTCCTCGCCGGCTTTTGATCTCTGTAATCCCTACTGCCTGATCCTGTTTGAATAAGAATGAGTCAGATGCCACAAAGTGCTTTACACAGGGCTTGTTCTGACTGCGAAATCCTATCCATTTATGTTCACCATGGGAGAGCCGGTGCAGTGCCAGTGTGGGAGGGGAGTTGAATTTATAATCTATAAGGAAATGGTCTTGGATGGCTTTAGATTCTTATCGTTAATCACGGGTGAGAGGATCTCACCGCAGACAGTCCAATTTATTTGGACAGCAAATTAGAGGGGTTCAAGACAGATTCCAAAGCAAATCTCACCGGTGAACTGAAAAGTACCTGCCTTGTCAGGACAAATACATGACCAGTCAGAGTAAGACCATAATCTGAAGACCTGAGAATCCATATTAAACAATATTAAACATTCAGAGACAGTGGGGCCCAAAGATCTAAGACCAATAAAAAAATGCATGTTTGGATCTGTGTGGAGAAAAATCCCTAATACAGCAGGATAAGAGCCGAAATCAACCAAACAAGATCAAGGAGTGATGACTATCGTGGTCTGAGCATTTATGGGGGCACCTTGAAGACAGTCAAGCATTCAGTCAAGCGCCATTTGACTGTATGACTGTAGTCATAGAGTCGTTTTATGCAGTTATGGTAATTAAATATAAACAGCGTTTTTAAAGGAAAACTGTGTGCAAATGATGCATAAACAGCTCAGAAATACCACTGAAAATAGTATAACATTAGCATCCAAAGCCTAAATCGTTCCACATATCAATCCAGGAAAAAAAAACAAAAATAAAAAAAGACTGTGGTTTCTCAGTTATTAATGAATTTATTCTTTGCACGTCACAGCCACAAAATCTGCATTTGATAAATTGATTAAATACATGATAAAGAATATGCACACCAACATGTGGAATAGAAATAGAAATAAAGATACTCACTGGCTGCACACAACCACAAGGGAATGAGTCCATTTGATGAAATTAATTTCCAAAACAGTATCACCTCTTAAACACTTTACACTTAGACTTGGCACTTCTACTTAAATCTATATGAAGCAGAACAATGCTTGTATTAATCATAATACATAATAATTGTATAAACATAGTAAATGCAAAGTAAAATAAATATTCAAGAAAATAAGTCAATAAAGTCAATTAAAAATAATGTAAAGAAAATATCAAAGTATGACAAATAATATTTATATAGGTAAAAATAAACTGGGTTTAGTTAATTTTTTTATTTAATTAAATTTAAAATTTCATTTTTAATATTGAGTTAATATTTATTTATTTTTATTTATTTAATTTATTCTATATTTATTTTATTTGCTTTATTATATTAATCCGTTGTAAAACGGCACTGGTGTATATGCCAGCTCAACTGCACTGTCAATACAACAAAAGGAGAACATACCAAACATTTTTTACTCAGATTCCACCTCGATTATGTGATTCGTCACCAAAAACGTCGAATTATATCCGAGAAAATGTACGCCAGAATCATTTTCACTTGCGGTCTCAGACTTTTGGCCCCTAGTGTATTTAATGCCATGAAGTGCCCTGTATTACATATGTCATACATTCCTGCCAGGAGGCCGTGGGCCGGAGAGGCCGGAGTGTCAGAGCCAAGCAGGTCTTACAGGGCTCAAGGTGAGAGGAGCTACATGTCAACCTTGAACGCGACTCTCCACCGTAGTGTGAATTATTCAGCAGGCAGAGTGAGTTTTCTTTACCACCTGAAGGGTGTTGGGAGCAGCTGAGTTAAAGCAGCACAATAGCTCCTTATGTACTGTGGCCAAGCAAAGAAACACTGAAGAAGCAGAATGAGAGAGGTGAGGGGCTTGCAAAAATGAAACGGTGGCAAAAGCAAACAGAAGAAGCTCATATGATTTATTCAACAGGGCCCATTTAGCATACCGTGTGGTTTGGTTTTATAGCATGAATCCCACATATACTGTCTGCTTCAGTAAGTACTGTATGGGCAGTTTAGTCTATTTGTCAGGACTTGTAGGTTTTTCCACTGCAGGTCCATAATACACCACATCTGTCAGGCCCATGCACAAGCTCAGGAAACTCTGCTTGGCACCCATGGGCTAGAGACAGAAAAATGTGGCATGTTGGCATCTTTTTTATTGGCACCATTATGAAACAACGAAAAAATTGTTTGGATTTTACCTAGGTTATGGCCGAATTACTGTATAACCATAAAAAACGGGGGAAATGGTTAGAACTCCTTTTTTCTTTCTCATATGATGCAATGGACAGACAAAAGGAACTTTGAGTCTCGGGCTAAAATACACAAAGAAACCACCAAGCTAGACTAAAATGTAGGGGAGGAATTAAGGAAGTTGTAGGAACTTTCCCCGCCAGCACCACACTGTATGTCTGGCACAGCAAGATGATTGAGAGCTGTTAGTGCGACGCACCAAGCCAAGATTTTTTCATTTACCGGAATAAGACTACTGCATTACGTGACATAATTGCAAAGGTTATGATGTACACCGTTAGGCCAGAGAGTCATAACCAGTATGGCTCTATTTAGGTGTATTTTGGCTTCCTCAGATTTTCCATCGAGGACAATGTATGGCTTTATGGGTGTGGTCATTGTAGAGCCTTGCTTACTGTATAGTACATGAGAGTACTCTCTCCTCTAACTCCTCTATACTGTATATTGGCCTTTTCACCCTCTTCCCCTTCCTCAAAAATGGCTTCTTGGCTTCTACACTTCCTGATCAAACGCCTACGGCTTGTAGAAGGGTCATGCTGCTCAAGTGTAAGGGAATGTCACACTAAATACTTTTTACTGTCTTGAATTTTGGTTGATCTGGTTGTATTCTAATAAAGTGACACATGGTCATTATACCGTGGCTTAAACAACTAATGGTGGCCTAAGACTTTTACACTGGTTGCATCACAACCCAAAGCATAATAGAGCCCATGTGGAGAGACCCCAGGTCTACATCATGGGACAACCAAGCCCCCAGCTCAGCAAGCACTGTGAAACCTGGAGGTGCTGTGGTGCCACAGTGGTTAAGGTGCTAAACTAAAGGACAGCAGGACCAGACTTCAAATCCCAGGACTACCAAGCTGCCGATGATAACTCACAATTGATTAAAAAATGTAAATGTTGTGGATAATGGTGTCTACTAAATAAACAAGGAAACTCAAACTTAGCACTTCCAGCATCCTAGAGGTAATACAACATAGTGAAACTCACCAGGCCACAACTCACCAGAGGGGGGATACAACCAGGGTGGCACAGCACTATCAAACAGCGCTCTGTCAACTGAGCCACGCTATAGTTCGTATCCCGCATCTGGCGAGTCAAGGTTTGACCCGCTTTCCATTATCCACTGATCACCCAAGCGACTCCCGAGGCCATTCACACCCAGCCTCCAGGGACCCACCCCAGCAAGATGACTCAACCACACCCCAGATGACCTTTTCATCCACGAAAAGATATATACCTGATACTCCCTACTAGTCAGTTTGAACTGAATAAGCCTTTCGGATGAGAGGTGAAACATCTTCAAGAATCTACAAGCAAGTCCAGTTGCTCTCTTCTACCACCCACTGTTACTATGACCTGGACGATTGAGAATCTTCACAGTCCAATGGAGGGTCGATTGCCACCATCTAAGGATGGTTTTCTGACTATGGATGGTCTCTGTTCTCATGACCTCCTAATTCACCGTATATTGTTTGCTCTTGATTTTGTGTGGTATCACCTCACCAGGATATCTGAGAGTCCTAGAGCTCCTCAGGATTTGGGGCTTGGTTGTCATATAACACACCAGGGGTGCCCCCACATAACAAAATGCTTCCCTTTTCTTCATCCATACCTTTCATACTTGGTGCCAAATGGATCGGTCTTTTAGTTGTGAACCACACTGCAGATCTGCAGGTGATGATTTTGCTTTGCATACCTGACCAGTCTGTTGGAGAACTTTCCTGCATTTACCATTACATTTGGTCCTAATGCAATCTTACAAGAGAAGCAATGCTGGGTTAAGGTTCTTGGTCTAGGACGCAGAGCTTGCATTTGGAACCTGGACCTTCTGCTGAATAGGCTAGAACCTTAAGTAGAGGAGAACATGGCTGTTAAGTTTTAATGGGTCACCCATTTATTCAACTCTACAGCTGATTAATATCAATCAAATTCTTAAAATTAAGTTTTTGATAACACGCACATGTAAGATTAAATGAGACGAAATGAAGAAGTTTGGGTTTAGTTCGCTCAAACTAATTTTAGCTACAAGACTGCTGTTTTTTCCCCATAGAAAAGTAAAGAATAACCAACTGGTTGGTGTTAAAGTGGGAACGGTGATATTAGAAATAAAAATCCAGACAAAAGAGAGAATTAGCTATGATTCACACTTTGAAAGGTCCAAAACATTTTCGAGTGGGATAGGAGAACTGTACAACAAAGAGAACGTCAGATATTTGCCTGATGAACCCAGACATTCAGTCTCCATAAACACTGGAGTCCGTGTGACCTCCTTTTGCACTTCAGAGATAAGCTGGAAATAGATACCCACCATCCTACCATCTGGACCAAAGTTGAACTGAACTCTGTGTAGATTTTCTTTAGTTAAAGCAGATCAGAAATATAACACCGAGTGATAATAGCATCTACAGATTACCAGAACCTACAGTAGATATACATGTTACACAATTCAGCAAGCATCACTGATTAAGATTGGACTGCTCTTTATTAAATGCAGACAGGATGGGAAACTGGGTGAGGGATCAACCCTCAGGGCAGCAACAGCGACCCCTGGCAGCCATACTATGGACTGGCATCCCATCCGGAATTAGTTATTATAGGGTTAATTTTAAAAAGATAATTAGTAATAAATCAAATTACAAAGTGAGCAATGTTAAAATAAATAAAAATAAACTCAAAACTGAATAAGTGATACTGAAAGTGAAAAAACTGGAAGTTTGAGGTTAAGCAACACTTCCACACCATGGGGGGTCTGGAGCTGTTGAAACTAGTTTCAACCAAAACTCCATCAGTTCACAACAAAATCACATCAAAAGGATTGATGGAGCAGAATATTAGAGAAATTAAATTACACCTCAAACCCTCACACAGAATCGGCAGTCCTTTATCATATGGGATGTCCTGATTGGATTTCTTCCCAATTCCATTTTTGATATGATAACATATCAGAGCTCTGTGTATTGACTGATACCTGATGCTGATAATAAAGGTGTGATGTGGCACTTTAAGATAGTCTGGATGATCTGTCTCATGTCAGCTAACATCCCATAGTCACACACTATAACATACGATTACAGTAGAGGCACAATTAGTACATGTTAAATCGATTAATATGTGTGTGTATCACCCTAAAATGTAACCTTTAGAAATTGTGACTAGCATCATAACAATTCTAGCTATTTATTTCCTTTTTCCTCTTTCGCTCCTTCCTGACCACAGACCCTAATTATTGTTGGTTGTAGAAAAAATGTCATTTCAATGATTTAAGTTATTTTAAGCTTTTCAAATAAATGATTTTATTAGATTCAGCTACCACTTTGTTTATTTATATTGGTCATAAAGGCTGATTAATGAAAGAATCTCATGCAAAACAATACACCGACCCGTGAACACAGGAAAGGAACAAATACCAAAGTGAAATCAAAGTCAGATTTATTTCTATAGTGCTTTTTACAATGGAGAAACCCTAGGGTGACAGTGGCAAGGAAAAACTCCCCAAACTTTAAAAGGAAGAAACTTTGGGAGGACTAAGACTCAAAAAGGGACCTTGGATCGATTAGATCCTACATTTATTTTTTTATTAATAAGGTTTAAAGTAAAAGTTTAAATAAAATGTATAACATAGAAAATGTATAATTTAAATAAAATATTATTATATGTAAACTAATAGTTTAAGTGAAAATGAAATTAAATGTCAAGCAAAACATTTCCTGATTCAAACACTGAGCTGCTGTGGACTAGACTGAAAGCAACGCAAATCTAAAAACAATTAAATAATTTCAAGTCCTTTGCCATCACCCAAAATTTTCCCTGATTCTGCCACTGACCCACTGAACGAGAGGAACAAATCTCAATCGTGACAAGATTCACTGATTCAAAAATTAATGAAAAGATTCACTGATTCAAAGATCAATGAAAAGATTCACTGATTCAAAAATCAATGAAAAGATTCACTGATTCAAAAATCAATGAAAAGATTCACTGATTCAAAAGTCAATGAAAAGATTCACTGATTCAAAAATCGAAAAAAAGATTCACTGATTCAAAAATCATTGAAAATGTTCACTGATTCAAAAATCAATAAAACGATTCACTGATTCAAAAATCAATGAAAAGTTTCACTGATTCAAAAATCAATGAAAAGATTCACTGTTTGAAAAATCAATAAAAAGGTTCACTGATTCAAAAATCAATGAAAAGATTCACTGATTCAAAAATCAACAAAAAGATTCACTGATTCAAAAATCAACAAAAAGATTCACTAATTCAAAGGTCAATGAAAAGATTCATTGATTCAAAAGTCCAGGAAAAGATTTACTGATTCAAAAGTCAATGAAAAGATTCACTAATTCAAAGGTCAATGAAAAGATTCACTGATTCAAAAGTCCAGGAAAAGATTTACTGATTCAAAAGTCAATGAAAAGATTTACTGATTCAAAAGTCAATGAAAAGATTCACTAATTCAAAGGTCAATGAAAAGATTCACTGATTCAAAAGTCAATGAAAAGATTTACTGATTCAAAAGTCAATGAAAAGACTCACTGATTCAAAAAATCAATAAAAAGATTAACTGATTCAAAAGTCAATGAAAAGTTTCACTGATTCAAAAATCAATGAAAAGATTCACTGATTCAAAAATCAATAAAAAGATTCACTGATTGAAAAATCAATGAAAAGATTCACTGATTCAAAAACTGAACCACTAAAAAGAGAGGAAGGAATCTCATTGATTCAAACACATCCTTTGAAAAAGAGAATCTTTCCAAAAGATTCACTAATTCAAACACTGAACTGCTAAAATATGAGGAAGCAGCATCTCTATCAGAAACAAACAAAAAGAATCAATGACCTAAACATGAGCTGCTGAATGAAAGGGAAAAATCCTGTTCATGACCAAATGATCCATTGATTAAATCGGTAAAGAGGAGAGAAGCCCTTTTCTGATTCACTGATTCATACATTAATCCGCTGAATGGGAGAGTCTTGGTCATAAGCGCTGAAGCTACTAATTCAAGCACTGAATCTGAATTTGATGGGTGAAAATCTCAGTCATGGACGACTGATTCAAACACTGAGCTTCTGAATGAGAGCAGAGGGAATCATCTCGAACATGATCAATGATTCACTGATTCGGTGCAAACGTTGTTTTGACCATTCACTCTTCATTGAAGTTCTGATGGTTAAGATTGCTCTGCAGTGCCCCTGCTGGCTGACATATGCATTTACATTCACATTTATGGTATTTAGCAGACGACCTTATGCGGAGCGACCTACAATTGATGCATTCTTACAATCCAAGCAATTGTGGGTTAAGGTTCTTGCTCAAGAACCCAACAGTGGCAGCTTGGCAGAGGTGGGATTTGAACTCTAGACCTTCTGCTTCATAGTCCAACACCTTAACCTCTAGGCTGAGGGATTTATAAAGCCCTCATTCATCACTCAGTGATTCATAAGACAAAGTACAAAGGAAGAGGCATATCTAGAGCCGAGCCTAATAACGAGTCCCAAACTTTTTCGAATATCACTTAGGTGAACATGTGTTTTGAACATTTGGTGTCTCTTCATAGTGGCAGGGTCTTGGGGGTGAGTGGGACAAAGCACAGGTGCATTGACAAGGGAGATAAAGACTTCACCATTGTTCAGCTAACTAGAACACTGCGAGACTTTTTTCCAGCGCCTGAAATGAGAGCGACGACCTGAACAAAGGCGTTGAGATGCTCGTGGTTCATCCATAATGAATCAAAGGTGTAGCAGTGATGTGCTGTTTGCCCAACAGAACATGCAAATTACCAAATTTGTCCCACATGAGTCACTGTATTCAACCGCAGTGTGACATGGCGACAGCCACAGCGCTTAAAAAAACAGGTCTTCGGCTGAGCTGCTTGGAAACTTCGAAGAACTTCAAGAGATTGAGCATTGGTTTGGAGTTTTGTACTTTCACCAGTATTAAAAGTTTTAGTGTTTCTTGGTCTTATCTGGTTGGCAGAATGTGTCAGGAGTCCACTGAAATTGTCTTAAGGTGTTGTAAATCCAATGCAGAGTGATTCAAAGGCATGACGGTTCACCTATGTGACGGAAACAGTTCTTTCTGAACTTTTTAAAAGGCAATGCTTATTAAGGCCATTCAGTAGTTCATCCATGTGAACATTTACGGCTGTAGAGAGATTATACTTTTGCAAAAAGAGTTGATATTAATTGCTTAGTGCCAGCGCATTTAATTATTTATGAGTTTATGGAAGCGCATGCTATTGTCGCTATTCTCAGAGGGAGCGTATTGTTAAGTTTCATCTTGATAGGTAGAATATATGCACTTCAGAGAAAGTAGAGCTTGCAAGCACAAGTGGTGCATCAGTTACTATTTGGCCAACCACGTGCAGACACTTCCCTTTGAAAATGGTGGCTATTAATACGGAATTAGACTTCATTGCTGCTATTAGAGCGCCTGGTCTTGTAGAAAGGTTTTCCACTACATTTTGGAACATTGTTGTTTGTTATCTTGCATTCAGCTGCATGAGCATTAAGGAGATCAAGCTCTGACGGTGCTGGTGAGAAGTTCTGAGTCACAGTCTGCTTTCTGATTCATTATGGAGCTTGGTTTGTGTGAGCGCATTGAAGAGGAAAAGTTGCTGGATTGCCAATCAGTTTGCATAAAAATAAGCCCGTTGAACAGGCAATAGATCAGAGAATTTAACACTAAAGTGGGTGTTACTCTGCCACTGATGAGAAATAAAGAAGAAATTAGCACTAAAGAAATTTTATTAATGGCATTAACTTGAACACAGAGCTGAATCATTACTTCTTTGAAATATTTTGCGGATTATTCAATGTGAAAAACAGAAAGAAAACTGGCTCTGACTCAAAGCATTGTGGGAAATGTAGTTCCTGTAGTGAATTTGTGAGGCATGTCCTGTAATTCTCCTTAGCAAGCCACAATTAAATTGAAATAATACAATGCTAATAGAAGTTACGCCATTCAAGTGTCTCTTCCGCGTAAAGGCTAAACCAGCAGGATTCTGTTTGTGTACCAATATATATTCCCCAGAAAAAATGACTCACCTGTGTCTGAAACGTACTTAGTAGTTTCATCTTCTTGCCACTATGCTGACGAGAATTTCCTCTAAGCTGAGATTTACTTCTTTCACACTATGGCCTTTGGTACACCCAAATACAATACAAATCATTAACATCTGCTTTGCGACCCGTTTCCCACAACTAATGAGACATTCACTGCACTGTACCACCTTTTCTCAATCTATAAATCCCCCCACACCCTGCACCCTGCACCCTGCACCTGCGGGAGCCTGAAGTTACCACCTTAAAGGCAAGATGACTAATATTTTGTCCGGGGAGTATATTTAATCATTATTATCAGCTCCACTCACCACTGCCTTGTTTCAGGTCTGTCCTACTGTCGTTGTAAACTTTTGTAGTTTAAAGGTTGTCAGCTCCCAGGGGCCCCCACAGGCCTGGGGCCCCAAGCAGTCTCCTGCCTCACCTGGTAGGAAGCAGTACTTCTTATTACAATCAATGCTATGGTGTAACCCAAACAGACTGCCATAAAGCGAGACATCTCTCCAAATTTCAGTGGTCCAATGTAGCAGGCTGACTTTACACAATTTAGCAGATGCCGTTGTCCAGAGTGACTTGTTTAACCAGTGACTGAGAGTGGCATCTTGGAAATTTGGGGATTTCCCCACTTGCTCCTATGTTCTCATTGTTTTCAGGGTTTGGAAGCTAGTAGAAGGCAAACGATTTATATGCATAACATGCTCAGTTTACTTTGGGGTCTCTATAACTTAAGATAGTAATGCTAATACTGATCGGATGTAAAACGTGGCCTTCAGTGACAGCATCACTCTGAAGGGCTTTGCTCATCTTCTGACATTGTGTGCACAAGTTATGCCAAAAGATTCCTAATTAGAACAGATGTCCAAATAATTTTGGACCTTCCGTCTATCTAGAGAGTGGGCTTGGAAAAAGCTAAAGTGAGGGGGAGGAAAGAGATGCTGTGAGAACAAACCGGGAGGGGAAACACAGCGAGAGATGTGTGATCTGGACGATCTCTCCCTAGTGCTGCGCTGCTTAGTGTGAAGACTGATTTGAGCGCCTGACAACATTATCAGCCATGACAGCCAGATTGCTTTTCACATGAGCAGATTACACACACAGTACAAACACTCACTTGCCGATTCCTGTTTGCCAAGGAAAATGCTCCGATGTTTATCGTGTTCAGAGGAAATAGGAGTCTTGTCCTTCTTTCTTCCCCTAACAAAACCCATTTCAAAAACCATTCGTAATAAGCACATTATGTATAACTACCAGCATACGCTGGCACTGAGCTAGCCCTGGGTTATCTAATGTTGCCTCACAGCTGCTAGATACAATCAACAAAAATGTAGTTTTGTGAAGATACAACCTGCCTAGACAAAACATAAGTCACATGGGTTATTCCATCCATAATATTTCTAAATATCACGTAGAATTTCACTGTTGCTTGACTTCCTGTCATCTTTAGCCCACTCTTTCCTAAACTAGTTGATGATATGTGCTTGTTGTGCCACCTCTGCTTCACATAACCTCATAATTTTTAACAGGAATTGAGGGCTGATAAAGTCAGTGGTCAAACAAGCCCACATTGAATGACTTCCATTAACACACAGTAGAAGGTCAAAAGTCTGAGACCAGAAGTCATATGTTCCTGTTACGGGGGTGTGATGGAAAGGAAGGACCCAAGTGCAGACAGCTTCACAAAAATGAACTTCATGATTTTATTTAAATCATAATAAACCAAAAAAAGACAACATTAAAGTAATAAAAAGGAAAACAAAAAGCCTTACAGGCTAACCCCTTGACTCAGCGAGAGCTAGGGCGTGTGGGGGCGAGGTCACGTCCGGAGTCACTTTTACGTTCGGCATATCGTCAAACGACTATGTGGGGGCTGAAGAGAGGCAGGCCACTTTGGAAAGTGAAAGGGCTCTGGGCGGAGCCCCAGCCTGTGGTTGTCACACTCTCTGTCGACCACTGATTTGTGGTCCTTTTATGTCAGTGCTGGACGACCACATGGAGGCGTCTATCAGCCACTGGCGTATGGTTTACCTCCATTGGGTCACAGTGCCAGACGACCACACGGGGGCACAGGATGGGGCTGTAGGGGGTGAACGCACTGAGTGCACTTTCCATACTCTGAAAAGCTAAGCGCTGCCATACCTCGGACAGTAGTCCTACACTTTTGAACAGGGAGTCCTTTACCTGCTGTCCCTGACTCCCTTGAGGTGCCCACAAGTGAGACTGATGTGTGCCACTAGACAATGCTTGATGCTGTGGGATTGCGAATTGCAAAACGGGTGGAGTGCACCAGCTCGAAATGGAGACCTCACATCAGAGAGGTAGTAAACGCATGCCGGCCGATGCGCACCTCATTGGGTCCTGCCACTGGAGTACCATTGAGCACCGGGAATACCGAAAGCGTTTGGGCTCCGAAAAAGACCACAGCTGTAAACAATTAGCGCGCATCAGTGCTGCACCATTAGGTGGCTCAATGAGCCCGTAGCTGGTGTGGTTGTTTCTCCGATTCTTTCCCTGCCCTTCCACGACCTCGCAGCCACCTAGTGGTGTGGTGTGGATGAGGCAGGGACCCTAACAGTTCCCTGAATTTAATGCAACGATTTTCATTATCAATCATATAACCAGCATAACAATTCTAAGTGGAAATTTTTATGTTTTCCTTTTGCTGTAATAAAAGTTTGGCACAAAGGTTTGTGCAAAATCTGATGATCCGTGTTATCACATAATTTCACAGCATTCCAAAGTGACATTACTGAATGCTTCTCTGTCTGCCTTCAATTGCCCTCATAAATGCTCAGTGGGGTCTAGGTCATAGCCATTTGGTCTTCAAGTAGATGTTTGAACTTTGAGTTATGTTTTGGTTCCCTTTCATTCTCTAAAGAGATCTACTAATGGTCTCAGACTTCTGGCCCTGACAATACGCCTTTTGTGCCAAACTAAATGTGATAACCTATTTTACACACCACGATCTCCCAGCCCAGTTTTCAGCATCCAATTTCTTCACCCTTAACTCAAAGATCCTACTTGAGGGGCCTGTGCTGTCACATTGACTACAAAGTAGTTGTAATCCCAAAATGTTGTAGCTTTGATATATTTCTTCCAGTTTTGCTTCCTGAAAAAATGTCATTATGACAATGTCAAAGCCAGCACAAAAATTATTTTTATAGGCTTTCCTATAAAATACATGCATCCAAACAGCATGCGTAAATGTGAGCAGCTTTTATGTCCTGTCTGCTATAAGATACACCCCAAAGTGCTTTCTAAAGCAGCATTGCCCATCCCAAGCACTTCATTCAGCACATCTTAATATATAAATACATACATCTGTTATGTATTTATGAATTTTTTAATGGGCAGAGACATGACTGACCCACAGCATGGATTTTGGACTCAGAGAAATCCCATGAGCGGTGAAAGAAAAGAACATGTCAAACTCCACACTGGCAGTATCTAGAGATGAGAATGAAACCCGATTAGCTGTCCCATGCCAAGGCTACCTGCCCTGAAATAATTTATTCTTTCTCTTTATTATAAATGTCTAGATGAAAGGATCACATTAGGCTTTTCAAAGTGCTGTTTGGGCTGAAAGGTCCTACAATATTTATCTCTCTGAAGAAGTGAATTGAAGTGTTCCCATACCTAATGAAGCTCTTAACATGGTCTTCTCTGAGGACCATTGTAACTAAGCAAGTAAAAGCCTATCAGGTTGTGGTTCTGATTGTACAATCCCCCTCTGGATTTTCTCACCTCATGAATATGCAGAAGTCATAAAGAGATTCGAGTTTAAATATTATTTTTGTAGCTCTTGGAGCATCTTGAACAGTATATATTACCAACATATAAAGATAGAGATATGACAAATGTCCAAATGAATGTTCTCTTCTCCATCTTTCATGCTCCAGATACCAACCAAGACAAGCAAGAGCGCAAAGTGAAATTCAGAAGGGATCCTGGAGTGGCTGCTGAGAATCTGGAAGAGCTATTGAGCTGAAAGGACTGCAAACGTGGTGGGTGAGATCTGAAGTTTCCAAACTCGCAGGAAAGGCGACTAATCGCTGCCTGACATCACTGTCTGGGCTTAACAACCCATGAAGCTGACAGAAATTTGATTAGCTGCTAATAGGGTACAGGTCACTCTTGAGTTGGCATTCAGGATCACCCAGAGTATAGGCTTTAACTCGGACAGAAATAAAGTCAGACTGCAAACAACCACAGCCTGAAAAGTATAAGGTCTCTGGGAAGTAAATATGTTTATTATGTATAAATATGAAGCACTACATTACCCACAATCCCAAACTGAAACCCATCAGTCATAGATGTCTCTGTGATGGAGTTGGCCATTATGACCAGCTACTTTTTAAGCTAATGTTGTTTGGAAAGTTTATCTCACGAAAGGCAAACTCACACTATGCCTGGTTGACTTGTTCCAATGTCCCCCTCCTGACTCCTCCACTGGCCTGCGCTCACATTGCCTTTAAACAATCTGAGCCTGAGCATTCATAATGCTATTTTAGTGGAGAAATTTGGACTTGCACAGCACAACGGACTTCATGGTTGTTTTGGGTGCACTGACACGCATCCCACTGTTATGCCTTATAGATTAATTGATTATCTGCTACTCAGGAGGAAATACGTAAGAAGATTTTTAAAGAAGCAGCTGATATTGTGTTCTGTTCTCGGGCGTGGTTAGCTATCACACTAAATACATACTGTGCCAACTGAACCGTGAGCCCACCTCTTCAAGGAGGACAGAGCATGGTTCAGCATACCACACCCAGGCCCGGTATGGAGAGAGCACACTAGTTCAATGAACCGGAATTTGGGAATCAAACATGCTCATGCACAGTACAGATCATGTAATATGAGTACACTAAGTCAGTATTCCCTACTCTAAAGGGAAACTCATCACCTAGATCATCGACAGAAATGACGCTAAACTGTGACTGTCCAGTTTGGGAAATTTAGTTTAGACACTAGTTCCTGCTAGCTCATTAGCAAACATGCTAGCTAATCAGATCAACTAAAAACATTACATTATGACAAAAAACTACACTTCCCACAATCCCAGTTTAAAAAACACTAATAAGAACACGACTACAACTGTGGACTGGACCTATAACATGACCACAAACTTTTTAAACTTCATATGATCTTAGTTTATCTGCATAAATGGATCAACTGCATTAGCTAATCAGACAGGTTATCACAATCTCTGAGGGAAAGCCATCAATTCGAGACCTTACTGTAACTATGGGAACGGAGCAGAAATGTGACCATCCACTTTTTCTACTGCTGCAGTTTAGAAACTTTATCTGCGATGCTATAAGTATGTCAGCATTTGTTGCCTTTTCCTTATATAATGCACTATTTAAGGTGTCGGCCGTTCATTCATTTTTAAGGACAATCAAATCGCTTGGATAGTATCCCACGTTATTACCCATAATGCTCTCTAAAGGTAATGTGCAAATGATGGAGTGTTTCTACATAGATATCCAACAATGTACAGCAATTTCAGTTCAAGTCAAATTTATTTCTTTCCAGGACAAAATGTACTGTGAAATTTCATAGTAAAACTGTGAATTGCTTGAGAGTTTTAATGTGAACGTTCACAGTTTGACCATAAATTTTTTTGATGGTAATTTGGCCACTTTATGGTTCTTCTGTAAAATATCACATTACATTTTTCTTTGGTTAGCTCTTTATACAACAGACTATTGTTTTTAAGCACTTAGCTTTCTCCCTGTTAGCCTTTAGCCCTTAGCCTTTTGTCCGGTGAGATTTTGTTAGCCCTTAACACTTGTTAGCCTTTAGCCACTTGTTTGAGTTAGTCCGTAGTCTCTTGTTAGGTCTTGGCCTTTGATTAGAGCTTCATTAGCCTTTCCAAAAACCCATAGCCTCTTGTTAGCCTCTCATTAGGCTCTAGCTGGTTGTTAAGCTTCAGCTCAAATTTATTAGCAGTTTGTTAGCTCTTAGCTTCTTATTATCCATAAAGTTAACTCTTAGCTAACTGTACTCATACTAGTGCCCTAAAACTGTCTAACAGCTAACTAGGGAATAAGTGAGTAATTCAATCACACCTAAAATCACCAGTCCAGATTCCAAAAGGAAACCCACCAATTAGGGACATTGTCGTAACCATGGAGATGCGGATTACATTTACATGGATTTTATAACTTCTACAATTCTGGCACTTTTTTGTAGACACTAGGTCACTAACTGGCTATGTAACTCTCTAAACAGGCTAAATCAAAAGTATGTAGATAACCAATAAGTTACAGTGAAGATTCAGAACCACGATTTGCAATGCATCATGGTAAGAGTAGTTTTTTCCCTTGTAAAAGGGAACTCACACCCTTACTGTTTTCCCCATTTTAATTGAAAATATTGATGAGGTGATTATTCATGTAGTAGCTTGAATTAGAGCATTTTCTGCAGTATCTATGGAGACAACGAACAGGGAATTCGCTTCCAGATCTCCACTCCCTTGACTGGAAGGCCTATAGAACAGGAGGAGATGCTTTTCAGAGGTGTTATCCTGTGTAAGGTGACTCCAGCAGCTCTGGTTGCACTCTGTCAGGCAGATTACCTGGTTTGATTAATTAACTAGTCCATCTGATGTGGAAGCTCTGTAGCTTGTCTGCCGCTGATCTGCAGCAGGAACAAAAGCATGCACAAGCTCTCTGTAGTAATGCAATATTTCTGTGAAGAAACAGAGAAATACATCAGGGTTGCGGGATATGAGAGGGAACTGAAAGAACCACTATAATAATGGTTTCTGTTCTCTCCTCGTTCCTCATCGTTACTAAACTTTGTAGTTACTGAAGTGTTATACAGTCTGATGCAAAAGTTAACGTTCCCTGATACGTTTCGTCGATTTTCCAAACCAGGAAGCGAACTTGTTCAGATTGTAATGAAGCACGAACTACTGTTTATTTTACATGTATAAATGTAGAGGATATGTTTTTTATACATTATGCAGCATTCCCTACAATTACTGTCTATTAAATGAGTTAAATCACAGCATGCATGTTCATGTTTAGTATCTTTGTCAGCTGTAATCATAATAGATAAGGCAAACCTGTTAAAAGAGGAGCTGGTGGATTGGAGATATGTACAGGGAACTGATAACATGCTAAACGCTTAAAGAAAGCTAAAGCAGCAGCATCAACATGGTTAGCTATGTGAATTTATTTCACTATTTCTGCAATTTTTTACAAGATTGTTTTGCATACTGACTTGATGCATTGCATAGTAACGAGCACCTGAATGCCTTTTAATAATATTAGTATTAATATTAACAATTTATCTAATTTATATATAATAAGTAAATGCATTACCCCTCAGCCTCTATAATATTTGCACACAGTGACATAGTGCATGGTAAAATTAACTGTATTGTGTGCACTTGTCCTACTTTGGGAATTTATTGCATGAATTGCATTTCATTTTGTCCTGTATATGGTACCGTACACTCGTTTTGTTTTTTCCTTCTTGAGGAACAGTCTCACTTTATACATGTATATGGTTGGGGCGACATTAACCGAAACTGACTTGACTATTCAGCTTCAAACTGAGCAGAGAGTAAAGTGAACTTTCAGGCCTCATGCCTATACATAAATTAAATATATTATTATAAATTAAATAGAAAATATTGAATACAAATATTATAAATTAAATACACTTGGCTCAGTTATCACAGGTGAGACATATATTAGGAAATCATGTCTAATTCCTATAGGAACGTTTATCCTATTATATTAACTTATATCAAATATATAATAAATAAATATATAATTAATAATATCTGACATCCTGTGTGGTATCTATATGATTCAGTCTGTTCAACAAATGTAATTACTTAACAAAGTAAAGTATATAAATAAACAAAAATATAGTTTCAAAGAGTCAATGATAAATATATTTAGATTGATAATCAATATCAAATTGACATGTCTAGTTATGAGTGATTTAGCATCATTTATTTAAAAGTATTTTATTCCAAAGTATTTTCTACATTTTGGTTCATCACATCTAAAAATATTTTATTCTGTTCTGATTCATAGTTTCATTACAAACTCTCAGTGGAATGGATGCCCTAAATAAAAACATTCATTCAATTATTCTTATGCACTTATCATGGTCTGGGTCACAAGACAACCGGTGACACAGGGCACAAGGCAGGAATAACTATAATAATAATAATAATAGAACTTTATTTAAAGACGTCTTTCAGGACACTCAAGGCGCTTACATAAAAATAACAATAAAACATTAAAATAGAAAAGATAAATAACAAACATCAGGTTAAATAAGACAAAGCATGCAAACTAAAAAGCATATTCAAAAAGATAGGTTTTTAAGAGCCGCTTAAAAGTGTAGACAGGACGCCAATCCATTACTCATACACAAATTTACACACTAAGGGCACTTTGAAAAACACCAGTTAACCTAACACGGATGTCTTCGGAATGTGGGAGGAAACAGGAGTACCCGGAGAAAAATCACGCTGACATGAGGAGAACATGCAAACTCTACATAGGTACTCCGGTTTCTTCTCACATTCCAAAGACATGCATGCTAGGTTAATTGATGTTTTCAAAGTGTGGTAGCTTTGTGGTTAAGGTGATGGACTATGGACCAGAATGTCTAGGGTTTAAATCCCATCTCTTAACCTACAGTTGCTAAATGAGGTAAATGTAAAAGTAACTGTGTGGATCAGCACCCTATCTAGGGTTGTTCCTGCCTTGCACCCTGTTTCCTACGACCCTGACAAGCAGAGAGGACAGTTAATTATTTTTAAAAAAGCTTTACATTCATGGCATTTAGCAGACAATCTAAGGGTGTATTCACACCAGAAAAGTCCTTTGGTCCGCTTGTTTGGTCCGGACCAAATGTGGACTTTATTTTT